>CM023485.1:87186985-87191985 GCA_013339685.2 Hyalomma asiaticum
ACATTTATGACACACCTAAATACACACTCACTACTGATCCCCCAACAGCATGGTTTTCGCAGCGGTCGCTCTTGTGTCACACAATTAACAGAGCTTGTGCACGAATTATCAAGTGCCCTAGATCACGGATTAGTTGTAGACGCGGTTTTCATAGATTTTAGGAAAGCTTTTGATCTCGTTTCCCACTCTCGGTTAATAGAAAAACTTGAATGGTATAACATAAACGCATCAGTTATCGATTGGATTAGACAGTACCTAACTGCACGTAGTCAGAGGGTTATTATTAACAACGCAAGCTCTCACGAGATTGGAGTGACATCTGGAGTTGTGCAAGGTTCTGTTTTGGGCCCTTTATTGTTTTTAATTTTTTTAAATGATATTAGTGATGGTCTCTCGTCTACTGTGCGATTATTCGCAGATGACTGCGTGTTGTACAGAATAATCCGTGATCCAAATGATCCCGTTTTGTTGCAAGGCGATTTAGACAAATTATTTAAATGGTGCAACACTTGGAAAATGCGCATAAATTATGACAAGACTGTATACGGATGTCATTTACAAGGAAGCAGATAACTCACGAGATTGACTATAACTTAAATGGAAACCCTATTTCATTAGTGAAAGAATTTAAATATTTAGGAGTATTCTTAACAGAAACTTTATCTTGGGATTGCCATATTCGATACGTAACAGCTAAAGCTTGTAAAGTACTGGGCTTTCTGCGGAGGAACGTAAAACACTTCCCGATAGAAACAAAACAACTACTGTATGTAATGAATGTCCGGTCTATACTAGAATATGCCTGCACAGTGTGGGACCCGTGGTTAAAAAAGGACATTAAGTTACTAGAAAAGGTACAGAACTTAGCGGTACGGTTTGTTCTGAATAATTATAGCTGGCAATTTAACATACACATTGCAAAGGAGAGTTTAGGGTGGGAGACGCTGCAAATACGGAGGAAGAAGTTAAGATTAAAAATATTGCATAACATATTTCATGCAAGAACAGGTATAGATAAGGATAAGTACATATTTCAACCGCACTACATCTCATCACGAATCGACCATATTAACAAGATCAGAGAATACAAGTGCAGAACCGAATCATTCAGAAATGCATTTTTTCCGCGCACCATTTCGGAATGGAATCGCCTTACCACTGATGTTGCAACCACGAACTCTAACGATGCCTTCTACGCCATGTTATGATACTGTGTCTATATTGTCATCAAGAATACTGAGCATGTGTCGAATGCTTGTATTTCTCTTTCTATTTTCTCTTTCATACTGTTCCTGATACCTGCAAATGTGCCTTTACCGAACATGTACTTACTCTAGCCTTTCGCCCTCTGTAATGCCTTAGGGCGCTGAGGGTACTGTGATAAATAAATAAATAAATTACTCTAGCCTTTCGCGCTTTTACACAATTCCGAAAGAGTTCCATTTTCCATAACTATTGCTATAGATATCACATCGTGCTTTAGGGGAAGTAGGTCTTCCTTTAATCTTTCGTTTTGAGCCAGCATTAGAAATAGCATTCATACTTCATAACATTATGTTCTTGGTCAGTGTTGTCGTTCTTGCACGCAGTCCAACTGTGCACATTAGCTATTTAAGGAGTAGAGCCGACCACGTAGTATTCGTACGAAATTCGGCTCAAGACGCAATCCCGAATCAAACAGAGGAGGTGAACTTGGAACTTTGTTCAAGTAAACCGCCGTAGAACACAGTTACAAATGCACAATGTGTGATCGTTATACGCGTTGTTTACATACATACCTATTTCGTATTTTGTGTTGGCTATGTTATGAGATCCATGGGATGGCATGAAAATATATAGTATAAGATAGGCTATATAGAGTCCCCTTATATAGCATCGTTATTATAAGCCCTTCTTACGGCCACAGGATGAATACATTCGTGATCTGCGATGTGTATCTTGCTTGCGTTTGCAATTTGTAGTGCATAATACGTCTGCAAACTTCTTTTTGCTAAATGCGCTACCTAATCTCGTGCGATTCTCGACTGTACACATCCATACCTCCGGCTTATCGCACCTTCGGGCTATTTATACCGTCCGACTATATTTCCTTTCCGTCCTATATTTCGCAGTCATGAAATATCAGTTCCTCCCACTTTCTCCTTCACTCGTATTACCGCGTTCCTATCCGCTAAAGTTTAAAGGGACACTGAAGATGAAAACGGCCTTTCCTGCGTTATGTAAAAGCGTTCCGCAATGCCGAAGCCACCACTTATGCAGACACTCGGTAAACGGGGAAACGCAGAAAAGGAAAACGCAGCTCGCGACATCACGTTGAAGTTCCCGTACCATGCTCTTAAACTTTGACGGCGTCTACTTGAAAGTTACATGGTCAATTCTTAATCACTGAAAGTGAAAAATATTTGCCTCCTATAAGGATGGCAGAGAAATGACGGGATATATCAGCATTGACGAAATTTCGCTGAGGAACGTGGCAGACGCGCACACACGCACGCACGCACACTGAAATGCATCATGTGCTCACGTTCATGTGCTGCGGACATCTCGGCAAGGGGTTCAGTTTTTGAACTTTGGTCTTCATTTCTCTTTTTATAATACTTAGGGGCGGCATTAGCGGCAGTAGAGGTTTCAATGAATCATGTTTAGCCCCCTGACCGTTTCATCTTCCGTATCTCAGGAACGTGGATTAGCATTTTATTAATGCTACGCTCGCATTCTTCATTTTTTATTCTTGCGTGACTGCAAAGTTCTCATTATCATACATGCTCTTTGAACAGGCTCTTGAAGAAGAGTTAGCATTTAAATTCACCTTCTTTTTTTTTTTCAAATTAATATACGTGCTCTCAGACAGTGGCAGTGAAGGCTTTCAATCAGGCAAACATTTGCCATAGGTAACCCTCAGTGTTTCTTAAAGGAGACATCGAAGTGAAACATTCAAGCGGTTTAGACTGATATATATATATATATATATATATATATATATATTATTAGGGAACTCCACTGTTGTTAATTTCGCCAGTTTAGGTTCAATATTAGGAGAAAAAATTCACATCGAAGTTTCATTTCAGATTCATCTTTGAATCCACCATCAGAAAATTTAGAAGATGACGTCAGGAACGCCATTCTTTTTTTTTTTTTTCGTGTGTTTTTTCGCCACACTTGCTTATTCAGACATTCAGAAACACGCCAATCCTGTGGCTTCCTTAGAAAGCGACGCATCTCTCTTTTACCCTCGTAAGTATACGTAGGTATATTCGGTATAGACACAGTCAGAAATGTATGACGTCACTTAATGCAGGAACCTCCGAGCAGGCCTCATCACGGGTGTTTTCTTTCTTTTTTTTTTTCCTTCCTTTTCTTTTTGCGCATTTTCTAGGATACCAATCGTCTTCTTCTCGCGACAGTGGTGCTTTCGGTAATGTGAAAAGGTAATTTATACTTATACGAGAAAAATCGTAACCGATACTTTAGTGTCCCTTTAAAGGGCAAATGCGTAAGTTTGCCGACATATTTGGTGTTGATCCTTACTTCTGACCACTAATATTTTCTTACAATACTATAAAGCATGCAATAAATGGCACTGCCGGAATTGTACTTTTGTGGTCCGAACACTTTGTACGTAGATATATTCCACTTGCGGAGAATTGAAGTATATAATGTCGTGGAGATTTTAGAGACATGGGGCTCGTAGAGTTCTTCAACGACTCGTATGTATATATGCGTACTGCATGTACCCACCGTTGTAGCTTATATTAATACCTATATGTATGGGTGCCGCGCTGAAGTTCTGTAAGACGTGATGCGGCCAAGTGCAGGCGCATTTCGGTGGAGGAAAAATGCAGAGGATATCCGTACATACTTAAATTTGCTCATTAACCAACCCTATAGATTGTCAAGGCTGATCCGGAGACCCCTGTACTACATACGTCCTGCAGTGACAAGCACGTTGTTTTCGTACGTAAAACCCGAACAGTAATTATTACAACAGCTCGCATATGGATACCGAATATTTCGCCGTGTGGGGTCAAAACAAAGATGACTTTACAAAGATGACACGGAACAGCGGCGACAATGCCGGGGGCTCCGAGATGTTTGAGCGATCTTGGAAAATGTGCACCCGGTTTCTCTGCTTCTCGATGGCTCAAACTTCAAATGGACGCTCGGCTGGCAACAATTCCTGACAAGACAGCCACACATCAACGATGTCTCTTTCCTCCATTACAGGCAAGTGCGTCGCCGAGAAGCTAAAGCCAAGGCGCCGAGCGTAAGGATTCTAGCACTGCGGAAGTTGAGATTTCATGTTTACCGCTTTCACCCTTCGGTTGAGCCGACCTCTCTTTACGCACCGATGTAAATGAACGTTCTTTCTATTCGTTACGTAACTTCGTATATGTGAGTGCTTTCCCCACAGCTGCAGTTAAGGTTATCAGATCACTCGGCCAGCGCTATACTGTTATTGGGCCACGTAAAACCCCAGCAGTTATGATTGTTTTTGGCACAGCAACACAACAAGAGTGACCGGGTCCTGTCTGCAGGTGTCGGAATAACTCGACATGGCATTGTTGAGCGTGGCCTCGCATCGCAAAACAAGCGCGTTTACAGATATATGGCCGCGTCGTGCGACGGTCATTGAGGCTTGGGCTGTGTACGCGGTCCACGCCATGGTGGTATAGTGTGCTGCTGCACTCAGCTGCAGACCCGAAGGTCGCGGGATCGAAAGGCGAAATGTTGAGGCCCGTGTGCGATGTCAGTGCGCGTTAAAGAACCCCAGGTCGCCGAAATATGCGAAGCCCTCCTCTGCGGGGTCTCTCATGATCATATGGTTGTTTTAGAATGTAAAACCACACAAATCAATCAGTCAACTGTGTACGGTTTCGTGCGTAAAGTCTCGACCGCTCGCAAGTATATACATATTATAGACCTTTGCAAGAGATATTTCTTCACGGGTTCTGCAGATTCAATACCCTACTATACATAAGCTTATAGTGCATGTGTTCATC
>CM023485.1:88394485-88750534 GCA_013339685.2 Hyalomma asiaticum
CTGATCCCCACATTTAACTCAAGTGCTCCCACGGCTAACGCGATATAGCAGAAGCCTAGTTTGCGATTCTACTGTATCGTGCGCCAAAGTGTGTGCACTGTGGGTAGACCACGAGGCACCCCGATACATATATGAATACCACTCGCTCATTCGTGACTTCAAGTAACGTCGTCTTAAATATTACCTTTTAAACTTCCAGTTACTCCAACAGCATTTGGATATCTTAGTTATATCTTAGGTTTATTGTTCTCGCGCGTGTTTGCGACCTCATTCGCTTACAGATGGACATTACATGCAGCGGTGGCCGTCAAGCTGACACGAGTACATGAGTACAAATTTTCCGATTTTATTTATTTAAATATTTTCGCAAAAAATTTACTTCCCGGTTGTAACAATCCCAGCCACTTTATAAACGAGTATGGGTACTCGAACTGGTCTATGGTCCACCGAGCGGGAAACCGTACACAGAAAAATAAACCAAACGCATGAAACAAGCACTGCTTCATAAAGTTTATTTATTATTATTTTTGATTATGCGTTGTCCGGCACGCTGCTATCACGAATATCTACAACTAATTCCCGTCCCAATAAAAGGCAAGCAGCCACGCAACCATGCATCGCCAAACCGTTCGCAACGTCTTCCTGCACCGCACTGTAGCCCACGTCATGCAAATCGAACAGGCCAAAAAAATATAAGAAAAAGAAACACCGCTACGGCCCGCGCCGGCAAAACATTAGCAGTCGCGTGCTGCCCATGCGATCCATCTTGCTTCTGCACATTACGCGTCGCCACTGATGCTTGTCGCCCTTGTCGCGCAGGTTTCTTTTCGCTGCCTGCAGGAAGACGGAGCGTATAGCTGCAGGACGTTGGGGCGAAAAGACATGGACGGGGGGCGCGCGGCCGAGCAAAGAAGATGCAACGATGCAGCCGCCCATCCGGCAATGCACCAGGGTCACCTGAGGCTACGGAAGGATTCCTGCCACTTTCTCTCTCTCTCCCACCCCCCTCTCCCTCTACCTTGCCTCCTGGCCGTTGCCGGCCAACTGTACGTGCGTGGCATTCTGATGGTGGTGAGGAGGTCGAAAGGAGGGCAGGGCGGCCACCGAACAACATCAAGCAGGAGGAGGAGGGTTGCGCACCGTGTCCAAGAAGGCACGGCATCGAGGGGGCATCTCTCTCGCTGCTCGAGGTCTTCGTGGACGTCCATCTGCTGCTGTCGTACAGCAGGCACGAACGGTAGACGGTTCCTTCTCGTGAATGCCGTGGGGGCCCGTGGCACGTTTTTTTTTTTTTTTTTTTTTTTTGGGGGGTGTCTCGTCGTATACGCGGCATCGCCGCCATCTCGGACGAGCCTCCGGCATCTCACGTCGTGTGTGCCTTCCGTCGCATGGACGCTGCCTGGGACGCCGGCCGGCCGTCCTGCCTGCCTTCTCTCTCCGGCAGTTTATCCTTGTCTTGCCTCTGAAATTTTCGCTTGTGTAGCGGTTTACATGCGCCTTAATATCTTCGCTAGCCAGCCTCTCCCTGCCTAGTTCTTCTTGTACTTCCACGCAACGAAGCTTTCACTCACAGGAGCACGTCCTCCTCCTAATTGTTTTCTTGTTGCTTATTCTTTTTCGTTCTCTCGCATTTGGTTATACGGCGCTTGCACTTCAATTCCTCGTCCTTACTCTTCCTCACGCCTCGTTTAAGATTTTTTTTCCTGACGTTTTTCTCGCGTCAGATGATCGAATACTCTTCTCAAACGATCTCTGCTGCTTCCATGCTGAGAGTGAGGAAAGAAGAAAGTGTTCGTATAGGATTGTGGTAGGAAATGCGACGTCGGGCCACTGTAGGCCAGAAAAGTAGTCGATTGTTACTGTTGGCGTTAGGAAATGAAAACGCACTTTCGTCGTATTATTTGCCTAACATCAATGCCTGATGTTATGTAAGTGAGCATTAGCGACTACTGCGATGGTGCTGCAAGAGTGGGCTCAGGGTGCGCCCCTTTGTTTTGCTAAAGGCACGCACCTCCTGGATTTCTAATAATTTCAACAAATTCGTAATACCTGGCCTTCACATCAACCCACAGAAACTCACTTATACCTTCCCCCGTTTCCCGAAAGCAGGATACGTTTCCTAATTTGAATTCCTTCAAAAACGCCCCTGCCCCCCGTTCATTGTGAGTTTGTTTGCTGATCATTCGGATTCAGATCATGCTCTCCCATTCGCTGTACAATGATTGGAAAGTGTGTTCGCGGACAATATCGTGTACTCAGCAAAGGATGCAAGCATGTCCTTCTATTTCAGTTCGTTGTTTTCTGTTCAATGCGAAAATTAGTTGAAACCTTTCTGTGTCACTTTAGCTCTCAAAAAAAGAAAAAGGGAAGAGAGAAAGAAGAGACAGAAACACGCGCGCTGGTACATTCAGATTTTAACGGTGAAGAAGCGCGGAGTGAGAACGCCTGACCGCATAATAATAATAATAATAATAATAATAATAATAATAATAATAATAATAATAATAATAATAATAATAATAATAATAAATTAAAAAGAAGAACCTATCATCGTCATTAATGCTGATCCCCAAGAGTGCACGTCACTTCTGTAACGTCCTATGTACGGCGTTCGCACACACGCTTCTTTCTTCTCTTGCGCTCATGCCCTCAGCCCCCTACTACATTGGCATAACTGCGGCTGACGGGCGCACGTGTTCCACGTGCAAGCAGTAGAAGAAGACAAAAAAATTGGCCGCGTATCTCCGTGCTTCGCTGCAAATGTCGTCGAAAGACGATAGTCTTCTACCCGCCGTACTACATGAGTCCCGGTCAAGGAGGATCCTCCTTGGTCCCGGTTCGCGTGTTTGTATTTCCCCGACGAGTCGCGCAAGCGAGAGCGAAAACGAAGAGACGCGAGGAGAGAAAGGGACCGGCAGGAGTGGCGCGCGGCCGTTCCGCTACCTTGTTCTACCCGTTCGGCACGAGCGTGAGATATGGGCGCCATCTGGCCATGATACCGGGAAACGCAAGAAGCTTGCATAGTACGCAGAACTGCGTAGGAAACGTCCTCTTTTGCGCATCCTAACAGGCACTAGGGTCTTTAGAATTATGTATCTATGTATTTTCTACTAAAGGAACACACCGTCTAATAGTTACGTATTGATCTTGCACCTCAGATATGCGTAATATTTGCTTTTTGGTCGACTGTGTTCAGAAGTATGAAGGTAGCCACCAGTTCAAGCTGGGTGGTCGTTGAGGAAGGGGTTCACCTTTCGCAGCAGGACACACACACACACACACACACACAGACCAAAATTCCTGCGTTGAAGTATCCCAAGAAAGACTATCGTCTTTAAAACAGTGTACGTCGACTTGTCCAGTGCACAGCGTCTCTAAAGGCTACGCGTTTGTGCGTAGATATATACAGTATACGCTCCACGAGAGCATGCGTCCTCTCGCGGCGTCCATGCAGCTCCTAGAATACCGAGAATGACAGAGCTTGATCGGCCTCTTCCATTGTACACCTCGTTTCTACATAACTGAATGCTTCGTTTCAGATTCTTCGCCTCAGAAAAAAATATTGCACTGCACTTACAATGCACGGGCAGATCTTTAGAAGAGTCTGTGGCCTTATACTGTTCATCCGCTTGTCTCTCGCTTTCATGTCCCATCCGTCCCTCGCACTTGCAATGCGGCCGATCAAAAATTTCGTTTGCTCGGCTTTCCTGTGACTGCAGCCTTCCCTTGTCAGAAAAGGCTGCTACAAATTATAATTCCTCCACCGTGGTTGGACTTGCTTCGTACCATCATCATCACCAGCTTTACTTACGAACGCCCTACCAATTGGAGAGTAATTTACGTAAATAATCCAATTGAAGCGGAACCTCCCTTTCTTTCTGTAAACGGAGGAAAAAAAAAACAGCTGTTGATTGCAATTGTCGAATTCCACATTCGTCCTTTGAACGAGGACATAGTCGTTGGACAGTGTTTTGGACAAAGCACAAAATAGAACGCGTTGCTCCGAATCTGTCGAAAGTTCGGCTTGCTGGTGAAGTGTGACACACACACACACACACACACACACACACGTAGATGCTGTGTATGTCTACTCGCACGACCCTGCGTGTTTCGTGCTGTACCAGATGACTACAGATAACTTATACATTTGGACCCTGTGACCTACTGTCGAAGTTTTAGTACTCTGCATGGCAATAGTGCTCGCAACGTATTACCTCTCTGCATATTTTTCTATTTGCGCCCCCGTTCTCTCACTGTTTGTCATTTATCCATCCGGCATTTTACCCACTATAATTTGCCTTCTCCTCCCATAACCTTGCTCATGCTACCTCTTGGACAAAAAGAAGATATTACGTAATTTAAGTATCACGGCAGAAGGTGATAAGGGGACACTGAACATGAAAGGCGTTATTCTCGTGTTGTTAAATGATCGTTTGAGAATGCCAAAATCATCACTGTTGCAGCCAGAAAGCGAGCAAAAGGAATAGGGGAGTTGGGGCCACCGTCTTGAAGTTCTCGCACGAAATCGCTGTGACGTAATAAGTTTTGACAGTGCCTTTCAGGATCATGTCGTTTTTATTCACCTATGAGGCCGCCAGAGACTTAAAATACTGAGTTTCAGGAAGTTTTGTTCAGGCATTATTGCTGAAGTAAAAAATAATAATAAATAAAGCGCTTTGAAACAAGTGACATCAGGTGGACGTTCCTGCTCACAGTTTACCACACGTATTAAAAATGAAGATCTGACCCATATTGCCTGATTTAATAACGAACGACGCGAAATTAACGGTGACAAAGTTTTCAAAGAATAATTTATCGGTCTAACTTGGTTAACTCTTCCACTCCAACGTGTTCCTCTAAAGCAACTAAACTGCAGTTCACTTGCTTATTTCCTCTTACAAAATTAAACACTTCCACTTCATTGCCTGCTATTCGCTCGTACATTGACGTTTTTTTTTCATAACGCTTTGTTATTGGGCGATGATAACGCAGCGAGTGCATGGGTCCCGCGATTTTTCTTTTTTTTATGTAGGACCACCCTCCTGTCTCGTTTATTGCACGTTTTATGCTACAGGGAAGACGTAAACGCCGTTGCTTATCTATACATCTTCGAGCACTAACAACGAGGCAAATTCCGCGAGAAAGCACTTGCACCTGAGGGTCTATAGATACGAGGGATGTTGGCACACTGCCCCCGTAGAAGGGGACGCAGGTTCGATCGGCTTGGGACAGCCTTGATTTGCGCGGCCTTGCCGGCAGCATTCCTGAGCAGCTCGTTCGAGCCACAGGCAAAAGACGTCACTACACACGATGAAGATAGCGCGAGACGGGATCGGTTACAAGAATGCAAGTTCTCCGCGAGTCCCCTCAATAAAACAACGCGCCAACTTCGACGCACGTGGTTATTGAAAGAAAGAGAGAGAGAGAGGACAGAAGCTAAACGGAGAGGTTTTGTAAGTGAAGATAATGAGAAAAAGAAAAGCAACTCACCTCACAGCTGGACAGGGTTCTTGAGGATGACGTCGCTGAAAAAAGAGGATCGCCGAGTTTCAAGCCAACGGCGATGAAGTTGAGTCGGCGTTGGCCGTAACGATGACCTCGAAGACGTTGAGGTCGGGTATGCCGTTGCGGCCGGCTGTGTAGTTGCGGCGTTGCGACGGGGACGAAGTGAGCGAGCCGGGTTGCTCGACTAACGTTTGTCCCTTGCCAGCTCCTAGCGCGCAGAGTCTCCGAGGGTGAAATACCGAAGGCGCACGCTGGTGCATTTCGGCGGGAGCGACTGCGAAGGAGAGCGGGCTCTCGCTCGCTCGCTGTCGGGAAGGAAATAAATATTTGTTCTGTTATAAAGAGGGCTGGGTATTTAGTGAAGCGGTGGAACGTGAAGAAAGGAAGGAGGGCGGGGGGGAGGGGGGGAGAAGAGATGGAGGAGAAGTTGGAGGAAGAAGATGGGGGAAAGAAAAAAAGAAGAGATGAAAGATAAAATGACAGGACGAGAAGAAGAAAAAGTAAAAGGGGGAAACGTGGCCACACCGGACGTGAATTACTCGCAGAAACCGCAAAGACATGCATGCATGAAGAGGCTAGAAGAGAGCGAGCGCGCGCGCCACACCGGTATAACACGAAAAACGAAAAAGAATGCCGGAAATAAAGAAGGAACGAACAAAAATGGTGACGATATGACGAAAGTTATAAGCTGTTGAGTTTTCTTATCTCTTCCCGCAGTGCGCGTGTAACCGCGTGTGCATGTAGTATTTAGGTTTTCGTGTTTTGTTGAATCTCTGCTATTTCTTTATCTTTTTTTTTTTATTTCTTCGTCTCGCGTTTGCCCGTCGTCGTCACCGCTGGCGCGCTCGTCTCCACTGGACCGAGAAGCGAAAGGTACAGCTTTGTGGTTGAGTGAGTGAGTGTGTAGGCGGGGTAAGGGGGGGGGGGGGTTGCCTGGCACGTATTAAATCTAGGAACGCAGGATGGAAACAACTAGAACGGAGCTTTGGCGCGCGACGAAAATGTACAAGGGAAAGAGAGTATAGGAGAAAAAAAAATAAGAGCACGGAGTAAACAAAAAGAAAAAAAAAGTTGGAACTGCATCAGGTTATCAAGAAATTTGCTGGAACTGCGGCATTTCGTTTGCGCGGGCCGTGTGACAGCATCGGCGGCGCCAACCTCCACCGACGGTCGCGACGGGCTCGGATACCGCGGCGGAGGGGGCGAACACCGCGCCGCTGCGGGCCGCGCTCCCTGAGCGAAGGGGGCAGCACACGCACAACGCGCGCGCTTATGCGTAATTTATCTCGGCGGCCGCTTGCGGCAGGATGGTGTCGCCGGAAATATTGGTATGCATGTATTCAGACCTGGCGAGAGGCTCTCTCTCCGATGCGCTTCCCTGATTGCGCCTACGCGCCGTCTGGATCCGAGAGAAGTTTGAGAAGAAAGAATATACAGAAGGTCTCGAAAGGAATAGAAACGGCGCTGTGCGCCGTTCTGGCCGAGAAGCGCTGGAGGAAAAAAAAAAAAAATGCTACCTCCCTTTCTTGTCTTTCCTTTTCTCACTTCCTTCCTTTCATTTCTTATATTTTTGGGGGCGACTGGACAAACTCGCCTCTCCCTGGGCCGCGCTGACCACGCTTTGTTTGGCTTCTTGCACTTTTGCGGCCGAATCCGCCACAACGTCTTCTTCGCTGCCATTAGCCGCCAAATGCGTCGTGGCCGCGAGTGCCGAAGCGTAGTTTCGCAGAGGCGGTAGGGGTATAAACGTTAGTTCACCGTATATACGCACTTTGACGGTGCCTTCGTTTCTTCTTGCTCTTCTTGCTCTTCATGTTTTTTTGTTTTTTTTTTTTGGTAGATTTTATCCACGTGTGGTTTTCATAAAGGACGCACGATTCTTGAGGCCAATACGTGGAAAAATGTCAGATATTCACCGACGCAGAGGTGTCGCTTTTTCTTGTCCCACATTCGCCACATCTTTCTTCTTTCTATTTCTTATATATTTTTTTTCCGTGGTGGCCCTTCAGCAACTACAGTTCAAGTTTGCACTGTACACTCGAGCGACCTATAAGTTTTCGGTGTACGAATATGAACAAGTACACATACTTGTGTTAGCTCCTTGGAGGTTATAAATAATTGAAAATCTTCCGGCAGCATGCAGGCGTTGAAGGGCACGTACGTTATGAGCTGTGCCGCTAGACGAGGCGACAAAATTGACAACAGTGAGCAGTTTTAGCTTCGGGTTGTTACTACGAAAGCGAGAGCTTTATTTTGCTTTCAGTGATATCCAGTTAGGTCACTGAGGAGAAGTTTAAGGGAAAAACATAAGCAGAACATTGCTGCGCTGCTTATGTCACCGCTCCAGTTTGTATAAATGTGTACGAACCGGACACCTTTGAGGGGACAACTTCATTGAACTCTCTATCGCACGTTACAAACGCATCAGTGAAAGCGCCGAGGACATTGTCCTCACGCTTTGCTAACGTTTGTCTAAAATCCCGGAAACCTTTGTGTCGGAAACATGTCGACAGAATTATTTGTTCGTTGTTAGGAGCTACACACAAAGACTGCCGTGTAAGTTCTTGTCAAACACAGCTGTATATTGCAGGCTGGCACATTTTCTAGATGCATGGGGAGCTGCCAAGGAAGAAAGGAAAAAGCCTGCCAGGAATCTGCTTTAAACTAGATGCTGGCGTTTTCGGCTAGTGCCGCTTCTTAACAAGTCTATAGTTAGAGAAACAATACGTCGTTTTCACTTATTTTCGCATTGTCTCGCCTTGTATCTTGCCAATAAGAAGTCCTTGCCTGTTGTAAAAATGTTTAGTATGGCACTGCACTTAAGGAAGAAAGGTAAACCTAGTAAAAGTCATCTCATGCTTAAGTTGCACGAAATGCGAATGACCCATTTTTCGAACAGCTAGAGGAACACGCGGAAAGTCAGTCAGTTATTCTTAGTGCATAACCGAGGGAGTGTTTCATTTAATTATTGCTGGTTAGCTCTAAATATTCTTTTTCGTGATCGATTGATTGATTTGTGGGGTTTAACGTCCCAAAACCAGCTCTGATTATGAGAGACGCCGTAGTGGAGGGCTTCGGAAATTTGGACCACCTGGGGTTCTTTAACATGCACTGACATCGCACAGCACACGGGCCTCAACATTTCGCCTCCATCGAAATGCAGCCGCCGCAGCCGGGATTCGATCCCGCGACCCTCGGATCAGCAGCCGAGTATACCATAGCCACTAGACCACCGTGGCGGGGTCCCCATCTTATTTTTTTTATTTATTTGAAAAGCTTGCCGTTCAGAATACAGGTAAATGGTGTCAAAAATACATGCACAAATCTGATATGCCGGCCGAAAATCAAGCAGCGCACAACGAATCAATTCGAACCCACATTCAGTTGCCACCGTCACTTTCTATGGCGCCCGGGCCTGGTCCGGATCAAATTTCTTCCTCGTGATTGGGCCGTTCACCAAAGTCCAGACACGTAGTCCCGATCGGGCTCAATCATGATCAGCAGCGCACCTTGTGACACCGGTATTATTTTGCGACAGTTTCTTTTAATTATAAAGCAGCGTCATTTCCACCCTCACCAATTACTGGCTATACTGGCGCAGTTGTGTGAGTACGAGACTGTTCGGTAAACTACTTTTTATTGTATGTTTGATGTGTCACTACGTAGGAGCATAGTGAACTAACTTTCTTGTATGTTCGATGCATGTGTGCTATATATTGAAACACTGTATTCTTTCCCTCTCCCCCCCCCCCCCCCCCCTTGTAATATTCCCACGGGCGCTGTGGGTACTATAATAAATAATTAAGAAATAAACAAGTAAATAAACAAATAAAACTTTTTGCACAATAACAAAGATGAAGTAATTTGAAATTTAACTCACTAATGTCCTTGGTTTTTCGTGCTTCGTGAGAAGCGGCCCTGCTGAAGGGTCACGTGCCATTTCGCGTGAGATGTATATAACAGAGGCAAGAAGAATAAACAAATCAACATAAGGAACAACAGTCTAGGTAACAAAGAATGCATTGTGACTGTCTAGGATAACTTGTAGAATGCTGAAGATGGTCTCTATTTGTACAGGAGCACAAGCTTCAAGCACTATTTGCAGAGAGATAACTCTCCTATCGTATAAGGATTTCGATGTCTGCGAAATGTTTCTCGCTGCTGGTGAAATTGCGGGCTTGCACACTGAGAGAGAGATATTGTTCAAAGAGAGCTTTCGTGGTTTAATTTCGGAATACATGTTCTGACTGCAGGCATCGAATGGAGTGTGGTTCCGAGGCTAATGTTCGGGCCCAAAATGTGAAACGGCTGAAAACGTACGAAGTTTTCACCCACTGTTAAAACACGAGCATATATGTCATTCTCGAACGCAAGTATTCCAATATCGATCTCCCACGTTACGGCTCAAACCCATCTTGCGTGTCGTGCTCGTAGTCGTGATAATGATCACATTTTCATGTCAACTGGAAGACGGAGATCCTCAATGTACTCGGTATTGCGCGAGATCATTTAATTTTATGACTGCTGATTTCTTGATCTCATCACTGCACCTTACCTTACGGCGTTCTCGACTCCATTTCCCATCCATTGGTCCATTCCGTTTGACTGACCGCCGGATATCAGTCCTCCGCGCTACATATATTGACTAGGCCCATCTTTTTTCTTAGTCTTAAGAGTATCGGTTGCCCCTCTTTATTCCCTGGTACACTCGGCTGTCTTCATGTCTTAACCTTAAGCTTATCTTACGCTCAATCGCAAGCGTCCTTAACTTGGTACAATTATAGGTGCTCGACTGGTAGGCTCGCCCAACCAGTCGGAGAGGTTCAAAACAGTCACACGCGCAATACATTTTGTAATAACTAGGCAGTCGATTAACGATAAGATCAACAATTTTCATTGCATGCTAGTGTTGCCGCAAGTAGGTGCACACACTATGAGATGCATAGTGTCATGACGTAAATGGTTGTTTATCTGAGCCATACATACTGGGTGCTGAAGCAAAGAAAGTGCATTTGAGGGTAGACGAGATGTAGATGATGTGATAAAATTAGAAAGTTTGAAGGCGCGTGAGATGATGTCAATTAGCACAAAAAGGTTGGTCAGATAACGGCGGAGGAAACTAAGGGAAGGTAAGAGGGTAGCTAGAGCATAGCAGTGCGTTGGGCAGGGCGAAGAAAAACAAAATGCTTTGTCCTACTATCAATCCACGTCCACCTCACCAATTTCATCATGTCCCTAACTTCAGCGTATACTCTGTATTCCAAAATGCATTTGAATGCCAAGCTTTTAATCGTCATACTTGCGGAATAGAGCGTTGAAAATTTAGGAAGGATAATTTTCAACGCTCTATTCCGCAAGTATGACTATTTACCAGACTAGCCCAACACTTCACTGTACTTTTAATCGTGTTGCTGAAGGAAGGGATTCGTTTTGCAGCGGACATACAAAGAGCTATCTTTTGCTAGAACTATTCTTGATAACGACGAGGATGATTTCCTTACCGTTTTGATCGCATCAATAGACGTTCTGCAGCTGCGTAGCGTTGAGATTTTATACTATTACTTCCATAATTGATTTATAATGATTTTTTATGCGATAGTGTGTTGATTTCTGCTTGAGCGAATGAAACATTGCCCACCTTCAGAGCCATGTATTAATTAATTTATAGTAAATCACACACTTCTCTAAAGACCATCGCAACTTAGTAAAGAAACAAACACATACTGTAGGACTTCGCAGATGTTTAGCAAGAAAGCTGTTATCGCCAGGAAGAAAATGTTTCTATTATTATGAATACACTGGGGCTTTATGATGCCCTGATACATACCAGTGCTGTATATATACGTTAGAATAGTGCTTGCAAATAAATTACAGAAGCAAGGTTTTCAGACGTTCAAGTGAGTGTGTTACACGAAAATATATGTAGAAGCCAGATTGCGCATGCCGTGTGCCAAATATGCAAAGGAGAACCGGTGGGCCAAACAAGATTCGCTTTGTTTAATCGATGAGGTGATATCATTGGAGCACCAGCGTAATCGATCAACTATTTCTACAAAATAGCTAGCGCTTCCACAGTGTACGAGTACTGCACTATTTCGTGGGAAAACGGTTAGTAGAAACAGGCACTCCTTTCGCCAGTTTCGACAAATTACTCGCACGGAACCGGTTTTTGTTAGTCTGCTGTCTGCCGTATCGTCGCGCCCAAATTGTCCTTTCCGCGAGCAGATCTCCGTGCGCAGCAATAACGAGGGCCACCTAAATATAGAGCCTGTCATATAGTCCTGTCTCTGGCGAACGAATGACCATAAATCTACCGTCTCTTCTCATTACGGCAGTGAGGGGCAAAAAAATAAATACAGGCCCGACGATGACGACCCTGCGCAAATGGGATCTGGGTTAACGATCAGCCCAGGAGATGAACAACGCCGTTGATTGATTTCGTAGAAAGATGACGTGACAACCTGGTTGCCTGTCACTGTGAGGCGAAGTACGGAACCACTGTGCGATGTCACCGTCTGGTTACCTCATGCTTCACTGCTCTTGTTTCTTTTCATTGAAACAACTCATCGGATCCGTAGTGCGATTTGCGTGGGCTGTGCTCATTATACCTTGTATGTTTAGATATTGAGAATTGCGGTATGCATGGTGCGTTCGCCTAATATAAACGTCTACAGTTTACGCAATGTGGGCTGAGAATGAGCGTTCATTTTCTTTTTGTATTTTCAGTGAAACCGACGGTCCCGCGGGAGGAAGAATGAGCGTGAGAAGCAATGGACGTCATTAAGGATCTCGAGGTAATGGTGATTTCTGTATCGTGGCGCATGTACAACTATTCGTTCTATGCTACCGTGCATTAATGATTATCTATATGGGGGAAAAGAGAATAGCTTGTCTAATGAGCTGTTCGTTCTGTTCACTCGAAGGAAGCAAACACGCCAAATTTGGAGTGAGCAGTACTGCACTAGGAACTTACCGGACACCTTGTGATCTATCTATCTATCTATCTATCTATCTATCTATCTATCTATCTATCTATCTATCTATCTATCTATCTATCTATCTATCTATCTATCTATCTATCTATCTATCTATCTATCTATCTGTCTGTCCTATCTATCTATCTGTCTGTCTGTCTGTCTGTCTGTCTGTTAACGCTACAATGTTGATGCCAATGGCAACCAATTTTCTTGGGAATTAATACACACCTGCGGGAAATATAGCATTTGATATTAACATGCTATTAAGCATGCAGTGTAAATAATAATACAATAACTAAACGACAGTAAAAAACTTGCGGTTACAAAAATAAGCCGATGAAGAAAATTTAAATCGGGATGTACGTACGTCTGGCGTAAACATTCTTTTTGCGGTAGAGAAATCAGACAACAGAAAATTAGCCATCACCAGACCTACAACGACATGCACCTATGTAGACAATTTAGTTCTAGTAGGTCACAACACACGTGCACGAAGCTGAGGGGTATGACACGTAACTGTGCGTCACATTTGGCTTTGTTCGAGATAACGTATACGCACTGTCCTACAAAAAGGAATGTGATACCTGCAAGATGCCCTTTATTTTGTTGTGTGTTTCCGTACTACAGCATAGTACAGGTATAGTGCTACCTGGCGAACCGGGCTAGAGAAAGGAATGAATTTCCTAAGCACAATAAAAAAAAATATTTTTGCATCGGTAGCATCTTGTGTGATACTCATGACGAAGACATTCGAAACTTGCATTTAAGTTATTTATACGCGGATTCTATATAGTCCACATGGTGGTGTTACTAGTAGCGCGTGTTCACTGTCGTTGGTGATGCTCCGACATGCCGTGTTACCGTTATTGCTGTGACTTTCTCAGTGTGTTATAGCAACATAACAAATTTTTTGAGCACCATATTTCAGTTCTTTGTTTACCATTCTTAATTTTTCAGCGCTGTTTTGCCGCAAGGGAGCGACATAGCGAACCTCTATTTGGAGTAATTGGGTGGCTGTGCTTACTAACAGATCAGTGCTGTTCATATATTGTCTCTCGCACCACCTGTCACACTATCCTTTTTTCCGTTACAAGGATTATATAGAGTGGAAATGAAGAGGGTGCGATACCCATTTTGTGTTTGAACTACGATGGCTCATTAAGCACGCATGAGAAACCACTTGCAGAAGGCAGCGTTTACAGAAGCACTGTCACGTTGGTAAATTACTAGAGTGATTCACCACGCAGATTCACCACGCTCGCATAATCTTTGCTCTAGCCTCCACACACGAAGAACAAATCCCCCACCACGCAGAAAACTTGTCCAAGTGGTTTTAGTTGTTTGGTTCACGTAATCTCTGATGCTTTCCCGCCTGAAGACTTATCATGTACATCTGTACAACTGCGGAAGTTTACCAGACTCTTGGATGATCAGGAGGAGCCATTTGACAGCACAGTGTTGATATACGAAGCCAACGTAACCTTAAAGTTTCATAGCAGGAGTCTTTCTCCATTTGTGTTCAAGCTCCCGAAAATTTCGACCATGCAATATCTGTTTTCCACCTCACGTTTTTGTTAGCAATAAAAGAAATCTGGGGAAAGGCCCGCTGACCATGATTCCTTGTGTTAGCCAGCGTTTTTGTGTCTATATTTGAGCGAGACTTTCCTCCTGGAGTGGAGCAATGTTCTTGAACTTGTGCGAGTGTAACCTTTTTTTTTTTTTCTTGCGGTTCTGCGGTTATTGCGGCCATGTTTTAATTTCTAACCGTGTATGTCAAAACGCTCCTTCCGCTCAGTAGCCAAGGAATAGGCGCCGGCTATTATTATTATTATTATTATTATTATTATTATTATTATTATTATTATTATTATTATTATTATTATTATTATTATTATTATTATTAAGGCGTAGAGGACAGTACTGCCTAGTCCATTTGTTAACCGGCCGACGCTGCGAACCCGTTTGCTTGCCCTGAGCCGGAGCAAAAACACGCGCTTTCAATCCTTAAACAGCATATCTTTCTTCCCCGCTTTGACACCTCGTTTCACTATGTTGATTTAGTTTCGGCGATGTATAGCGTAACACAAGGCAGCGTTTGACTTTGCGATTTCTCTGACGACACATGTCTCCCTTTAGTTTCTTTTTAGATGGCAGTGCCTGAAACTGTCCACTTATTCGCAATACACATACATGGAATACTTGCACAGAAAATCGTTGGTCTTCGCATTTTTCTATCCGGCGCCAGACCGCAAGGGACGAGAAACACCCTGTTTTCAGGTCTATCCTTTGAGTCTCGGTCTAGTACGCTTCGGGTAACGCGGGCAAACCGACTGCTCAGTGTCTCGATGCATACCGGAGATATAGGAAGTGCTTGCTAAAGGGATCAAAGTGGGAGGATATGGGCGAGTACGCGAGCTTGGGTGGCGGCGCTGCCCCTCTCGGACGGGCCCGGGGCTTGTCTGATTTGCACAGGAGGGGATGATCCGTACACAGGATAAGCCGTATCTTTCGTTCGCGACTTCCCGCTCTCCGGAGCCGTGTCGACGTTGCGCGTGTCGCCCGGAAGATGTCCACCGTCTGGGTCTCTCTCTGCTCATCGGGCCTGCCTCCCGGTGATAAATGGACTGCACCCTTGATGACAGTGATCCTCAGGGCTGCCGCAGCAGCAGTCTCGGGAGCTCCCTCGCAACACGCTTTTGCCCTTTTCCCGCACGTTCATGATTGCATAGGGCGCATGTATGTGCGTTTTGATGAATGACACCGGGTTATATAGCCGTATAGGCGGCAGTTTGTGAGATTTCGTTCGTTTGTCTGTATGCTCTGCGTGTGATTAGACTAATTACCAATGACGAAATGCCATTTTGATAACTTCCTTGTTATTTTTGTTCTTGATTGTTGTTTCTGGGTGCTGTTCTACCATGCACTGCATGGCTGAGTCAGTGGTGCGTGAAGTTTTGCATCAGTAAAGTGTGGCGGCGTCGTGGCTCTTCTGGTTAGCTCGGATTAGGTTATTATACGTAATAAACTGACACCGCGGCAGCCTTCACGTGATGAAAGTCATTACCAGGCAGGTTCAACGCGGCGGGAGAACCGGATTCGCCTGGGCGTTGCCTTCACTCGACGCTATATTCGCGCACTGTATCGGCCGTGCCGACAGCGCTGCTAGGTGTGTGAAATATCACAAGATTACTCGGTTACAATCCTCTCTACACGCCTTAACGGAAGGATAGGCTTCCACGCTGGCAGGTGTCGGGGGACTGGCACTAACTGAAGGCGCCATTTTGTGAGCAATGTCCTCCCAGAGAGTACCGATGACTGCTGCAAAAACAGTTCTCGATTTTTTCTTCTTTTTTTGTTTATGTGTGGGAGTTTTTTCTTCTTGATATTACTGGACTGCATCACCGATTTTATTGAAAGCTATGCGTCATGAGGTTATTGTGCCGACATATCACTTCCTGTCTTCATCATAATATTCTTCATCTCCATTTCTTTCCCACTTAACTTATTTCCCCTGCATAAAAGTAGCGGCCAAAGCGTACTATCTAATTTCTGGAGACCTCCACTACGGCGTCTCTCATAATCACAGCTGATTTTGGGACGTTAAACCCCACAAATCAATCAATCAATCAAGCGTACTATCTCGAGATTAGCTCCATGCCGTCTAATAAGTTCTCGTCCTCTCTCTCTCTCTTGCCGAAAGGCTTTCAACGCATAATGGGGCAAATGTTAGAAGCAAAGAGAAAGAAATGGCAAAGCACTCATCTTTTCAACATGATTCGTGGCATTAATACATCATCATCATCATTTTCAGCCTATCTTTTATCTGCAGGACGATAACCTCTCCCAATAAAATTATCAGTATTTTGTCTGCATTCTTATGTAATTGTTCGTCATATGTCTTGTATTTTGGGGTGGTTATTGTGATGATTACAAGTGAAGCCACCAGAGCAGCAAGGTTGTGAGGTGTGCGAATACAGTGTTTATTTAAGAGCTCGACGAGGCTCGTGAAGGGGCGGGCGCCCCTGTTGCTTTTACCACATCCTTTGTTTGTTTGTTTGTTTGTTTGTTTGTTTGTTTGTTTGTTTGTTTGTTTGTTTGTTTGTTTGTTTGTCTTTTTCTTTCTTTGTTTGAGCATAAGCACCTTACCAGTGCTCTTGTGGCACACGCCCAGTTTAATACATGCAATACCGGTTGTGATGCACCATGTTTTTGTGACTGGCATTTTTGTACGGAAAACATAGGTCCCGAAACCATGGCGCGGCATTAATCTTCAGTGATCCCTTTTGGGGAAACGCTCACATTAGCGACGTTTCGTATGACTCAGCACCGGACGCATCGAATTGTGCTGTCAGCAGGAGTCGCCGGCACACTGCGAAAATAGCGAGCTTTATATGCACAGCTTGACTCTTTGGGAAACGCCTGCCGTTCTGGCACAACGGTGCTAGAACGACAGGTTTCACGCGAAATGTGAAGAAAGTCGTCGCGCGATGCCGAATGTGGTAACTCGAGAATATCGCCTCCTGTCCAACCAATTCAGCCTGCAACGCATGCACCCACCCCGTCCTCGCGTTTCGTCTCATATATCCTCACCAAATACGGGCCTGAGTGATGACCCCGCGTGGACGTCTCGCGAAGATGTCGCATTAATTCAGTGCCCGCCGACACAGGATGTGGGTGGATGTTCCCTTTCGATCAAACGTCTCGAACGGAGCGGAAATTCGCCCGACGGCGCGTCAGTCCGTCGTGCCCTTTCGTCATGCATGCGCGGATCCTTCGGTGTCGCAAAAGAGGCGTAGTCCCCGTTTGGTCGCTCGCTCACTTTCCGACGAACAGTACTGTTACCGCGCTCCCCTATGTCGACTTTCCCGGAGTTGTATTTCATTTTACGTGAAGCATTAGATGTGCAACTCAAAGGCCGTTGAACTTACTCATCTATTTCGTTCGAATTGCTTTTTGTAATCGTGCTGCTATACGTATATGACCTGAGGATGTAAGCTGAGGGAGGGAGTGGGCTGCCCC
The DNA here is from genome assembly GCA_013339685.2 of Hyalomma asiaticum. NCBI lineage: Eukaryota > Metazoa > Arthropoda > Arachnida > Ixodida > Ixodidae > Hyalomma > Hyalomma asiaticum. The sequence continues at coordinate 88,411,987 of CM023485.1, forward strand.
TTCCCCTCCCCCCCCCCTCTTTTTTTGCATTTGCATATTTTAAAAACGCACGTATATGCAGATTCGCTGCAGTGGTCTTCACCATTAAAGCCGTTTTGAGTTTACCATTTCCTCTTAGTCGGGGGCACAGTTCTGTATATTTAAATTGCAGTGAAACGAGAAGTGGTTTAGGCGCTGCGTTTTCACTAGCACGAAATCATCATCATCATCATCATCATCATCATCATCATCATCATCATCCTGTTTAGGTTCACTGCAGGACGAAGGCTTCTCCCAACGATTTCCAATCCACCCTATCCTGAGCGAGTCGGTTCCACTTTATGCCCGTCTTACAGTAATGTGCCTGTCTTACAGTAAGACAGTAAGAGCGACGGAATGGATACCAAGAGAGGGAAAACGCAACAGAGGCAAGCAAAAGGTTAGATGGAGCGATGAAATTAAAAAAAAAAGCACGAAATACAGAATTGATAAGGGTCGTTTGCAGGATTACAAGAGATTTAGACGCTCGGTGTAGATGTGCATGGCAAATAAATATGGAGTGACTGAACCGACTTTAGAACAATAAGGAAACTGATAATGTGGAAGATATGTTGTACTCCAAGCCACCAAACATATTTCCAGAGCTCTTTGGGTAGCTATTTGGAAAGAGCGTAACTGTGTCAGACCTTTTGTTCCACGAACGCAGTTTAGGGAGTCGTGTATAGTCATGTGGCGGACAAAAAGCTGCGTGAACCAGCATCACGTCGAACTTCGGCATATAGTGTCCCTCCAATGTGCTCGTTATTTTATATCATTCTTGTAGGCTTGTGGTTTGTGAGTAAGACATCAGAAAACATTACACATGGGCCGTTGCCACTGCTTTACGTGCACACTTTCATGGCTTGGAATACATCAAACTGTAAGCAAAGTTGTTGGCCAGTTTTATTATGATAACTGCGTGCTCGTGACTTAGGTTTTACTGTAGAACAAGTAGAACAATATGGCTACCAAAGAGTGCATTTATCAGCAGTCGAGATTTATACATAGGTTGGCTTTACTAACAAATATCACGTCGAGATAACGCACGCCGAGTGCAGTGCTGTTTACCCTCTCACAAGTTGGCTGTAGCAGAAAATCACTCACATTCAATGCATATTAGGGGCGAAGCTCCTTAAGGCGTGGGTCGTGCGTCCCCGATGTATGTAGTAGTAGTAGTAGTAGTAGTAGTACGTAGCCACCGGCGCGTGCCTGCCGGGAGGCACGCACGCGCCGAGGGCGAGCGCGTGGCTCCCGGCGCTCGTCCTCGCCGCGAGCTCCGGGAGCCACGCGCTCCCCGGCAAACTCGACACTGCCCCGGCAAACGCGAGAGACAACGTTGGCGCAGGCAGCGTCTCCTAGCGAGTTTCTTGATTGAGAAATACCGACTGCTCGCGTTGGAGAAGCGTTCACCGGCAACCCATATATATATATATATATATATATATATATATATATATATATATATATATATATATATATATATGCACTGGGCCCCGCCACGGTGGTCTAGTGGCTAAGGTACTCGGCTGCTGATCCGAGGGTCGCGGGATCGAATCCCGGCCGCGGCGGCTGCATTTCGATGGAGGCGAAATGTTGAGGCCCGTGTGCTGTGCGATGTCAGTGCACGTAAAGAACCCCAGGTGATCAAAATTTCCGGAGCCCTCCACTACGGCGTCTCTCATAATCAGAACTGGTTTTGGGACGTAAAACCCCACAAAACATATGCACTGGATCTTGACTTGCAATGAAGTGCCGGTGGGAGATTTCACTTGTGCATTGTGCATAGGTGAACCGTGAGGATTCGTAGCATGCGCGTTAACTAAATTAATCCGGAACTCGGCACGATCTACGATGCACATCCCGAGCTTCGCCCACTCATCATCATTCACTCCGTGGATATGCTGTAATTTTTTTTCTTTCCAGCTTCCCAAACTGAAGATTCAACGACGACCTTGTCTTCAAATGAGCAAAGAGCACCACTAAGCGGAGTCGAAGAAAAGCACTTAGGAGAACTAAAGAACTGGTCAGCACTTTCTTTACCTTCACACTAGCATCTGCAGGAACGTTCTGAAAGGGTTGAAGGACGTTCAGGAAATTTCACGGACAGTTACCTACTACAGCAGGGAATTTACCACACTTATACGTAAATGTGTGTGCGCCCATCAGGCCTTGGGACGAAGCAAAATTGCACGCTTTAAAAATGCATCAGAAAGCCAATGAAAACATGATGTTTAAGACATGTACTGTACATGCTGAGTGACTTCTAAATAGACATCTCCACCTCTCCCTCTGGCTCAATCCTTTCATTCTTGCTACTCTGACTACCTTTACAGCTTCCCAAATGCAGGGTAGCACACCGGATATTTATATTTCGGCTGATCTCCCTGCCTCTCGCAAAACGTTGATCTATATTTAAATAAACATTCGCTGTAAGCTTCAATGTTATGTAGAAAGTGATTTAAGAAACTATATATGGTGAAATGCTGACGACTGGGCGTTTGCTCTCTTGTCAATTTGTTGTTTTGCAGTTGGTTCACTTACTTCATCATTTCTTAAGACGTTGTACAGAATGTATACTTTAACTGATTTAATAAATTCGTTAAGTCAGATCTGCCACCAACTTACAAAATGAGTTGATATCAAGCGCCTGAATTAAGTATAAAAACTACATTACATAAATGTGACAGAACTTACTGGAAAATTGAAAAAAAAAAAAACGTATGAAATATGCTTCAAGTTATGTTTCCTTTGCAGTTCAACGAAGAGTACACGACCATTGCAGCACACTGTAGTTTGTTGGAACGAAACTTAAGCGTGCTGGACCGGATGGATCGTGTAAAGCCTAACACAAGAGAGCGATGTGCATCCTCCAAGGTCATTCGCCCGGATATACGTTATCACAATCGTATTTACGTGCACTTTTCCACCGGAGTTGTATCAGTTCAGCGCTACCTGCAAGTGCATTTGAAGTAAATTATTTTTGTGATTTCCGCGTCATTTCAGGAGACCTAACTTCACGCTGTTAGAGTTCTTGTATTGGCCTCCAATCTTTGGTTACCCTCTTTTTACGGTCTGTCTATGTAGCTCCTGCTCGCTTCGAACGCGGAAAGGTCTGAAGTATCTCCAAATAAATGAATTTCTGCCCATCCCCATAGGATCAAGTTACTAGCTACATTGCACCACTTATAAGGTATTTTTGAGGCGTCTTTTATTGCCTGGTTTCTTGCAAAATGGACTTGTTTCTTTCCTTTTTTAAGTGCACTGAGCACAACTATTCTGTCTATTTTCCTTCCTTATATGCACTACGTGTGTTGATTTTAGTTAGTCACGGCTGCGTGCTTTATTTAGCGTATAGGCATGCCACAGTGCGAAGCGAGACAGCGTCGAGTTTGGGCATCGCTACATTATTGCCAACATGTCTTGACGTAGTGTGTTGTTACTAGTGTAAATGGAGGACTTTAGTTCCTCCATAGACTATTTCACGTTTGCGGGTACCGGTTTACCGGAGGCGCTTACGGCAGAAGCAGGACTGGTTCGCTTAACTACAGTGCTTGCAATCATCTTTTTATTCGCGTGAGCATTCTCGTCAAAAAATATCAGCGAAAGTACTGGTACTTCGTTGTTATCTCACGGCTAATGTTTTGCACTGGCAGGCCAGCAAAACGTGCAAGCCAGAGTAATCATAGCTTTGTGTGTCTCTGGTTAGGCTCCGCCTCATCAGCTATCGTTACCAGCGCTGTCGTTCAGGTATACTTTAGCGGCAATCCGGTATGCGCCTACACGCAAACTAAAATCCTTTAATGCCGGCTGCGTTTCAGAATGCCTAGCAACCTTGTCGGCCATTTTATATGCGGCGCCATCGGTTTGTCCATATATTGTTTAAGAAAAAGTTTTGGCATCCAGTTTTGTGGTTATGCCCCACAAATGTATATGATAGGTTCTTGAGTAGTTTGCTTTGTTCCCAAGTCTTCAAAAATGAATATACCAAATATACTGGTCACACATCTTGATATAAGAGCTGTAAAGCTGCGGTAAAAAGCAGATGCTGTTGCTAGTTATTGGTTTCACAAAACCTTTTATCTTTTCCCGAGCACAAATGCAACTGGAATACAAACGCATTTCATTGCAATTTTGGGAACCGTGCATCTAAAATATATGAAATGTATTACATTCAATACAGTTCATATATTGCATTATGTGCTACGTGGTCAGCAATAAAATGTTAACACGCTGAAAATTCTTAAAGTTCTTTAAACATTAATATGACAACATTAGTAGAAGACACGTACACGCGCCAGTTCCGTCCACTTGTCAGTCCTTGTTTCCTTTTGTGCCACGGTTTTTCTTTCCGAAGAACCCTCTCGCCCAGCAGGACCACTAAGCCTTAATGTGATTGCTCACGCAAGCAATCTGATCTACTGAGAAGCAGAATTGTGTTACATGTCGCAAGGTATTTCTAAAGATTACGCTAACAAAAAAAAAATAATAAGAACGAACAAACCAAGCGTAGACTTAGCAGCAATAACATTACAGTAATTAAAATGCTTTTTGCTGCAATGAGGGACATAATGGTTTACTTCTGGGGGCTGGTAATTTGCTAATGTAACGAATAACTTCAAACGGGTAATTGCAAGCAAATTACTACTTCATCAATTACTTTTTCAATTCTCGAAGCACCTGGTGGATACGAAAGACGCGACTGCAGCTGTAGTGCATCCCCTTTGGCGTGGCTAGACGACGACCAACTTGAGCAGAAAAACCGGCAACTATATCCCGGTGCTTCTAAGAGGAACTCATACCGAGCGGGAATCGGATGGAAATCATCAAACCAGAAATCACTTAATCAGACGACGACGTCTGAAAAAAATGTTAGGAGGATCGGACCCGTTTGGCAGTCAACTGATAACTCCAGCATTGGAGAAACGGCGGCACCGCTGAGCTCACCGTCTGCGAAGGAAACCCTCCCCAAAAGATGAAGACACGATTCATGTTTTTCACCACAACAGCCTTGCCCTCAACCGCACCAGCAGAGCGACAGCTCTACATGACGAAGGATACCTTGTCCATTAAACGAGAACATCTTTGTGATCCTCACGTCGTGTCCCGGTTTTTTCTGTGATGCTGCCAAGATCTTTGAGATTTCAGTGTGCCCCTGCTGTAAATGTGTACGTGTGTGTACATGAATTAGTGAACGAATGATGAACATTCCTTAAGGTAATTTTATTGCTTTCTTAATAGTAGTAGTAATGGACTGTCGTTACTTTTGGCCATCTATAAATTTGATGAAATTTTAACTACATTGTAAAAGTTCTAGAAGGTTAATTAGCAATGTAGTTCAGGAATAATTTTGCCGTATGCAGTGCACCCCCAGTGCTCGGCATGCAAATTACACGTCATGGTTAAGATGTGATCAATGTACGTGCCATATTCATCACCTGACACCTGGTGGTAGCAAACCTAGCCAACATCTCCGCGATTAACATCTTTAAAAGAAATCTATTTACAGCATTTCTTTTCCAATCGATTGTCAGTGAGTCTCTTCATTCCAAAGTGCCTTGTTGCTGGACAAGTTGGTGCGACTTGCCGAACGTTTTCTTTCTTTCTTTCCTTTTCTTCGGCGACATCAAAACAGAGATTGCACAAGGGACACGAACGTCATACGCCAGGCCCGTATAGCACGAAGTGTTTATTGAAAGGGTGTGACACTTCCCTTTAGGTAAACATCTGGTTAGTTCAGTTCCCTCCGATGGGCGTTTGTTCTCGAACCGCTAAAGCAAGCGCATTCATCTGTGCTCTGTATACTTATTTTGTGTCGTTTTACTTCTCTTTAACACAGGACAACCGCAGTCATCGACAAATATTCGCTGCAGACTCCGGGAAGCGGTGTTGTCGCGTCGCGCTGCTTTTGCAGTCGATGCGATGCAGGTTCGCGTGTGAAAGGAAGTTCGCCTTCTACGAAGAGGCGGAGAGGGCTTGTGCGTGCAGCACGCCGTCATTCGACCGCGCCGGCAGCCTTCCATCATCGTCGGCAACAACGTGACTGGACAGACCGGCGCCGCGCCCAGCGGTTAATACCTACTCCGTCATACCTGTCCCCAGCACGGCGTTCAGGCGCAGCCAATCCCTTTTGGACAGCATGGCCGTAAACATATGTTTAGGTATCAACGGCCGGATGGCCGTGCCCGAGGTGCTACACGAACCGGCTTTTCAGTTGCGTGTTTCGCTCCCAGCCATGCTGCCCTGGGCACGTACGTGCCTCTCCTCCTCCCTGTTATCCGTCTGGGGCTATCTGTAGACATTGAGGCTTTCGTGGTAGCGAGGTATGAGCTGCGAAGACAACTTGCAAACGCTAACACCTTGCGAACTAAGAAGTTGTTACGCATATTGGTTCACGTTAACGAAAAGTTATTTTATAGCCTACATACCTGATAATCGTAGGGGTGAGTGCCTATCATCGGTGACATCGTACCTATTGTTAGCGACAGATCATCATTATCATCCTTGAATTAGAGCTGTAGACTGAAGTGTTGACTTCTCAGGCGCCAGTGATGCCCTGGCGGGTTTTGTCATGAACCATTTCAACATAATGAACAAGCCATGCCGCTCTGTAGCTAGTGCTAGGCAAGGTATGCCGGCTATGTGGGTTTGTTCGATTTCGACTGTCTGAATATGCGGTTACATTGGGCAGGCTTACTGCCTTCTGAAGCTGAATGTAACAAGGTCGATAATACGTGCAGCATTTTTCAACACAGAAGCTGATAATTCAGCCGATGTAGCGGGAAAAGAGGGGCTATCTCTGAGGTATACATTGAACCGCTATGAATATGGTCAATGATCTTGTTTAGGACAATGTAAGCTTGTTGAGACAGCGTCGTAAGTCGTCATGCTAGTAGTCATGAAGACCAAGCGTGTTGGCCTTCTTTTTTCGAGTGGGCCATAAGTAGAGTATAGTCGCATTATGAAATCGCGATCAGTTCAGTCAAAGATATGCCTAATTGGTAGAAAACCCCAGTTTCTAGTTGGGTGCACAGTATTGCATTCAGAGACCTACAAGTGGGCTTGTATTTTACAAAAACGTACAAGCTAATAAACGCAGTCTAAACGCACGATACTTCGAATTCTGAATTTCGCCAATATGAGACTGGCAAATTTCAATAGACTATAACACTGTTGGCTTGAATCGGGCAAAATATGCATACCGTGTCTTCACTAACATAAATTTTGCGGCACATGCACAAGCTCTTCTGTGAAACTGAGCCGGCTTCAGTGTGTCCACGTTACTAGCACCGACACATACGAGTCTTCAAAATGTCGCTGGAACCCTGTAGCTGAATAAAATTTTGCATTACTGTAGGGGTTCTGCGACGTGGCCTAAGACACCGTTGTATAAGAACGGTTGGTCCAGAAGCAGCACTTGTTATGAGTTCGCTGTTATCAATGGCACTTTCATAAGCAATGGTCTTTATTTTATTCTATTCTGCTCTATTTTCTATATACTGAACAAGCAGGTCTACAGACAATGTCATGTTAAACAAGAAATAATGCAGATACTGTCATGTTAACCATATACAATAACGATGTCACAGGAGAACTAGCTAGAAATCTTCAACACATATTCTGCGTCAGTTTGTCAGGCACACGTTATATACCAACTTTGATGACAATAACGTCCACGAAATGTTTAACTGAGGTAAAGAAAAGGAATGTCTGTGCTAGTTTTCACTAGGTCGCTGCAACTTGGAACAAGAAATACATGTGCCGACAAGTTTTATTTGCGATTTATTTGACCGAATAATTCTGATCCAGGCGGCGTCAGTGTCTCGTGAGGCCGTGTAAGTAAGCAAACCTATTTATTCTCCTGTTGTCCTGATGCTCAGGAATAAGTTTTCGAGCTGGATATCTTCTAGAGCATTACGATAAGCTAGTGACTAAAGGTCAGCTTTCGTATTTATGCCTAGCTTTTGTCCACCGTAAGTAACTTGAGAAGGCGGAGCGCACTGGTAGTTCTTCCAACCTTTCTAGTCAGTCACATATTTCTAATACAGGTTCCGATTTATAAGAGCGCATTAAGAGGGGCAGCATATTTGTAATATTTGTACCCTCTCATTCAAGTTAAGAGGGCGTGGTGTTCCGTGGGATTTCCTTTTCGGCATTGTTAACTTTCAGCAATGAGCTTCGTGAGAAATTTCACGAATTTGGGATCCCCAACTTGAGTTGTAAAAACGTAAATAAGTGCAGACATTTCGCTGTGCAAAATGTGGAGCCTGGTACTGGACAAACGTTAACTCGCAAGTGAATGGAACTAGAAAGAAATAGAAAGAACGAGGAGGTGGGGAGCGGGACGAGGAGGGATGGTTTGGAGGTTAACTACTGATCATATTGAGTTCGCTATACTCTGCCCTGAGGGCGGCTAAATATGAGTTTGAAAATTTGACCAGAGCCTAGATACACTTGCATATGTTCAACACGGATACACAAACCACCGCACTGCGCAGAACACCCGAAAGCAGCGACCTCTTCGAAAGCGCACACCGAATATACAGTAACGGTTTTAAAGGCGAAAACATGTTCATAGTCAACTCAGCGAGAAATCTGTCAGTCACAACCGCCATCTATCGCGTATAATACTGAGGAAACCCTGATTGAGGCTTTGTGACGTAGGATTCTCGAATAGCCGAAATACTAATTTAGGCACTGTTATCATAAACGTAGGCTGTAGACGGACCTTAAAGTCTACGCTAGACATATATACTGTATACGTTGGCTTATATGGTCATATGAAATTATCGGGCATGTGTCATACGGCATATTCAATATAGCAGTGGCTTGAAATTTAACTGAAGTAACTAGAGCGCGCAAGACACAAGGACAAAACAAGAGGATACACACAGCGCTGACTTCGAACAACCTTATTGAAAGTCAGCGCTGTGTGTCCTATTTTCCTTGTGTCTTGCGAGCAGTAGTTACTTCAGTTATGTTTCGCCAACAAGCGCAAGTCTACACTTCATGGCTAGCTTGAAATAAAGGCGCACGAGTCGTAATTACGTTGTTTCGCAGTTAAATTACAGAGTTAACGTAAGTTAGTAAAATAATATGTAGAAGACCTTTGCGAGCTTGCACGACCCGAATTCAGTCTTTATTGATAATAATGTTCCATGTTCCTTCTCTCTCTCTCTCTCTCTACGCAATTTGTGAAACTCTTAGCTGTCGAGTGTGAACACACTCACGTCAAGACGCGTCTCAAACGCACTTGTTGCTTTGCTGTGTGTGTGTGTGTGTGTGTGTGTGTGTGTGTGTGTGTGTGTGTGTGTGTAGTGTAGTGTAGTGTAGTGTAGTGTAGTGTTGTGCATAAGCAGCTAGCAACAAATGATTCCTACGAATTTGATGTGACGCGTGAAATCAGAGCGAAATTAATGTTCTGTAGATATTTCTAGAGCTCGTAAATAATTAATGGACTTCATACTTTTAGCAGAAAATAAGCCGTGACGTGATGGACTCCCACCATCGCCACATCTTCGACTTATGAAAGCTATCGGTGCATTCGTTAGTTTACTGCTGCGGGCTGCTGAAACTTTCTTTTATAACGCCCTAAACATTCTTACGAGTCAAGCAGCTGTAGTGTGCTTGTGAGCCTTGCGTTATTCTGTTTTTCTATATTATTTTTGCGAACGCCTTAATCATATAACGCTATTAAACTACCCTGTGAGCATCGCCACCCTCCCTTTCATTGTTTCTCATGGTTTACATCCATGTTAGCGACATCAAGCTGACTATAATCGTTTCGAAATATGTAGGGCAAACAGTAGCCTAGTCCAGGTGGTGCTAGAGGAAGTCCAAATGTTAAGTTTATTAATGTGATGCTCAGGGCCAAAATATAATCTCTGTTCAATATAACCCATCATAATGAACGGCCAACGACTCAATAAAAGTGCGCGTAGAGAACGCATGGCCATATTTATTCCGTGGCCAAACATTGTACCAATAAATTGTAGGAATTAATCTATCGGCTCTTTGCAGCCGACCGTTTCTGCAGATATTGATACCTAATCAAACATGGCAAGTGAAAGCAACTAATATTGATTTTCAATGCATCTTACTCAATCGCTCTCGCTGGTATATCTACCCAGGCGTGTTGATTTCGTTGTACAATAGTAAAAAAAAAAAGTAGTAGAAAGGCTAGTAACGGGACCGGTGACTACCGTTGTGGTACATTTTACTACATTTTTGTGTCGTTTACTACCTTAGATGTATGAGAAAGGTCGTAAATGCTGTCGTTACTCCTAAGTGTATGAGGGCTATAGCAATTGTCACTAAATGCGTACGTGACAGGTTAGCAAACATTACTACCTCCTTTGGTAGTAGTGCATTATGCTGTAGTTGTGGTAGGCGTACGCGTAAATTAGAACTCTGATATTATTTAGATATGTTGGAATAAAAGTCTCACGCATCGTCGTGACATACTTATACATACTTATACGGAAACAGAAAAACGCAGGAATCTGTATCCAAAACATTGTTACCCGAGACCACATTTGCCCACCGGCACAACGTGTACATTCTTAAGTATAGCCATAAATATTAACGTCGCTGTTAGGACCACATGTCGCGTAGAAGTTTTGATTCTTTGATCTTCTGTGTGCGGTGGTGTGCGCTGTCGTTTCTGGTTCGAACATGCTTCTGTGTACGCTGTCACCTAAACATTTCTGTGTGCAGCGTATTCACAGGGCTAATTACGTGAATTAATTAGCGGTCGTTAATAGGCGTGACACGACGCAATTAGTAACCACCAGTCAATGTCATCGGACAATGCCTTACGGCGCTCATTCTTAGTTGATCTTATTCTTTTGTAATACAGCAGACTTGATCATCATCATCATCATCAGCAGCAGCAGCAGCAGCAGCAGCAGCAGCAGCAGCAGCAGCAGCAGCAGCAGCAGCAGCAGCAGCAGCAGCAGCAGCAGCAGCAGCCTGTCTACGCCCACTACAGGGCAAAGGCCTATCCCATAGATCTCTAGTTTTCCCTGTCCTGTGCTAACTGGGCCCAATTTATCCCCGCAAACTTCCTGATCTCATGTGTCCACCTAACTTTCTGCCGCCCCCTGCTACGCTTGCCTTCTCTAGGAATCCACTCTGTTACCCTTAATGACCAACGGTTGTCTTGTTTTCGCATTACATGGCCCGCCCAGGCCCATTTCTTCTTAATTTCTATTAGTATGTCCCTAACACGCGTTTGTTCCCTAACCAACTCCGCTCTCTTCTCTGTCCCTTAAGGTTAGACCTACCATTTTCCGTTCCATAGCTCGCTGCGTCGTCCGTCAATTTAAGCTGAACCCTCTTAGTTAGCCTCCAAGTTTCTGCCCGTAGGTGAGTACCGGTAAGATGCAGCTGTTATACACTTTCCTCTTCAGAGACAATGGTAAGCTACCATTCATTATCTGAGAATGCTTGAAGAATGCACTCCACCCCATTCTAATCCTCCTAATTACCTCAACCTCATGATTCGGATCAGGGGTCACTACCTGGCCTAAGTAGACATATTCACTTACTACTTCCAATGCCTCGCCAGCTATCTGAAATCGTTGTACTCGCCCAAGGCTATTGAACATTACTTTAGTGTTCTGCATAGTAATCTTCAGGCCCATTGTTATACTTTGTCGGTTAAGGTCAGTAATCATGCTTTGTAATTCATCTCCCGAGTTACTTAGCAAGGCAATGTCATCAGCAAATCGGAGGTTACTTAGGTATTCCCCATTAACCCTTACACCCACCTGTTCCCAATCCAGCGTTCTAATACTTCTTGTAAAGATGCTGTGAATAACATTGGAGAGATTGTGTCACCTTGTCTTACGCCCTTCCTTATAGGTATCTTGCTGCTCTCCTTATGGAGGACTATGGTGGCTGTGGAGCCGTTGTAGATGTCTTCCAGTAGTCTTACGTAGTGCTCGTCTACGCCCTGATTCCGCAATGCCTGCATGACTGCTGAGGTATCCACCGAGTCAAATGCCTTCTCGTAATCTCCGAAGGCTATATATACGGGTTGATTATACTCCGCGCATTTCTCTATCACCTGATTTTGAGTAGCCCTTATGAAACCCTGCTTGTTCCTTAGGTTGACTGAAATCTAAGGTGGCACATATTCTGTTAGTGATCACCTCGGTAAATACCTTGTAAACGACTGACAGTAAGCTAATCTGCCTGTAATTTTTCAAGTCCTTTGTGTCGCCTTTCTTATGGATTAGGATGATGTTAGCATTCTTCCAAGATTCCGGTATGCTCGCAGTCATTAGGCATTGCGTATACAGGCTTGCCAGTTTTTCCAGTATAATCTGCCCACCATCCTTTAACAGTTCTGCTGTTATCTGATCCTCACCGGGTGCCTTTTCCGCTTGCACTTCTTTCAAAGCTTTCATTACTTCCTCTGTCAGTACTAGTGGAATGTCAGCCTCTTCTAAACTGCTTCCCCGTTCACTATTCTGGTTATCACGACTACTGTAGAGATCTCTGTAAAACTCCTCGGCTATTATCACTATCCATCCCTATTCGTGATCACATTGCCTTGCCTGTCTCGTAATGCATACATGTGATTTCTACCTATGCCTAGACGTCTCTTCGCCGCTTTCAGGCTCCTTCCGTTCTTTAGAGCATGCTCAATCCGCTCCATATTGTACTTTCGTATGTCGGCTGTCTTACGCTTATTGATTAACTTCGAAAGCTCCGCTAGTTCTAGTCTGTCAATTGCATTTGATACTGTAATGTCTTTCCGCTTTCTAATCAAGTCTTTCGTCTCCTGGGAAAGTTTGCCAATAATCTCTCTACCGATCTTACCTCTTACAGACTTGATATTACAGCGCAAAACAGCAAATACAAACCGAAACATAATAAGCCTGATAATAGATTGCCATGGTAGTAAAGTTACTAACTTCGGCTACTACCCTTACTATAGGCAGTAACTGCAGGCAGTAAATGACATGGTGCTAACGTTCCTACCTTGTCGTTTACTATAGTTACTACTTAGGTCGTGAATCTTGCTACAAGCATTTACTACCTCAAAGTTAGTAAGTAGCACTGCCCTTCCTTTAGGAGCGTATTGCTAGCATCCTGTAATTTGTAGTCGATTATTTCAGTGTCAGCTATTTATTCTTTCAAAATACAGAGGTTGAGTGTCAGTAGTGTGCAGACATTGGAGACTTCTTCATCTGTATACAGTATACGTCCTCGAAAACTGTCCCAACGGAGAGGTTGAGGACATCTGTGTAATGAAAAACAAGGCAAGGCATAAATATGAGGAAGACTAGACATGATTACAGAACATGTGTACAAGTTGCATAATGTACTACAACCTTCAGCCTCCTTTTGCGTGTGTGTATGTGTGTGTGTGTGTTTGACAGTTATTTTTAATGCGCTTGATTACGCGAACACATTGTTTACCGTGTGTCTTCCTGAAAATATCCCACTTTTGGATGCAGTATACTTACAAATTATTATTATTATTATTATTATTATTATTATTATTATTATTATTATTATTATTATTATTATTATTATTATTATTACACTTTCGCTGCACTCCGTTATGGAGCTGTGCAGTAGTCATACACGTCAGATATTCCAAGCACACGCTTGAATTTAGGGATGTCACAACGTTTAAATTAGTTCAGACTACAAAAATAAAATATCTTCGTGAGGTTTTCGATTTCATTAGAGAATAAGTTTGCTGCAGATGGTACGCCTGTCTCGTTTTGTAGGTTACCATTCGCGTACGCTCAGCATATAAAAATACCCTCCCCCATTCAAAAGCAAACGACATATCAAGGCTTTAAAAAACGATTACTTAAACAACCATTTGATCTCGTGTCAGCAATAATCCCAAGGAGTTTTTTTTTTTTTTTTTTTTTTCCCTTTCAACTACGGGTCGCAACGCTTAATCGCCCATTCGGCGGTCGTAAGCACGCACGCGTAATCGACCGTCCTGAACGAGTGGACAGGTATATAAAGTAGGGATTAAAAGCGCTTTAGGGCGCAGATTTATGGCTCCCTTACTCAGCGTGCCAATGTCGCCATCTATCGTAGGCGGCGATAACTCAAACGGGCTGCGTGCCCGCGACGTCGCCATGGTTACGGGGCCATTGATCAATACGGGGTGACATGCGACGCAGCCGCTTGTTTGAAACTTTTGAGCCATCCGTGGTGCTTTTTCCTTGTAGCTACGATTCGGTTGGGAATGCGGTTGGCAGCGTCTTCTTAAAATTTGTATTCCGGGACATTTGTGTCCTTTTGAAAAAAAAAATGATTACGTCAGATTAATTTCACAGCTATTGCGGACATGTTTAGTCGATTAGATCACGACAAATAAATGACGTGGCTGACTGCCCGCATATGGATGTGCTGACGATGGCTCCCATGGAATCGTACGCTACGAAAGGAATTGACGTGCGTGAATTAAGCACTGATATCATTAGGCTGTGACTATTCTAATTGTGTCGGTGTAAGTGCATAGGTCAGGGAATTAACAAAAGTACAAGCAAAACACTGTCTCTCGGTGCAATGTTTTCTATATAGAATGGGTATGAACAGTGGGGGCCACTCCATTGTCGCGAATCGAGAGTTATGTCAATGAGGCGGTATGTTGAGACCCTAATGAAAATGAAATCGAGCCAGAGCGCACCCCTCTTAAACTTAGTATGTTGCAGGAGTGTACTGTCCCTGCAGAAACGCTAAAACGGTCCTGAGGCTTTCGTAGTCCTCCCGAGCGACCCCACAAAAATTGTCTATCAATGGTAGATGCAGCTCATCCCGCATAAAAAAAAATTAGAAAAAGAGAATTGGTTGATGACGTGTGTGTCGTACGCATTCAACGACATACTGATAATTTGTAAGTGTAACCTTCTTTCATCTTAAGGTTCAAGTAGCCATGGTGTTTTGTTTTTGTGTGTGTGTGTTCTTTTCGTAATCGGACAGCTGGTATACGAATAATATAAAATTAATCCTCCCTCTGAAAATGTGCTTCACCATAAGGTAGTTAAAGGGCAACTCCGGCGGCTTTTTCACCATGTTCTGATATCAATGTTTTCGAATAGTACCGATAGTCCTGTAGAAGCCAGGGTGGTTCAATTTGCTCAGAAACGCACCAATAATTTTAAATAACCGACCGAAAGGCGTGTTCAAACCGAAACCGAAACGGGTAGACGCTTCTTGCAGCGTATGCGATGACGTCACAGCCTTCCTGCCGTCAGAAATATGGAGAAAAATGACAGTGGCGATGTCATCCGACGATGTATTGAGTTATGCCAGCTTTTCTGAACTTGACAGCGACGATTTGAACGCTGAAGTACCGCCGTTTTGCTTTTGATGTCCCGCAGGCTCGGGTAGGCAGCGTTGAAGGTGATGACGTCAAAAACACAGGGTGGCCAGCAGGGGAATCCGCTAAAAATTTTAAAATTCGTTTCCAGGAAAACTAAATGACTTGCAACCGCCTGGTTTGGCATATATTATTACAGTGCCGAGGAGAATACACACTGAAAATTTCATTAAGATCAGTGGACACTGTAAAATCGCCGAAGTTGCCCTTTAAGATTATTAAACTGTTCTGGTTCTCTTAAGCTCATAGACTGATGAGAGTTTCTGTGTTCTGTGCCGTTCTATTGTGTTCTGATATGTCGATCAGAGGTATGATTTCATTACACAAAGTTAGCATTTTAGCTTCGCTTTACCCACGTAATTGTTAAATGTCGCCGTTAACGAGTACTACCACTGTTTCTTCGTTTAACCCTGTCCCTCTTATATAAAATTTTCTTTCTTTTCCATTCGTGTCTGATGAGGCTAGAACGTGTTAACGTTACGTTAAAGAGAGGAAACATCGCGTAGACAAAAGATGCTCTTGGATTCGCCACCTCTTGATCTCACATATATTACGGGCGGAAGGCTCAAAGAACACCAGTCAGGTTCGTACGTATGTGTGCGCGTATTTATGTAGCAAGGGCGGGTAAAGGTGGTCAAAACGCTCCTCGATAACAATTCATTTCGTTGGCATTATTCGTCATGCAAATTGCGTCATGTATAACAGCGGCACTGCGCATATTTACCTATTTAGCGTGGTGGCCCTCCGTGGCAATTGTCCCGGTGTATAAAATAAACTGTAAGTAGTGGTTATAAACGGACAGCCAATCATTCTATCGCGAACAAAAAATAACACTCTGCCAGTAAGACGTCCAACAGAATACATGTGGTGGCCAGTAAAGTGTTATACTGTCACAAATGTTGGCAATGCAGCATTGCTATCACATATGCTTGTTACTACCCAACTGCTGATCATTCGAAGCTGCTGGAATGGTGTAGGTGGCCATTGGTTCTGCACTCCATGATGCGAATGGTTTTCTGCACCACCACCAACAAAAATAGCAACAATAACAACAAAAACAAGAGAAAGCGATTTGGTTAAACTATCTTCAAGTTTCCTTTCCAGAATGACTCGCAATACTGTTCGAAGACACGAAGACGCAGTACCTCAGACAACACTCTATAGCTCCGACTGATAGAAGATATGCCTATATCCCCGGCAAAATAAGCATACAACATAATTACACCTGCTCATTCCGGACGTGGCATGTAGTCCGTACACGCGGACACGCGTTTACAGGTCACTCTCCCGTCACTCGCCCACCACTCCGCTCAACTAATACTTTAATTAGGCAAAACGTTCTCTCAACCTTGCCGCTATCTTTCCGCGAACAACACCGTCCCGTTATCGTGCCTCTCACTCTTCCTCCCGTCCTCCGTCGCGCCAGCCAAAAAACTTTGTGTTATGCTATGCCAGACAGCCGTGGTGTCGAGGTCAGCAACAAAGTGTAAAGCGCGCAGTCGCTCTTAGTACAGGAGGGGGGTGTCTGCAGCCCGTGGACGCCACGCACTTTGGCTAATGAGTCAGCGTTGTCCAAAACGGGGCCAACAGAAAGCACGCGGCAGAAGACGAACGGTGGTTCTCGCTGTCAGCCCGGATTGGTAGCACATCCATCTGGCCACGAATCACGTCCCACGTGCTCATCCTGGCCTGTCGTCGTCACGTCTCGAACCAGAAGCCGCTGTCTCTTTTGCCGCCAGCACGTCTGCAGTGCGACGACGGTTCCTGGTAGCTTTTTTTTTTTTTTTTTACGTGGCAAAGCCTTGACGAAGCGGGCCCAGCAGCCAAAGGCGACAGCCGGGCACGGTATACGCTGGGCTGTGGATGAAAACAGTAAAAATTCGACGGTGTACTCGCAAAATTCGGCATCTCGTTACGAGTGACCACGGCAAGATTTGATCACGTCGCGCAGGACTGGAAGGCGGCGCCGTCTGCGTGTAGACGTGCTTGGTCCGATTGGGCCGTGCTGTTTGTGTGCTGCGTGCTCGGACACTGGTTGACTCGGCCGGGCGTTTTGTACAGCACGGTGTCTGGCTGGCGACGAGAGCAGAGCCCGTGGGAGTTCCGCTGCGGATACGTGTCCGTTCGACCTGCGCGAGAACAGTTTGCTTTCTGTGTATGTTTCCTTTATAGTTCACTGCAGGTTGAAAGTTCGTTATGTCGCCTATATTTTAGTATATCATAAGCGAAAGGTTCTATAGGTACTGCGGGAGAACTTCGAGCTGGGCATATAAGATAAACAAATGACTGAATAATGACAGCTTCCCTAGCAAACGAGGTTTTAAAACTTCCGCGGGTAAGAGTTGGAAACCATGCAACGTGTTGCGGGATGTTACAGCAATGAAATCTCCTTGTGCCTAACGCAGTGGAACTTGTGTGCATAGAACAAAACAACCAGGAAAGCACATGTAGTTTGCTTGAAGTGGCTCGTTCAGAACATCTTACTGTTCGAAAGCATGAACAAGATGCAAGCAGTGGCGGTCATGAATCGGCGACCGTTGGAAAAAAAAAGACAATGTTGCCTTGAAAAAGCAATGTTGCCTCCTCGTGTCATAACATTCATTTCTATAAAGCACTCTATATTCGGCCACTGCTGGTGCCGAGTTCACAATACTTATCTTTCGTAAGCGTTTCTTGCCATTGATTGGCCAGTCGGCTTCTTTAATGATTTTTCCATCATCAGAATAGGCAATAATTTTGTTTTATACGACCATTTCATCGTAAATCAAACGATTTACGATTGTGAGTATGTGCCGTGGTCTATTCTAAATTTTGCGAGAAGCATATGGCTTGTTTGAAATGTTAAAACGATGGTAAGCGTTGAATGGTCAAGGATAAATAAAGAAACTGAGGAAAGCAGTTGTAAATTCGGAACGCGTTATACCTGTGGTGCGCTTTAGAATTACACATGGTCTTTACAATGCTCAGTTGAATTATAGGAGACATCAAATTACAACGCCACACCGTGTCCAAGGCACAGCTCAGTTAAAGCTGGACGGCTCGGAATGTCAGCGCATGTCAATAATTCCCATTTTCTGAGCGCTGCATTATTTCAAGTAGGATTTCTTGTTAGATGCTTTGCTCGTCCTTTTCCGTAAGGGACGTATGGTCCATTTAAACATTGTCTCATCATGAGCAACGGAAGCACAAAAGACACGATGACACAGGAACAACAAGGGCGCTCAGTCGCCGCATGTCCAGAGAAATATAACCCTTACGGAGCTCATGTGGGCGCGACTATAGCGGACCTCAAGTTCATTCAAGTTGTTATGAAAGTTTTCGGACATTTCTCTTTATTTAAAGGGGCCCTGCCACACTTTTCGAGCTTAACAAAATAACGTCGCCGATTAATCGCGAGGTTCTCGCGGAGCGCTATACGCAGCAGGGAATTTGCAGTTTGGTTTCAAAATAAATCTGGAAAGCGCCCGCTCTTCTTTCAGCAAAGGATGCCCCGCCACGGTGGTCTAGTGGCTATGGCACTCTGCTGCTGATCCGAAGGTCGCGAGATCGAATTCCAGCCGCGGCGGCGGCATTTCGATGGAGGCGAAATGTTGAGGCCCGTGTGCTGTGCGATCTCAGTGCACGTTAAAGAACCCCAGGTGGTCGAAATTTCCGGAGCCCTCCACTACAGCATCTCTCATAATTATAGCTGGTTTTGCGACGTAAAACCCCGCAAATCAATCAAACAGCAAGGAATGTCCTAAGCGGGCATGCATTACGAAATGTGTGGGCGAACTGCTATTGGCTGATTCCTATATAGCTACACCACAAGGGGCCTCGCCATTTCACCTTCATCGAAATGGAGCCGCCGCGGCCGGGATTCGATCCCGCGACCTTCGGATCTGCAGCAGAGTGCCATAACCACTAGGCCACCGTGGAGGGGCTGTTGCAGGATCCTTTAAGTCATCGATGAATGGTCTAGGATAGGTTCAATGATGTAAACAAATCAATATACTCCTAAACTGTACGGTGTAAAGTACCTTGATATTTTGAACATTACTTGCCGGTTGTTTAATTACCACTTGCTGCCGAGAGCTCCTTAACAGCTGAGCTGTTTAAGGCCGAGGTTGGGCCTTGCCGAGCGTACGCAGAAGGTAAAAGCTCTTGCCCTTGACCCACTGCCCACACTACTGCACGATAGTGACTATGCGAAGGACTGTACAGAAAAAGATAAAGAAAGAAATCAAGAAGAAAAATGAAGACAAGAAAGAAAAGTCTCGGGTCTCGCAGAAAGCAAAAGCGAACCCGTGCTGGCTCTTCAACCATGAGGGTGACAGCGAGGGTGACAATGCTATACATGACATTGAGAGTGAATAAGAAGAAAGAACTACAGATAAAGAAAGCAAATAAAGAAAAGTATCGGGTTCCGGAGAAGGCAAGACCGGACCCGCCGTCAGGCTCCTATAGACCCAATACCCACAACCCTGCCCTCAGCCCTTTCGTATATGACAGTGACAGCGAACCCTCGCCCTACGCCCTTACTCAGATTTCACAGGCGTGGAACTGGCTTTACTTCTTTTACTTCCAAGGTTTCGACAGGTGAAGCTTGGAGATGACAGCGTTGGTCTCCAGTTTTCATCCCCAATCGTCAGGAAAAGGAGTTAGTGCTGTGTATGCTGGTGCAGTGCTAAAACGTCACTAAGTGCTTCATGTGGTAAGCTTAGTGGGTTTGGGGTGAAGTTGGTGGAGTGGTAGCTGTCTGCCTCCGTGTATTTCTTCCGTATACTAACCTGTTTATCCCACCACGTAGACAAGATTTTACTCTTGGAACTTTATCAACACTCTTATCACCATCTGAGCACAGTTTTTCTGTGCTGTGCATTACGTGGCTAGGTGAATTCCAATTTCTCCCCTCAATGTCAGCTAGAATATGAGATACCCCAGTTTTTCTCTGATCAGTTCTGCTGCCTCCTATCTGTTGACGTTGCGCCTGTCACTTACCGTTCTATTACATCATGCTTTGTTATCGGGTTCATATGAAAAGAACTCGTAAATTTCATTGAATAACAGGAAATCTTACCCAAGCAGATACTTATAAACTGTCGCACCTGTTGTGCGTCACACATAACCAACGCCGAAAGGTGCAACTGCCACAATACCTGTGCTCCTTACCGAACCCTCAAGGCAGTATAATCGCAATTGCATTGCCTCTCTCGGAACAGAAAATCGGACGGTGTTCCATAAAGTCATGGCTGTTAGGCTGCGATAAATGCAAGGCCCACACTAAGAAAAAAGAAAGAAAAGGAAGCGAAATAAGAAGTCCAGCAGCGCCGTTTGTCGCCCTCTCTCTTTTTCTCTCCCCTTTTCAGCGTGCCTCCAGTTACGCTGTTGCAGCCGCGAAATTACCTCCCTTTAGGTTTTTCGTCGGCTGCATTTCGATGGAGGCGAAATGTTGAGGGTCCGTGTGCTGTGCGATGTCAGTGCACGTTAAAGAACCCCAGGTGGTCGAAATTTCCGGAGCCCTCCACTACAGCGTCTCTCACAATCAGAGCTGGTTTTGGGACACGTTAAACCCTACAAATCAATCAAATCATCGTTTTATGCTTCGCCAAGCGAAAGTGCCGACGAGTGCGCGACCGTCTGTTGTGCTTCAGATTACGCTCCGCGCAAAACAGCCGATTCGTGTGTACTCGGTACCGCGACGTCCCACAGAGGAGTGGACACTTTGGTCCACAGCCGTCGTCGCTGGTCCGCGTCGATGAATCTGCATTTCCGTGACCTGCTGTCAACGCACGGAAAGGGGAGCCGAGCACCTATAGGAGCTTGCACGCCAACTTCGAAAGCGCGTCGTGCCGGGACGGCAACGGCACCACGGCCCTGTACACAGACATACACACGTGCGCTACAGCGCGGAGACCTGCTGGGGCTGGTTGAGGCTGGCGCGCTCTTCTCGAGAACTTGGCTAATGATGTCCTCAAAAGATCGATGCCAACTTTTAATAATGCCCCAACGCAAGGAGGTGACACACAAAGGCTCGCTGGGGGGAGTCACCGAACGATCCCCCCCCCCCTTCCTCTCCCCCCTCCCTTACGCCTGTATATATAGATCCCCGTTTCGATCGCCTTCGATCGTTTGCAATGCGGTCTTTTCTCTCTCTCGGGGGCCAACCATTGTTCGGGCCGCGACGGCGGCGGGTGCACGCCATACTCTTCCTGTGGGCTGGCCTGTTGGCAGGAACCGAAGCTTCCTTTTTGTCCAGGACCGGGGCTATGCATTCACCGTGCGCTCTCTTTTATTTTATGTATTTTTTCCCCTTCGGCTGGGTCCCTGCGTTGTCTCCGTTGTTCTTTCAGTTCTCCATTGGTCAAGTGGGTTGCGTGGTACCGTTGACGCATTGAGAGCAACAGACCGCAGGACGTGTTCCTTCGGAGCTCTTGCAGTTCTGGGCGGGCGTTGTTCCTTTTAGCAGTACGCGTGCGCCGCCTGTAAAACAGGTTGTGCTGCCCTGACTATGCGCACCTAACTAAACGTGGTTGAAAACTGATAGATGGAAGCTTTCCTATAGCTAAGAATTTCGTCATCCACTTTAGTGCGTATAATTTAGAAGGTTGGTCGAAACAGGAATCTTTTCTTCTGTTGTAATTTTTCCCCCAAATGCAGGCCATGCTGAGCTTCTCGTCTGCATTGTCAAAATTTATTCTATATATGTCAGAACCACTGCTTGTTCAAAGGCACTCTTCTCAAGATTTCCCCCACTTGTCATTATTCATTGCTTATACATATTTTTTTTTTCATTGCCGCTACTATTCCTTCTCTGATCTATTCATTCTCAAGAAGTCGTTTTAGGTGATTGATATGATATCATTTCAAAGAAGGCAATACATGTTCACGCACTCTCGATGCGTGTTGATATAGCACGTTTTACAAACTCGGCAAATACATTGCTCTTCCGCGGGG
Organism: Hyalomma asiaticum; assembly: GCA_013339685.2. Lineage (NCBI taxonomy): Eukaryota > Metazoa > Arthropoda > Arachnida > Ixodida > Ixodidae > Hyalomma > Hyalomma asiaticum. The sequence continues at coordinate 88,434,299 of CM023485.1, forward strand.
CAATAAACTGCAGCTCGACTTGACCTCATTCAACGTGACCAGCGCGGTGCCACGAAAGGTGACATTACGTGCAGCGCGTTGCCTGTGTTTGCTTTTCTCGATCCACGACCCCAAAATTTATACACTATTTGAACAAACACCGATACAAGTTATATTCGTTCGTTCTTTCTTCTCCCCTATATCGTGCAGGGCCAAAGCACAGCTCCACGATGATCGAGTCGCAGCAGCAGGCTGCAGGCATTGACGAAGAAGAAGAAGCAACAGCGAAGCGTCGTCGTTGCTGCCGCCAGCGTGGCCGATCGGCGGCGGATGATGATCGGCTTCGATCGGCCCCGAAGCTACCCCCCCTTACCCCTTACCCAAGCCATCCAGCTCGCGGTCCCGGCGACAGAGTCCCGCCTCGACGTCGCCCGGAGCTCACGAGCGCAAGAGATTGCGCCGTTTATTGTTTTTGAATCGCTCCCGAACCGAGCGCCGCTGCGGTGCTTGATCGATGCTCCGTCGCGGCCCTGTCGCTCTGAATTTCTTATACGAGAACGCGCTTCGCTGCCTCGGGCGCTCCCTTTCTTCCTTACAACCTCCCGTCGTTTTTTCCCCCTTGTTCCCTTTTTTTCTTTCTTTCTTTCCTCTTCGTCGACTCTCGGGATTCTCGTTTTTGATATTCTAACTCACCCTTGCCCTGCGGGATCTGTCGAACCCTCCCCCCCCCCCCTTTTTTTTTTGTTTCATAGCTGGGGTTTTAGTTTCTGTATACGTACACAGAAAAAGCTAAAAAAAAAGAAAGAAAAGCCACAGCAACAGCTCCTGTGTCGAAGGAACGCGAGCACGGGGTTTCTTCGATTAGGCGCGTCATCTTTTCCCTTAGCTTTCATTTATGCTATCGTGTATATCCCCTTTTCGGCCCTCGGTGAGCGAACGCGCGCGCGTTTTATTCTCGGAGTTGTACCGAAAAGGAGCTTGGCGAAGTCAATAATTTGATAAAGCTGGCGAAAGAACTTGTATCGGCCGCTGAAGAGGTCGTTCTCATTTCTCTTCCGAGCTGGCACGTGGTGACCTCTCCCCCCCCCCCCCTCCCCCTCCATCGAGATCGGGTTGCGCGTTTCGTATACGGCGGCCTCAAAGAAAGGGGTACGTCAGCGGCTGACTTGTAGCTTAGGGGGTCCTCTGTTTGCTTGTTTGCGCGGCCCAGTTTTGTCCTGCGCGAAGCAAACCTACTGGTGTACTTCGTAGGGCTGTTCCTGACACATTATAGTCGATTTGAAACAAGACGACTAACTTCTAAGAGGTCTATAGCATTGTTATAATAGTTAACCGATCGTTTTCTTTTTTTGTCAGAGCGCTATCAGATCACGTCCTTGCTCCCAATAAAGATGGTCTTTCTGTATCATGTTGTGTCATATCTCTGTTGCTTAGAGGACATGAAATACATTGGCAGAGCCTATTAGAATGTCCATTACAACATGGCCCGCCATACCGCAGGCCCTTGCACCGCAAGAAAGAGAACTGGGAGAAACCTCTCGCATGATCTTCGTCGTCACCTGTTAATGCTCAATTCTGACCGCCTACAGGCAGATTTATTTATTTATTTATTTATTTATTTATTTATTTATTTATTTATTTATTTATTTACGGTGGGCCAGAAAACGACAGACAGCGTTTCTTTCACGTTGGTTTTCCAATTTTTCATCAAGCAAGGAAACCTGTGCCTTTGCGGCATGCTGAAAACAACTATCCTGAAAAAAAACGAAAAAACCTTTAGTTGGAGCTTAAAAGCATTTTCCTGTACGATAACTTCTGTGTTATCCCAGCAGAAATATTTGTTCTTGGGATTTGCTGGGATTTGTATGCCAGTGAGTGCGGCTGCAAATGCTTTCGAGGAGAAGGAGCTCCTCCTTCAAAAACCAGAATTTTTTTTTTCGCTATGCACTCATCAGCTTCACAATTCAATGGCGAAGCATTGTGGAATGGAGAAGCGTGCATGTGTAATTCACCACTGGACTCTATAGACGCCACTTAAAGTGGCACTTATTCTTCCTATAAACAGAAAACGCGAGAGCGACCGCGATATTGGCTGTAACGAAGAAACTGACAAACGTGAACCTGCTGACGTTGAAAAAAAAAAGCCCTCTCGTGCATGGATATATATATATATATATATATATATATATATATATATATATATATATATATATATATATATATATATATATATATATATATATATATATATACACTGTGGAAAACTTCATTCCTCGCGGTGCTGTGACATACTGTAAGATGAAGTCCTCGTCCTTCTTGGAATAATTGTGAACGTAGGTCTGTTTTGTTAAACAAACTTTATTCTTTTGTTCACTTTCTCACGTTCATGTCTAAGTTTGAAATGCCACAGGGAGACAGGCAATGATTGCGTGGCTTATAATCGGTTTGTAACCTAGAATAACACCTCTTTGTATCTACGATCTTTCCGCGAGCCAGAGTGAGCCGTTTTTTAGAGAAGATATTTATCTGTCCTGTTATAGCGAATATCGGGCATAACGGAACCAACTTATGGCCCGACTTCTGCTTCGTTACGGCGAAATATGACTCTATAGCATACACGCATATAGTTCAGCTTGTGTGCCAGTGTGCTTTCAAGAGCATTCAATTCAATCAATATAGATATCCTCTGTGTTTCTACTCATAATGCGATCAGTTGTTCCAACATTAAAGGAAACTCGTGATATAAAACTATAAAAATAACAATAAACAGGACACGCAGGTAGGGGCCATCTAAACGCTTGCGAAACCCTTGGTATCGTAGCGACACAATTTCCTGTCTACGGGAGCGTAATCTCTTGCTCCTAACACGCCTGTAGCGTGACCCGAGCCAGAAGCAAATGTATTTGCCCGCGTAGCAGGCGTGTGAATCAACCCGCACAGCTGTTTTATACATGCGTTATGACAAAAGCGGAACCGTGCCAGTCCCTCGGAAACGGAAGTATAAGGTGCCAATTTTCAAAAATATTTGGTCTGACATTCAAGGGTGAACAATCGACTGACCTCTCCTTTCTCTGGTAATGCAAATCATTGCCTTTTCACTGCCGTGAACCTGGACAAACAGCATCGCTCTTGCCCACCGCTACACACACACAAACACACACACACAGAGAGAGAGAAAGAGAGCGAGACATGCGCGCGCATACATACATACATACATACATACATACATACATACATACATACATACATACATACATACATACATACATACATACATACATACATACATACATACATACATACATGCATACATACATGCCCCGCCACGGTGGTCTAGCGGTTATGGCACTCGGCTGCAGATCCGAAGGTCGCGGGATCGAATCCCGGCCGCGGCGACCAGGATAGATTGCACGCAAATTTGCAGCAGATGAAGAAATGGTGGGATGAATGGGGAGTGGCGCAGAATTCCCTGAAAGGAGTGCATATGATAGAGTCTACCAAATTAATTAGTTTAGGCTGCAGATATTAACTTGTAATCACAAACTTAAAAGAGTTTAGCAACATGAGTGCATTGGCATCATTTTCACGAGTGATCTTCGCTGTAACCACAGGCTCTGCGTGTACTAGGACAAATAAGTCGCGCTGGTGTGAGAGGCGGAATTGGTCATATGCAGCAAAAGAAATCAAGGTGTCTACCATATTAGACACTAATTAGACCAATAACTAAACAAAGAAAGTTTGCCTGGGATCATCTCACCACGGCAAACATGTCCAAAAGAAAAAAAGGAAATGTAGCGTCGGCCAGTCATATTTAGATTTATAAATGTCGCTGGACGGATATTCCCCTTCGCAGATGTGCGTACAGGCAGAACAACCCACATTACAACCTAGGAATAAATAGGAAATACTTAAATATATTCGCCTAATCACTCAGTATTATTTGATATCTGGTACGTACGCAGGCTTCTTCAAAATTCTTTGCAGTAAGGTTCTAGACCCCGCCATTCAATGTTTATTGTTCAACGCTATTTATACCGATTGTTCTAAGTATAGCCTATTTCCAAAAGCTATCAGCGAACAGAATTCCCTGTCGGAAAGAGCCCGGTGTTATCCTTATCAGTTGATATATACATAAAACACATATGTGACATTCTCTTTGGTAAATAATATACTTTTGCTTGCCTATATGTGACCTGCTGCGTGATATGCCTCTCGGCGTTATTTATTTTGTCCCTTCTTGTGGTAGTTTTCATTCTACAAGATATGTTTTGCTTCCAGCAAAATAACTGTCGCACAGTTTTTCCCTACTCCTGCAATAGCTCTTTGTAAAGGCTTTGTAAATAAATGAATAAATAGAATTGGCATAGCCGGAGGAGGAGACGGCTCAACCTACCTCCGAAAAATTTTGCCATTTGTATATCTACACGCTCACGCAGACACGCATGCACGAACGGACGTAAAGGGGGCAGCCCCACCTCTTCTCTAAAATAAAATAGCTGTAACTCAACATCAATCAGATAAGCTTGCCGGGACTGACGTAATTCACCTCGTGAACAAACGCACGAACACGCATGAGTACATGTACTTTATTTGCCAAGCGCAAGGACCTGGAAACACCCGCAATAAAGGCTCCTTCTAGCCGACATCAGATAAAGGTATCGTTAGTCCTTCTTCTACAACGCCAAGCCGGATCAAACCAGTTTTCGGGACAATCTATGAACTCTGTGCGGCTATCGAAGTTGGCAACATTGCAGAAGGGGGGCGTAGCCCATATTGTGTGAAAGCGAGGCCGAGTGTGCGTGTGCATGCGTTGCCCAAAGCCACGGCTTGTTAAAAAGTGTCCGAAGTCTTCCGCTCGACAAAACCAACACGGAGGTGCCTTCGAGTACGCCTTGGCTTTTGTATTCCGTAGTTGTTCAATGTGAGGTTCAGCAGTTAAAGGGGCTGCCGACACAGTGCGAGTGATTCCAATGTCGAGTGATGACAGTGGGAGACAAGGTGCAGACGTGTCCACTCAGATTCGAAGACCGAGACTACGTTGGAACCTTCCAGTGTTTAATGTGAACTGCCTTGCCGTAACAGCATTCCGAGAGAGGCCATGTCGAAGCCGACACAAGACTCCAACCATGAACGTAAGTTGCGTGCAGCTGCTGGCATTCTCGTCAGAAGAGCGTTAGTGTCCGGTAGCCACCCCTCAACAGCGATGGAAAATTATGTGATCTGCGCCTGCTGTTTTGAAGAAGAAAATTCACCAGTACATCGTATTGAAAAACAATAGTTATGCAATATAAATTTAGCCTAAATTGATTAAAATATCTAGTAACCAGAATCTCAATAGTCAAACGAGGGCCACTTTTCAATACTGGTCAACAAATTGTCGACAACTCGGCAAAGCTATTTCAACTATAGTATATGGATTTTCTACGGACTCTTCAGCAACAATTTTCACAAGGCCGGGCTTTCTCTTATAGCTCTCCGTAAATGAACACTAACGCTGATTTGCATGTCTCTGGAATATCTAAAGCGGTGTCTTTATGCTTCTGTAATGGTGACAACTCAGTGATAGAACTGTCTTGCAGTGGGTCTGTACGCTAGAAACAAGACACCCTGAGTAGCATTCAACACGTCATTTGTGCCACTCAAGCTCAGATCAGTGTTCGCAGGTCTCATATTAATGTCAGGCGTACTGATAGAGATATTAACGCGATACCCCCTGACATATATATCGAAAACTCTGACGTCTTGGTTAATCTTGCCTAATCCGCTTGCGACAAGTACCTTTGATGATCCCGGCGCGTTCTACTCATGGCTTCAGCCATTCGAATGTGTGTAATTTCTTAACCTGTTTTGACAGTTGGCATACTAGTTTTAGATGGAAAGCATATCATATTAGTCTCTGGTATGTCATTCTCTAACAATTAAATTTAGCACTCTTGCCGGGTTAAATATTTTAGTGTCTGTAAAAAGGCGTACGACAACATATCTTAGATCGTATGGCAAAACGTGTAGTACAGCGCTCAGCGACTGAAACGCGATACTCGAAGCGCAGATAAGGCTGCCGATGCCATATACGTCAACACTTCGCGTAGGGGACGCCAACCTGGTTCTTTGTGCATGGTATCAAATGAAAGCCCAAGCCGCATTGCTAGCGTTTTTTTACCTCGGTTACTGCCCAGCGCACTTCTGTACCGCAAGATCGGCCAGCCGGTCCGTGTCGTTTCAATCGCTGACCGCCGTACTATACCATACGAACACCTAAGCGCAAAAATTATTAGAAATGTGTCCAGATGCGTCCGATCGTTTAGACGATCAAGAGCGAAAGTCGTGAAGCCAGACCAGCGGCCACACGTGAAATAACTCGATGAAAGCTCGTGATAAACCGCAGCAGTCGCTTCACAGTATGCGAAACAAGCTCAAAGCGTTCTGGTGTGATCCTTTTTACGACGAGAAAACATTCCAGAAAGTAAGTCACGTGATTTAGGCTCGCATATGCGAAGAAATGTGTCGAAACCCAAGGATATGTGGTGAACTCGTGCTGACAATTCGGCGGTGCAACTGCCTTGTTCTTGTCAACGCTATTTATTTGAAATGGCGCATTGCTTCAAAACCGGAAGCGTTATCGGTATACCAATCTTGATCGGTACACCAATTCATGGAAAAGTGTTCTGAACATAGTAGAAACAAAAATACAGGACGCCGACCAAGAGGTGTCAAAAAATATAATAAAATGACAAAATGAACAAGGCTCCCGTGTGGAAGCCGAAAGGTCATTTTGTCATTTTATTATTTTTTTTTACACCTTCTTGGTCGGCGTCCTGTCTTTTTGTTTCTACTATGCCATTACATCCTGACCAGACGAGATTTCGTCCAATTCTCGATTTCGAGTGTTCTGAACGTTTATCTTTCTTTCAACTTTGCCCCTATATATCGTAAGGCCATGTGAAAGACTGAAAACTTGCGCGTGTCTCACACTGCTGTTGCTCCACAAGTTTGCCGAAGCTAGTACTATAGCTCGAAATACGGTGATTGAGATTTTTACGTATACATTGTAAACCTATAATACACGAAGGAGCGGTGCCTATTATCCAGTAATAATTTCAACCCCTGCAAGAAGCATGTGACCTTGCTGTGTTGCAGTGGCAATCCTTTTTAACGAACGTTGCAGAAAGCTGTGCAACAACATGAAAAATCGGTTCTCCAGCAGAGAGCACTCTTAATTTCCCGTTTAGCTTTCCCCATGCATCCCATGTACATAAGTGGCCATTTAAAATGTTGTAATGACCGTGCAACGACGTGTTTGAACATCGGCAACAACGTATTGGTTATGGCGCTTTGGCTGTCTTGTTTTTAGTTATGTACATGAGTTAAATTAGCTTTATATTAACATATACAAGTAATTTCGATATCGAATCAAACTTGCTGTGCCTGCATATTAATGTATACACGCATACACGTATAACCGCAGAGCACATATATGCATGACTCAATGTTTTTCAAGGGCCAATTAGTAATGATCATATATGAAATTTGGATAATTTGCTCGAGGAATGCTTCAGGAATTCCTTTATTGAGCTTGAGCTTCAGAAAGTATTGTTGACATAGACAAATCAAACCGCGAAATTAAAATTGAGGATTTTTTCGCGATGAAGCATGGTTGCTATACAGGAGAGGCACGTTCCATAAGTAGCAATAACTGAATGTGACGACACATGGTGGCTCACCAAAACTCGATCCTAAATAAGAACAGAAAAAAAATGGTACGTGAAAATAACACGCAGTACAGTAAAATATGGGTGAACAGGCTATGTGCATTAACAAAGAATGAAAGGACGAATTAGGGAAGGTTATCTAAAACAAAAAAAAAATATTTTTCTCGTATTGAGTAAATTACGTTTACACTTTACCAATGGCACCACTCTTGAAAGGTGGGTGGACTTTTCTTGAGGGGTGAGCTTTTATTTGAGATGTGCGTCATGCTAGCCGGACACGTTACCTTGCTACATACGGCAAGTCAAAATCATGCTTAAGTCCACATTAATATGGTAAGCATATTATGGCAGCGCGATTTTTATTCTGCGTAAGAACGAACGAACATTCTTCATGTGAAAGTCAGTTTTGTGGCCGTGTATGCGATTCTTTAAAGGCTTACTAAACATGCTTTACTTCTCGGGTCTTTATGTAGGCTCAAGGTCATCAACATTCCCTGTCATAGAATTTTCGCTTTTGGTTAAGACGGCGCCCTTAGAAAACGCAATTATTGTCCTAAAATTCGCTTGGACGAATTATTCTGAGCAAGTCGATAGACAGCCTGAAAAATAGTTCAAAACATTGTTAACCACAGTGGTTCAGAAGTATCCGACAAAAAATGCTGGACTATTCGTCTCATATTGAGCACGGTTTAGTTCATGTCGGCAGTGCCACTAAATGTCGTCGGAGTCGCCAGTAATATAGTACTTGAACACGCTGTGTTATTTTGCTTATCGTCCACAGCAGCTAAGGCTTCACGCTGTCCTCTCTTTTCGTTTGATAAATGCAAAACCATCAGAAAAAAAGAAGAGAGAATTATACAAATTTGGCATGCATGTGAATACTATGTCCGATTGTGAGATAACGGGCGCCGTTTGAATTTTTCTGAAGTTCGGCTAATGTACTCCGCTGAAGCCCTTGGTGTGTTGTGTATCGTCGACATATACGGAAATTTATGTGCTGCATATTTACTGCAAGCCACGTTCTATTCCCGAATGGCGTTTCCTGGTTTGCGGCTAGCGTATTTCCTGTATTTGTCATCCGGATTGTGCAAAATATAAGTGTGACATTAGGCCCGTGTGTACATAAGGCAGTGTAAATGCAACATTTTATTCAAGTGTGGTCTAGGTTATGTACTAATATAATGGGTGCTTGCATCGATTACGACATCACTGATTTTTGCGAGGTGTGGAGTTTCTAATTGTCAGATACGGCGGGAGCTTCTGGACAGCATGTTAAAGAAGCCGGATCCTATCACGAACGTGAAATCCAAATAATGTTTGGCTTCGGGTAATGTCCAAGGAAGTGTCTCGCATTGTTCTCACTTTCTTGTGAGATTCTGCATTAAGTTCGAGATGAAGTGTGCTTCCCGAAAGAAACGCGCAGTCGAATCATGCTAACATATATCCTTTGGTCTGATAAAGCAGAATGCGGTCCGTTTCGCTACAATTTTGTTTTCAAATTTTTCGTTCCATTTAAAGTTGTTATTAAACTCTTAAGGCTGCTGTCTTGAGAGGACTCAGAATAATGTTAGTTGTTAAATTGTGGGAAATGGCATGAAAACAGAAAGTTTTGGGTCATGACTAATCAGCGATTTACGCTGTTGGTTGGGATGCAGATTGTGGTTCTCCATTGATGCTAACGCCACGGCAAGGACACGGGCTAAATGTACACGTCATTATATGCGTCACGAGTCTTTTTGTTTCCAATTATACGCATGCATGGACATGAAACGGTCTACAATCGTTGCAACGACAGCTGAGGTTGATCATCAGCACCAGAGAATAGCTTAAACTTCGGATTACTCTTGTCACGCCTTGTCAGACCTCCCCGCGCGCGGCTACCTCCGAAGTGAACGACGTTTGTGTACGCGTTTCTGACTGAAGGAACGTGAGGATGACCATAGGAGGCAGTGGGACGACGAAAGCAGGCTTGATTGCATCATACACTTTCACGTCGTACAGGCATTGTGTGAAGCACAATTGTAAATCGAAGGAACTCGTAATCGTCATTTATCGCGAAATTACTAATTCAGCTGATTCCCTCTTGCTTCAGTCTGTTCTTAACGCCATTTCTTCATGGTGTACCCAATGGTTGATGAAACTGAACGTGAACAATTGCAAAATGATGACGCTTTCTCGTCGCAGTCCGGTTTTTGCCTCCTCATACAAAATTGACAACTCTGTTCTCTCTTTCGTCGCGTGTTATAAATATTTAGGTGTTCACATTACTAACACCCTTTCATGGCAGTAATCATATTGAATATGTAGCCAATTCTGCTAATCGCTGCCTTGGGTTTTTACGTCGCAACTTTTCTCGTGCTCCATCTTCTCTGAAGTTTATCCTATATAAAACCCTTGTGAGATCAAAACTTGAATATGCTTCATCAATTTGGGATCCATCCACATCTCACCTCACATACTTGCTAGAAGCCATTCAGAATCGGTCTGCCTGACGTGTTATCAAGAAGGAAGCTCGCCCGTCTGTGCATGTTTCATAAAATTTATTTTGCCAATCTAGAAATAAAAAAATGACCTCATCACACCGCCTGTCTAGACGTCGGCGCGAATCGACCACGGCCACAAAGTCCGAGTACCAAGTTGCCAGACGAACCTCTTTAACTCGTTTCTGCCAAGAACAGCGTCTGAATGGAACCACCTCCCCGCCTCGGCCGCCAGCAACGCAGACTATTCTTTTGTATAATATTGTATAACATTCATGTATAACCACTGCTCTCAGTAACGCCATTTGGCATTGAGAGTATCCTTAATAAATAAATAAATAAATAAATAAATAAATAAATAAATAAATAAATAAATAAATAAATAAATATACTTGAAGCAGACCGGGGTAGGAGCGCTAGTTAATACAATGGCTACGTTTCCCTCTGCCGATGTCATTAATCTCACACACGGTAAAGTTTGACAGATAAACACGGCACTGCAGTATCTAAGAACTTATCGACACCCCTCTTTTGACTAGTCGGCGGGGCTGCGAAGCATCTGTTTAGTATTTCTGCTTACAATAACTGTATTTAAAGAGACAAGAAATGCAGTGAGAATATCACTCAGCTGTTGTCAGTGAAAGATCATTTATGAACTACGTTGGTTGCTGCTGGAGCTACAGCCGTGGCAATAAGCGAGCTCCGAAAGCCATATATGCACATGAGGCGGCTTCCAGCGTAAACAAACAGCTCACAGACATTGAATATGTCGCAGTGTAGAGCTTTCAAAAGCGCCGGCAAATTTAAAAAATTAACAAAAAGCATGCATGTAAGTGCCCGTCCGCGGCTAAAAACTTACGCTTGTCTCTCGTAAGTGAGCACAGCGTCGGCAAGCGCTTCCTTCTTTGCACGAGTACACTACGAGATAATGAATGAAGTCCTGTCCATAGCGTTCGATGACTTCGCAACGTTTTCTTTCAGTAGGTTTCATGCAAACGCGCGAAACATCATCTGCGCGCCGCCGAAAGTTGTCATTCCCCAACGTGGAATGCGTGCTGCCATCTACGCACCGAGAGACGAACCGGAGCTTCGCATTGAGTGGCGCTGCTGGTGTTTTCAGTGTTATCGGGCCAAACCTCCGAACCTGCTGTACTCAGCTCAGCTTCCTCGAAATTCTTGCGTCGAAAGCGAAAACGAAACTGCCAGTTGTCTCCTGAGTGGTTTCCCCGTTCAGAATCTGACAGATCGACTAAAAGAACTCAGAAACGTTGTCTTCGTGTTGATGTGATATCCTATCAGAAGGAAACTGCATACAGCGTTAAGACTTCGCAGGGATTCAAACGTGTGGGGGTTTACTCATCTTAAACGAATACTGTGTAATTTTCGACTTGTTTACCGCATTCTGACATGTTCATTTTAAAAACGCGGGTAGCTTCAATACTGCCATTAGAGAGAAAAATACTGCATATACTGTATTATATATGTGTTTAGAAATCCTGCGTGCTTTATGCCCCAGATTATGTAAAAGTGGTAAAAGGGACTTGGAAAATGATTTTCGGTATTCGTCTCGATGCAAGGACATCTTAGTGGTTATACTTAGGTGCCTGTCAATGAACTCCAGGATGTCAACATTGTTACTTTACTAAACACAACATGCGCGTGGCGATGTTAATCAAGGATTCCCACTACGGCGTCCCTCATCATTTCGTGGCTTCGGCGCGTATATATATACTATAGAAGTACAGCGGTTATTCGACCAGAGAAGTCCGTCTCAGAAGAGTTACGCCACAGATATGTATTCTAAGTTGTCTATGATGGGATTCGTTATCCAACTAATTATGCAATGGGGAGGAGCAACCGGCGTATATAAGGTGGCCCTTTTGCCTGGCAAAGGGGTCGGAAGCACTGCTTGTAAACGTGTATGTACTGTCTGTGGTGTATAAAGTCGTGTCGTGCTTGTGTGAAAGGCTGGCCTCCATCTTTCGAGTCGGCAACGCGACGGCGGACAGGTAGCAGGAAGGCTTCCACCCTTCCTTCTTCACAGCAGCGACGCTAGCTGGAGGAGCTCGGCTCCAAAACGAAGAAGAGAAGCAGGAAGGAGGAGAAGGGGGAACTGAGGACAAGTTCACCACGACAACGTCACCTTCTAGAACCTCCTTAACCTGAAATTTACTGAGAGTATCTTTAATAAATAAATAAATAAACTTAAAGCAGACCGGGGTAGGAGCGCTAGTTAATATAATGGCTACGTTTCCCTCTGCCGATGTCATTAATCCCACACACGGTAAAGTTTGACAGATAAACACGGCACTGCAGTATCTAAGAACTTATCGATACCCCTCTTTGACTAGGCGGCGGGGCTGCGAAGCATCTGTTCAGTATTTCTGCTTACAATAACTGTATTTAAAGGGACAAGAAATGCAGTGAGAATATCACTCAGCTGTTTTCAGTGAAAGATCATTTATGAACTACGTTGGTTGCTGCTGGAGCTACAGCCGTGGCAATAAGCAAGCTCCGAAAGCCATATATGCACATGAGGCGGCTTCCAGCGTAAACAAACAGCTCACAGACATTGAATATGTCGCAGTGTAGCGCTTTCAAAAGCGCCGGCAAATTTAAAAAATTAACAAAAAGCATGCATGTAAGTGCCCGTCCGCGGCTAAAAACTTACGCTTGTCTCTCGTAAGTGAGCACAGCGTTGGCAAGCGCTTCCTTCTTTGCACGAGTACACTACGAGATAATGAATGAAGTCCTGTCCATAGCGTTCGATGACTTCGCAACGTTTTCTTTCAGTAGGTTTCATGCAAACGCGCGAAACATCATCTGCGCGCCGCCGAAAGTTGTTATTCCCCAACGTGGAATGCGTGCTGCCATCTACGCACCGAGAGACGAACCGGAGCTTCGCATTGAGTGGCGCTGCTGGTGTTTTCAGTGTTACCGGGCCAAACCTCCGAACCTGCTGTACTCAGCTCAGCTTCCTCGAAATTCTTGCGTCGAAAGCGAAAACGAAACTGCCAGTTGTCTCCTGAGTGGTTTCTCCGTTTAGAATCTGACAGATCGACTAAAAGAACTCAGAAACGTTGTCTTCGTGTTGATGTGATACCATATCAGAAGGAAACTGCATACAGCGTTAAGATTTCGCAGGGATTTTTGTGTAGAAAGCGAACACGGAGCTACCTTGTCTCATGGTTTCTCCGATTAGAATTTGACAGACCGTCCAATCAGGATTTGACAGGCCAACTAAAAGAACCCACAAACGTTGTATCTGTGTTGATGTGTTATCCTAGCAAAGGAAAACTGCGCACAGCATTCAGGTATCGCAGGGATTCAAACGTGTGGGGGTTTACTCATCTTAAACGAATACTGTGTAGTTTTCGACTTGCTTACCGCATTCTGACATGTTCATTTTAAAAACGCGGGTAGCTTCAATACTGCCATTAGAGAGAAAAATACTGCATGTACTGTATTATATATGTGTTTAGAAATCCTGCGTGCTTTATGCCCCAGATGATGTAAAAGTGGTAAAAGGGACTTGGAAAATGATTTTCGGTATTCGTCTCGATGCAAGAACATCTTAGTGGTTATACTTAGGTGCCTGTCAATGAACTCCAGGATGTCAACATTGTTACTTTACTAAACACAACATGCGCGTAGCGATGTTAATCAAGGATTCCCACTACGGCGTCCCTCATCATTTCGTGGCATCGGCGCGTAGAAGTACAGCGGTTATTCGACCAGAGAAGACCGTCTCAGAAGAGTTACGCCACAGACATGTATTCTAAGTTATCTATGATGGGATTCGTTATCGAACTAATTATGCAATGGGAAGTGTGCCCGATTTGCTAGCGATAAGATGCTTGCACATCGCGAACAGTTTCTGACAATGCATATAGATATTTGTATGAGATGTAGAAACAAGCGATATCGTTCCTTTGTTCTCCGTTTCTTTTCTTTCTTTTCGCTTGTTTGTTTTTGTTTAGAAATTTGTGAGAAAGAGTAAACATAGATTCTCACGCCCTAAATCACGCGAGAGACATGGGACTGACATCACATGTCTTTCGCGTTCGATTTGCACGAGTTTTGGCCCTTTTAATGGCTAAGCACGAATAAATTAGTCCAGTCATCCCGCAGAGCCAAGTTATGTTTCCGTTCTTCCAGAACTAATGTTACACTTGACATTCAACCCAACCTAAGTAACGTCTCTCAAAGATAACGTCACCACCCTTCACTGTCTATACAAATGATAATGTTATTGTTTTATTTCTCTGTATTTGACAGTATATATTGCAAGGTTACTCCGCTGAACGAGTCAGCTCCCCTTCCGAACAGAATTTGAATCTGTGTTTAAGGAGATTACATGAAGATTATAACGACGTGAGTTCTCGAGTACCAGTAGGTGGCCCTCTATAGTTACATGTTCCCACTCTTCTCTAAGAGCCTGAAAAATTTAGTGTCGGTCTTTCACCCGAGAAACTCTAGAGTTCTTGAAGCTTATCCGTGGAAACTGTGCGCACATTCATTCTGTGGTTAACCTGCCATTGGTTAAGCACTGCGAAGTGGGACATTACGCGAGACGTGTATCTATGCACGTAGCCCTTGAGCGCGCTCATTGGTCAGCATGAATAGCTGGGAATCTTAATGTACGGTGCATGCGTTCAGTGAAAGGTTACCATTGTTTTACCTCTAAGTACCCATGGGTAATGAGCTAGAAGAAAAATTGCCGTGCTAGGTCTTTGTAAAGTGAAAGGTGAGTGTAAGCATGTAAGCGGAGGTACGTATGCTGAAGCCGAAGGACTCACGTCATTAAAATCTCCATGTAATCTCCTTAAACAGAGACTAAAGTTCTGGCCACGAAGGAAACTGACTCATTCAGCGGAGTAACTTTGTCAAGTATATTCTCAAGTACCTACACACAAACGTATAAATGGTGAGTGCTTCGACATGCGTTGACTGTGCACGCGGTGTTTAGAGACGCGCACTTCTAGTTCCCTTTAGTTCCGTTTAGTCGACGTGAAATGACAGAAACGCTATAATAGCTGGCGGTCTTTTTTTTTTTTTTTTTTTTGCCTTTGCCCTCCCGCCCCGCGTTTGACACTTCTTCTGTTGTCTTTAAGGCTTGTTCTGTTGGTTGGTTTCTCTGCTGAAATATATGTTGCCGTATACACGAATTTTGCAAGCGTAATGGGTATTTCAAATTATATGTACAAATTTAAGCTATGACAGAGGCTCTCAGAGGAACTACGCTTACCAGCAAACTGTTCCATAATAAAAATGAATTTCCACGTAAAATGTATACATATACGATGTCAGCTCACGTCATTAAATAACACAGGTTCCTAAAAGGGATAACACTGTACTTTTAATAATCGATACATGCCATCATGTATCTGCTCTTTGTTCAAATTTCCCATACAGAATGTTCTGCAGTGGCTCAGAGATATATATTTCCTTGTATGCAGATAGATATGCTTTGTGCGTTTATGGGCATAGACCTGTCGTTATCGTGCTTCTCCCGATAGGCATCATCCTTCCCTTTTGTCCTCCTCACAACAGTGCATGCAGATTGCACGCTTCATTTCTGTCGTATGTTTGCTCCTCGCGTTTCCGTGCAAAACTCGCAGGCGAGGTCGCACATGAACAGTGAAATTGCATGAGAATAAAGTTTTACGGTGAATAAACAAGGCAGCTGATTCGGGTTTCATTGTCCATATACCATAAAATTGTACAAAATTACACGCGCCAGGGTTACTAGACGCTGCGATGGCGTCTCGTCAATGAGAAAGTTGATCCACCTCAGATGTGCACCCCCTTATGCTCGAAAAATACGTAGCCGTCCGGTGTTACTTGAATAATAATAGCCCCGCAACGGGGGTCTAGTCGTTATGGTACTCGGCTGGCAGATCCGAAGGTCGCGGGATCGAAACCCCACACATCAATCAAAGTTGAAAAACGCGAATGCAGTTTGGAAATAAATTCAGTGCTATATAGGACTGATAAGTTCTGTTGATCCTTCGCTGCGAATGAAAGGGCATCAAGAAAGGCGTCCTCAATACAGCTTGATACCGATAATGCTCTATAGTAAAACTGAAAATATCGCGCAGGAGCAGCAAGCAACAGAAGCCGGGTAGTGAAGCCAACGCTTTGGCTAAAGCAGACACAACGGAAACGTGAAAGAAGAAGAGGAATGTAAAAGAGGAGCGGACGAATAGGTTTGGAGAACTTACAACAGGAATAACTGGTGGACGACACTCGTATTTCCCAAGTTATGCTGTCGTGTTCATTATTCAACACAGGAATGTTGCAATTAATAGTACGGCGTGTACTTGCACACTTCAAACAGACGGCCACAAAAATAACAAAATGATTTTTTCGTCGTATTTTGAAGTGAGGTGTTCACAATGCCAAAAACTAGTCTTACGGGAGAACATCTTCGGCAAGCTACAACACGCTCGTTTCATACCAGATCCTCGATGATGTGTCACAGCGGGCGGTATTCTGAACATCGTTCTGCAACAATGACCGCATCGTAATTATGGCTGTCTTCTGACGGGACGCTGCCGCAAGCGTGTCATTGAAACTAACTTCCCGCTGCTTTGTGACCATCGGGATCGTCCTTGAGTTACAGTGCACTTTGTTGGCAACATATTTACAAAGCTTCCATTTGGAGCACCTTCTTTATACGTGTAAGCCATGACGTTGTTGCTACGGCAACTAGCGCGCATTTTTTGCTTTATTGCCTGCGTAGTGTGCAACCTTGGGCGCAACCCCAACTTTGTTTCACATTAGCTCGAAACATCCGCAAATGGATGTTCTCGGGCGGGTGCGGCAGCGAGTACGTGTGTACCTGAATGATAGGGTTGTCCCTTCGTCACTGTTCACGTTACGCATAACAACGGCAACTATGTAAGCCTCTTGTCTGCAGCTGCCACCACACGCAAGCTGCTGTGCTGATATAACATTGTAATGAACACTATGAGAGTCACGAAAGTTTGCGACAAATATTAAATGCGAAGCATTTCTTAGCGAACTTCGGCGAGTTTGAGAGTATCTATCTATCTATCTATCTATCTATCTATCTATCTATCTATCTATCTATCTATCTATCTATCTATCTATCTATCTATCTATCTATCTATCTATCTATCTAGCCGCCTACGATTTTGTGCTCTCCTGGCCGTTTCGCTAATCGGATGTTTACGAAAATTGGTATGCCACATCATGACTACATGACGAACATAAATGACATGTCATAACATGAAAATCATGACACGCATGTCATGAGTGACATGATTTACATGCGACGGTCTTGGTGCTCTCCTGGCCGTTTCATTAATGGGATGTATACGAAAATTGGTATGCCACGACATGACTGCATGGCGAACATGACTGACAGGTCCCAACATGAAAATCATGATATGCATGTCATGGGCGACATGATTTACATGCCACGCGTTTCGTTAACGGGATGTATACGAAAAGTGGCATGCCACAAGATGACTGCATCATGAACGTAAAAAGCAGGTCATAACATGAAAATCATGACTTGGTCATGAGCGACATGATTTACATGCCACGGTCTTGGTGCTCTCTTGGCCGTTTCGTTAGCGGGATGTGTAGGGAAATTGGTATGCAACAATATGACTGCATGACGAACATAAATGACAGGTCATAACATGAAAAGCATAACATGCATGTCATGGGCGGCATGATTTACATGCCAGGCGTTTCGTTAATGGGATGTATACCAAAATTGCTATGGCGCAACACCACAGCATGACGAATATAAATGACAGGTCATAACATTAGAATCATGACACGCATGTCATGACCGGCATGATTTACATGCCATGGTCCTGGCGATATACTGCCGTTTCGTTAATGGGATGGCTCCGTCTACTGACCAGAGGGCGCTACGTAGCTCTCGTCGGACGGCTGCATGGAAACCGAGGCGACAGCGACGCGCGCGTTTCTTCGCTGCTTTCCGGGCGCGTGCTGCGAACCACACGAACGCTCGCGGCGTCGCCCTTTGGAACAGTTTGCCGCAGGCTTGGAGCGCGCGTCTCAAGGGAAGAAATTGCCAAATCCCACGTGCAGTGGGAATCAAGGAAATGCGAAGCACGCATAAGGAACGTAAAATGGATTTGCAATGCTGTCTCGCTATACCGAGTTTGGTACATATGAAGTTAACGAAACGGCCGCAAGAGCACCATGACTGTGGCATGTAAACCATGCCGCTCATACACGCATGCCATGATTGTGACGTTATGACCTGTCATTTACGTTCGTGATGCAGTCGTGTTGTGCCATAGCAATTTTGGTACACATCCCTCTAAGGAAACGAGTAACATGTAGATCATGCCGCTAATGACGTGCACGTCACGATTTTCATGTTATGACCTGTCATTTATGATCGTCATGCAGTCATGTTGTGCCAAACCAATTTTCGTATAGGCTCCGCGCAGTCGAGTTTTCCATGTGCGACATGAGCGCCAGAATGCACTGCCTGGCGGAGAGAAGAAGCAAAATTGGGCAGACTGTGACAGGGAAATACGCGAATGCGATGCGCGTCTCCAACTGTATAGCAGCAGCGACCGCCCGTCCCACCTTCTTTCGTTTTATTTCCTTTGAGACGCGCGCTGCAAACCTGCGGCAAACTGTTCCAAAGGGCGACGCCACGAGCGTTCGTGTGGTTCGCAGCACGCCCGGAAAGCAGCGAAGAAACGCACGCGTCGCTGTCGCCTCGGTTTCCACCGTGCGCGACTGAGCCGTCCGACGAGAGCTACGTAGTGCCCTCTGGTCAGTAGACGGAGCCCATACATCCCATTAACGAAACGGCAGTATAGCGCCAGGACCATGGCACGTAAATCATGCCGGTCATGACACGCGTGTCATCATTCTAATGTTACGACCAAGTTTTTTAAAACCTCCTTGGTTACGACCTGTAATTTACGTTCGTCATGCTGTCGGGTTGTGTCATAGCAATTTTGGTATACATCCCATTAACGAAACGCCTGGCATGTAAATCATGCCGCCCATGACATGCATGTTATGCTTTTCATGTTATGACCTGTCATTTATGTTCGTCATGCAGTCATATTGTTGCCTACCAATTTTCCTACACATCCCACTAACGAAACGGCCAAGAGAGCACCAAGACCGTGGCATGTAAATCATGTCGCTCACCACATGCATGTCATGATTTCCATGTTATGACCTGTCATTTACGTTCATGATGCAGTCATCTTGTGGCATGCCAATTTTCGTATACGTCCCATTAACGAAACGCGTGGCATGTAAATCATGTCATTCATGACATGCATGTTATGATTTTCATGTTGTGACCTGTCATTTATGTTCGCCATGCAGTCATATTGTGGCATACCAATTTTTGTATACATCCCATTAGCGAAACGGCTAGGAGAGCACTAAGACCGTGGCATGTAAATCATGCCACTCATGACATGCATATCATGATTTTCATGTTATGACCTGCCATTTATGTTCGTCATGTAGTCATGATGTGGCATACCAATTTTCGTAAACATCCGATTAGCGAAACGGCCAGGAGAGCACGAAATCGTAGGCGGCTAGATAGATAGATAGATAGATAGATAGATAGATAGATAGATAGATAGATAGATAGATAGATAGATAGATAGATAGATAGATAGATAGATAGATAGATAGATAGATAGATAGATAGATAGATAGATAGATAGATAGATACGCTCAAACTCGCCGAAGTTCGCTAAGAAATGCTTCACATTTAATAAAACGAAGGAAGGTGGGACGGGTGGTCGCTGCTGCTATAGAGTAGGAGACGCGCATCGCGTTCGTGTATTTCCCTGTCACAGTCTGCCCAATTTTGCTTCTTCTCTCCGCCAGGCAGTGCATTCTGGGGCTGATGTCGCACATGGAAAACTCGACTGCATGGAGCCTATACGAAAATTGGTTTGGCTCAACATGACTGCATGACGATCATAAATGACAGGTCATAACATGAAAATCGTGACATGCATGTCATTAGCGGCATGATCTACATGCCACTCGTTTCCTTAAAGGGGTGTATACCAAAATTGCTATGGCACAACACGACTGCACGACGAACGTAAATGACAAGTCATAACGTTAGAATCATGACATGCGTGTATGAGCGGGATGGTTTACATGCCACAGTCTTGGTGCTCTTGCGGCCGTTTCGTTAACTTCATATGCACCAAAATCGGTATAGCGATACAACAATGCAAATCCATTTTACGTTCCTGATGCGTGCTTCGCATTTCCTTGATTCCCACTGGACGTGGGATCTGCCAATTATTTTTTTCTACGTTGATGTGTTTCGAAAAAAAAAAAATTCTTTTCTTCAACTCCAGCGCTAATGCTGCTCCACTACAACGTGAAACTTGAGGAGGCGCGAAGCATGCAATGATGCACAGGTAAGTCGCCGCTATAGTGGGCAATGACAGGCAGAAGACTGCATTTGTTTCAACTATATACATATGCACATCTGTTCTACAACCAGCCATCGTGTAGCTAATGCCGGGTAATGCACTGTTCCCTTTATTTGATCATAGTCTGACCGCTTGTTTTACCGTGACGGCGACGCCAATAGGAGACGCTGACAGCCAGATTTCGCACCTAAAACTATCATCATCATCATCATCATTACTTCTGGCCCCCCAAGAGTGCGCGTGCACTTATATGCATCGCTCAATGGGTGGCGCTCGTAAGCGCGCTTCTTTCTTCTCTTGCTTTACCGTGGCAGATGATGAAGACGACGACAGGAGACGCTGTTTTTTTTTTATAGGGCCCTTCTATTATGGGAGAGCTGCTGCAACTGTCCCAATAACGAGATGTCCCGTAATTACACATAGCGTAGTTTAAACAATCGTCGTTTAAATGCGGCTTTCCAAATGGAAGTGTGTTTAGAACAACTGTATTTACGATTTAAGGCGATCGCGCCTTACTATGAGAGAGCTGTAGCAGCCGTCCCGGAAATGAATGCTATAAGAAAATCAAAAGAAATTAGATAAACATTTGAAGCAGGAGAAAATTGCCTGTATAGCTTTAAACGAACGCCACTTTCTTTCAGTGACTCCCTTTACGTGTAATTACGCACACTAGCTTGACAAGTGTCACAACGAAGAACAGGTAATAGAAATTGCGCGACACTTAAAATACAGTTAACGTTTGCTCGTGCAGTGACACGTCTTCAGTCGAAATTTTCTCCTTTTATTTGGCATAAACGAAACAACAGGCTGGAGCGGAGTATTTCCAAGAAACGCGCTTGAAAAGTTTTTCTTGGAAGCCAAGATTATAGGGGGGGGGGGGGGGCTGTGTTCTGAACTTAGGATGTTTGTTGGTACGCACCCAAGGAGGCTAAAAGTACGAACATAACGCTGGTATTTTGAGTTTATGAAAAACGCTTGAAAACACGTTGACGTACAAAGGGCCCCTTTGCTGCGTTCTGCACAAAGGAAGCACCGACCGGGAAAGCACAATTTAGCTCGAGCACCTTTTGAATACATATGCACGCCGCGAAGCGGTATTGTGGGAAAACTAAAATAGCCGTCCTGAGGGATTCTTGGGCATATTTACATCCATAAATTTCTATGTTGAACTGCACGCACAATTCTCGCTCTTCAAATGCGCGGGCCACGTAGCTGAAGCGTCAAAAAGGCGCTAACGACCTCCTTGTAGAAGTGCTGTAAAGTTTGGTTTAGATTAGCTTAACCTTACTGTCACTGTACTCCCGACACAGTTCATTTATATCAGAGACAGCCTATACGAAATGGATGCAGCTTATCACGTACTCTATTAAATAACGAACGTAGATAGATAGATAGATAGATAGATAGATAGATAGATAGATAGATAGATAGATAGATAGATAGATAGATAGATAGATAGATAGATAGATAGATAGATAGATAGATAGATAGATAGATAGATAGATAGATAGATAGATAGATAGATAGATAGATAGATGTAATTAACTGCACTCAGTAGTTGTACGCCACAGACTCCGTGTTTTTCCATATCACTTCTTGTTTATTCTCCTCCCCCCCCCTCCCCTAGCCCCCTGTCTTGTTCTGACTTCATCTTCTATCTGCAGGCCGCTATGACATTGCTTCAGTTTCTGAAGGCGTATGTGGCAAAAAAATTGGCCGCGTATCTCCGTGCTTCGCTGCAAATGCCGTCGAAAGACGATAGCCTTCTACCGGCCGTACTACATGAGTCCCGTTTCGCGTGTTTTAGGGGCGAAGCTCCTTAAAGCGGCACCCGTTCGTCCCTCGTCGTAGTCGTCGTAGTGCGTAACCAGTCTTACGCTTTGACCTCCAAGGTGGTGCCGGTGGGAGATTTCTCCTGTGCGTTGTTGAACAATAACAAATTCGCAGCGTGCGCGTTAACTAAAAGCCGAATTCTTCTGTCTCTCATTCCCCATTAGCAGCCATTGGCAAGTTCCAGTAGGAAACGTTAGTAGAAGTAGAAGTGTAAGTGTTAGCTAAAAGCCGACTTCTTCTGTCTCTCATTCCCATTAGCAGCCATTGTTTACCTCCAAGGTAGTGCCTGGTGAGATTTCTCCTGTGCGTGATTAAACAATAAAAATTTTGTTCAAAACGCCGTTGATTGATGAAATAAACCAACGAAAGACGCCAGATGTTTTCTAAAAGCAAAACGAAAAGACGCCAGATGTTTCTAAAGCAAAACGAAAAGACGCCAGCTGCTTAACGAAAGACGCCAGGTGTTTTCTAAAGCAATGGTTTTATATTCAAAGCCATATCGCGATACAGGTTTGTCAATCGTTTCACGTCAATTTTATCGGGCGAATTAACGGAAGAAATTTCACGGTTTAACCGATGATTACTCCCAGGAGCTTCGCCCAATCTCATCATCATTCACCTCGTGGATCTGCCGTCAATTTTTTTTTTCTGCGTGAGTTGGGATCGACGCTTTGAGAGCGTCATTAAATTTCGCGGCGATGTAAAATTTTGCTGTTATTTGCACCGACTCCTCCACACAAGTGAACACTGCAGCTGAACTATTACCAGAGTGGCTCATAGACGTGACATTGCGTGTCTGAGCAAAGTGCGGCGAAAATGCACAAACGTAAACATTCACAGCTGCTAGCGCTTACTGCGCGCGGACGCCGTCCGCCGCATTGCTGCACACTGTAGCTCGCAGCGATAAAGTACGGCCAAGCCGCAAATGTTCCAAGAGTCCTCACATCTAGTGAAATCAACTAATACTGGCCCAGTGCTGAGCGCGCGCCTGTGAAACCAGCGCCAGCGTCTCTGGGCTGTTTCCAGTGCGTTCCGCACTCCTGCCAGCGCGCAGCCTTCCAGTGTACAGCGCTTTCCAGCGAGCCTCTCACTGGTACCAGTGACATTCCAGCTATGCCAGCTTGTCCCAGTACAACGCCGGCGCACACCAGTGCAAGCCAGCGCTGCCAGCGTCCCAGTGTGTACGGCCCAGTGAAATATCGTTCCCAGCGCGTTTCCAGTGCTCCCAGTACGGAAAACGTACTGGAAATGCACTGGAGGCGCTGGTTTTTGCAATAGGGTGGTCGTTGAGGAAGGGGTTCACCTTTCGCAGCAGGACAGACACACAAACCAACACACACACACACAGACAGACAGACAGACAGACAGACGGACCAAAATTTCTGCGTTGAAGTATCCCAAGAAAGACTATCGTCTTTAAAAGCAAGAAAAAAAAATTCACATCATATCCACGGGGTGAATGATGATTAGTGGGCGAAGCTCCGGAGTGAACCACCGATAAACCGTTAATCTTCCGTGTAATTCGCCCAGTCGATCATCATGTAAAGACGTCAGAAACACTCTATTCGAACGCTGGGATCTGGCGTTTAAGGTGACGCTAGCACAAACGCGTTACAAACATGCAGTACACTCTAGTAAGGGGGAGAGGCCACAGCGTCTTACGCAGCCCCTTACACAGGCCGGAACGCGCACCGCGTTTGCCGACGCCATCACATGACTGCTGAAAGAGTATAAGGCGGAGAGGCCACAGCGTCTTACACCAGCTTCTTACACGCGCCGTAACGCGCTAGCACAAACCCATCATCATCGTTAGAAACGGACAGTCTTTCGCTCTCTCTCTCTCTCTCTTTCTGTCTCACACAAGACAGCAGATGGAAGAGTGAGAGAGCTCGCGCGCCACCTGACGTTCCTGAAGGCAACTCGGAGGTAAACAATGGCTGCTAATGGGAATGAGAGACAGAAGAAGTCGGCTTTTAGCTAACACTTACACTTCTACTTCTACTAACGTTTCCTACTGGAACATGCCAATGGCTGCTAATGGGGAATGAGAGACAGAAGAATTCGGCTTTTAGTTAACGCGCACGCTGCGAATTTTTTATTGTTCAACAACGCACAGGAGAAACCTCCCACCGGCACCACCTGGAGGTCAAAGCGTAAGACTTGTTACGCACTACGACTACGACTACGACGAGGGACGAACGGGTGCCGCTTTAAGGAGCTTCTGGCGGAGAGAAGAAGCAAAATTGGGCGGTCTGTGACAGGGAAATACGCGAACGCGATGCGCGTCTCCAACTCTATAGCAGCAGCGACCGCCCGTCCCACCTTCTTTCGTTTTATTTCCTTTGAGACGCGCGCTCCAAACCTGCGGCAAACTGTTGCAAAGGGCGACGCCGCGAGCGTTCGTGTGGTTCGCAGCCCGCCCGGAAAGCAGCGAAGAAACGCGCACGTCGCTGTCGCCTCGGTTTCCACCGTGCGCGTCTGAGCCGTCCGACGAGAGCTACGTAGCGCCCTCTGGTCAGTAGACGGAGCCCATACATCCCATTAACGAAACGGCAGTGTAGCGCCAGGACCATGGCATGTAAATCATGCCGGTCATGACACGCGTGTCATGGTTCTAATGTTATGACTAGAGACCGGAACTTCAGGCAAAATGCCTATTTTTAGGTTCGAAGCTCCTTAAAGCGGCACCCGTTCGTCCCTCGTCGTCGTCGTAGTAGTGCGTAACCAGTCTTAAGCTTTGACCTCCAAGGTGGTGCCGGTGGGAGATTTCTCCTGTGCGTTGTTGAACAATAAAAAATGCGCACCGTGCGCGTTAACTAAAAGCCGATTTCTTCTGTCTCTCATTCCCCATTAGCAGCCATTTCGTGGGTCCCCGATGTATGTAGTAGTAGTAGTAGTAGTAGTTAGTAGTAAGTAGCCACCGGCGCGTGCCTGCTGGAGCGCACGCACGCGCCGAGGGCGAGCGCGTGGCACCTGGCGCTCGCCCTCGCCGCGAGCGCCGGGAGGCACGTGCTCCCCGGCAAACTCGACACTGCCCCGGCAAACGCGAGAGACAACGTTGGCGCAGGCAGCGTCTCCTAGCGAGTTTCTTGATTGAGAAATACCGACTGCTCGCGTTGGAGAAGCGTTCACCGGCAAAACCCATATATATATATATATATATATATATATATATAATATATATATATATATATATATATATATATATATACGTATATATATATACTGGATCTTGACTTGCAATGAAGTGCCGGTGGGAGATTTCACTTGTGCATTGTGCATAGTTGAACCGTGAGGATTCGTAGCAGGCACGTTAACTAAATTAATCCGGAACTCGGCACGATCTACGATGCACATCCCGAGCTTCGGCCCACTCATCATCATTCACTCCGTGGATGTGCTGTAATTTTTTTCCTGGAGTCCGTTTCGAGCCTATTTGACATATAAGCACGAACTAAGGGAAGGGAAACGTTTTAATCAAACATTTATTGTGCCTATAAGTGCCTATTTCGAGCTTCGTGCCTATATCAGCTTTTCAGCGCCTAAAAATGCCTTTTCGCGTTCGTCGAGTACACGTTTTAATTAAATGAGCTGTTCATACGGAGGAAAACAAGAAGCACTTAGTGTGGCGATATTAACTTGAACAGTCGCATAGCGCGCTAGTTATGTTTCTTTTTTTCCGTTCACGTTTTTAGCTCCTGTCAAGGCGCGATTAGTGCGGCTTAGGGTAGACGCGCGCATGCGCTTCGTCACGTCGGCGAATACAGACCATAGTTCGACGCACTGCCACAGCCAACGCATAACTGGACTCGGCCGATGTGCTCCGACGCATGTGACGCTCGCCAACGCGCCGATAACGTCGGACTATCAACGCGCCTTTACGTGAGCGGGGCTAGAGTGTATCCCAGCGAGGTAAAGCGAGGCTAACCTATAGCGCTAGTGGGCCCCCCTAAAAGATCACCGTCGCTTGGTTCGAGAAGCACGGCGGTTGCGTGAGCGAGGCTAGAGTGTACTCTAGCGAGGGGAAGCGAGGCTAGGCTAGCGCTAGTGTTCCCTCCCTCTCCCCCTTAAAGATCTCCGTCGCTTGGTTCGAGAGTAGTGCACCTCGGCGGTTGCGTGAGGGAGGCTAGAGCCTACTCTAGCAAGTCAAAGCTAAGCTACGCTTGCGCTGCAGCCTACGCGTCAGTTTCGGTGGCATTTGTGTTCTTCATAACGGCACCTGTCGGTAGTCTGCCGAGCAATGCCGAAGAAAAAGACGCCGAAAAGTGTCCTTTTCAGGCAACGGACCAGTGGATTGCAGTGCTACTCCGTCGATGGAGAAACGGTACTTTTCCATCCATGTGGAAAGCAGGTGAGAAGACATTGCAAAGGTCGCGTTTGACATCCACTCTGACACACGCATTGGCATAAAGCTCCCAACATTGCTTACGCAACTGCCAATTCGAATAACCCCTGAACCTGCGCAAATAAGATGCATTTTTTGGTGGCATTAACAGCTTTGCAGCGGACGAGAGCATCACCGTGAGAAGAGCCCAGACTGTTCTACACCACGATACACTTGAATCTGACTTGGCCTATTTGTGTGCTCATTTTACTTTCCTTGCAGAAAGCACAAAGAAACTTGAAAGTTCGGGCGCCGCTCTGACTCAGAGTGTTGAGCTAATGTTGGACGTGCAGGAAAGGTTCGCCACCGTCCCCAATGGGCCTGTTGCTGACAGGGTCACCGCGAAGCTTAAAGCTGTCTTGGACACGAATCCCGGATTTTATGTGCTAAAACAAGTGTCTAATGTTCTGAGCGGTACCGATTCGAAGATTCCAGGTGAAATTAGAGCATCGAAAGTGCCGGACTACAACTACGCTCCACTAACTTCAGTGGACGTCGAGCGTTCTTTTTCCGCATACAAACAAATACTGACTGAAAGAAGGCACAACTTCAAGCCCGAAAACCTTGAGATGGTGCTGGTTTGCCACTGCTTTCATAGCCTTTCTCACAGTGTCCAGTCACCGTAGCTTTTACCTAAATCTGTTCAAATGGTTATTCTTCACCTAATTCTTTTCATGAAAAAAATAAAATTAACTTTCCCAAAGCACAGGATTTGCCTGCTCTGTTTGTTAGAAGGAAGATTTGTCCTGAAACACGCTGCTGAAGTAATTATGAATTGTGCCTATATATGCCTAAACGATAATTTTTAACGCCTATATATGCCTAAATGACAGCATTTAGGGCCTATTATAGGCGCCTAAAACTTTGTTTTTTCGTGCCTGAACTTCCGGTCTCTAGTTATGACCTGTCATTTACGTTCGTCATGCTGTCGTGTTGTGCCATAGCAATTTTGGTATACATCCCATTAACGAAACGCCTGGCTTGTAAATCATGCCGCCCATGACATGCATGTTATGCTTTTCATGTTATGACCTGTCATTTATGTTCGTCATGCAGTCATGTCGTGGCATACCAATGTTCGTATACATCCCATTAACGAAACGGCCAGGAGAGCACCAAGACCGTCGCATGTAAATCATGTCATTCATGACATGCATGTCATGATTTTCATGTTATGACCTGTCATTTATGTTCGCCATGCAGTCATATTGTGGCATACCAATTTTTGTATACATTCCATTAACGAGACGACCAGGGGAGCACCAAGACTGTGACATGTAAATCATGCCGCTCATGACACGTATGTCATGATTTTAATGTTATGACCTGCCATTTATGTTCGCCAGGCAGTCCTGTTGTGCCATACCAGTTTTCGCATACATCCCATTAGCGAAACGGCTAAGAGACCACTAAGACCGTGGCATGTAAATCATGCAGCTCATAACATGCATATGATGATTTTCATGTTATGACCTGTCATTTATGTTCGTCATGTAGTCATGATGTGGCATACTAATTTTCGTAAACATCCGATTAGCGAAACGGCCAGGAGAGCGCTTCACCGACGCCTTATCTTGAAACGCAACAATCTTGAAGCGATATCTTACTATCGAAAACCTTATAAAGTTCAAAAAGGCAAAAGCACGATCGTGATTCCCACGACGACAGGCAAAAAGAATGACATGGAATGATATGTGTGAAACAAAATAGCCAAACCCCGTACAAAATGTGTATGGGAAAAGCTCAGCCGGATGAACGGGAATAACAGGGCGTTCACAATCCCTCTACTTTCTCCCGATGACACTGACACATTGCTTCAGGCTCAGCCTAATATTCTAGCTGAGCACTCTTGCCGCGTGTGTAGTTCATGACCCCAGACGGAAACATTCCTAAAGTATAAAAACGCCGCAGAGCGTAAGGGGCGCAGATGTGTCAGCACAAATGTCGAGTACAACTGCGAATTTACAGTATTCGAGCTGAACATGGTACTGGCAAATTGTAAACCGACTGTGATAGGTACTAGTAATATACACTACACTGCTCCAGAATTTGTCCGGAGTCACTACTCTCATTTTTTTAACCGAATATGGGAAATTAGGCCAGCTACCTAAAGCATGGAAAAGTGCTGTTAGTGTTCTAATATTGTACCCGGGAAGGGTCGCTGTCAGGCTGGTGGTTATCGCCCTGTGGCCTTGACAAGCTCTTTGTGTAAAACTTTCGAGCGACTAGTGAACGCACGAGTGATATATGTTCTTGAACAGAATAAGAAAATAGATCATTTCCAGTGTGGATTCAGAGAGATCGATCAACTCGTTCGTTTGGAAACACAAATCCGCGAAGCGTAGGCTAAAGACCAATTCTATCTCTCTTTATTTTTCGATGTAGAAAAGGCATACGATACAACTTGGGGGTATCGAATCTTGCACGATCTCGCCGGCTGTGGCATAGGTGGGAATATGTACCGATGTATACGGGATTTCCTGTCTTCCCGCACATTTAGGGTACGATTGGGCAACACTTTATCGAACGTGTTATTGAACAAGAAAATGGGGTGCCGCGTGGAAGCGTTCTAAGCGTTACCTTGCTCATTTTGAAGATAAATTCTGTAGCTGAAATGATCCCTCGGTCCGGTACAGTATTCGCTGTATGTAGACGACATTCAGATAAGCTACTCTTCATGCATCTTGTTCATCTGTGAGGGGCAGATTCAACTTACAGTAAACCGTCTCGAAAAATGTACAACAGAGAATGGATTTAAGTTTTCACCAGATAAGTCGGCCTGCATGTGTTTCTCCCGGAAACGAGGTATAACTTCCGAGCCATCAATAAGCCTGTATAGAACAAAAATTCCAGTTAGGTCAGAACATAAATTTTTGGGCTTGTTATTTGACACTAAACTACCTTTGGGGCGCACCTTAAAGCATTCAAGCTACGTGCTCAAAAAGCCTTGTAATATCCTGAAAGTCCTATCTCATAAGCGACGGGGTGCAGACAGGGTATGTATGCTACGTCTGTACAAATCTCTCGTATATACGGTCAAAACTTGACCATGCGTCCATTGTGTATGGCTGCGCCCGGCCCTCTCAGCTGAAAACTCTTAACCCTGTCCACCGCTCTCGACCGAGGCTTGAGACAGATGCATATCGCACGTCTCCAGTCGAAAGTCCTTATGTCGAATGCGCGGAGCCACCTTTATAATTGAGGAGAACCCTCCTCACGATGACGTATGCACACAAGGTCCTCTCAGTTCCTGGTCATCCGTGTCCCCGTACTTTGCTAGACAGTCACCTGGATACCTTGTTCCGAAGCAAGAAATTGTGCATCCCCACGGTTGCTATACCCGTGAAAGCCGCAGAAGTGGATATCCGCTCTCTACAGCAGGAACTAACTTTATAAGAAGAGCCCCTTGCTCCCTGGTTATATAGGGATATTATTTGTAACTTCACCCTAACTAAATATGAAAAAAAGTCTATTTCAGAATATCCTACAAAAAATTTTCAGGAGTGCAGTATTATTTCTGGGACTTTGCATCTTTTTTCACAGGTGGTTCCAAAACCAATGATGGCGTTCTTGCAACTGCATGACGCAGCGCCATCTCATGAGTACACGGCCAATATAAATGCCAAAGCTAGTGTTTTCACAGCTGAAATGTAGGGAATGCTGCTGGCCACTCAGAAAACACAAAATAAGGATGATCAGGAACTGTTAAATACACTCTCTGAAAGTGTGACGGCTGCTCTTTCGTAGAGGAAAAAAAAAAAAGGAACCTTCTCCTAAGAGATCTTACCAGGACGGTTAACAGAATGATGCTCGCTGGGAAAGTTACACATTTTTTATGTATACCGGGTCATGTTGGAATTGCAGGAGATGGACGGGCAGATTGTGCCTCAAAGACGGCTACAGTTATGGGAAGCCATGTCGACAAAATTCTAATTAAGGACCACTCGAAAGCACTCAAAAAGTAAATTCGCACAATATGGCAACAAAACTGGACAGCAGAAGAGCACAGTAAGCTACATTTGGTTAAACCAGTCATAAAGGAGTGTAAGCCACCGGAACCGATTTCACGAAGTTCTGCATTCAAGACTGCGTATTGTACACACGCATATGCACCGCACAATTACCTTCTCCGTGAAGAAGACAGCCCTCTCTGTGAGAAATAACCACTAACCACGCAACGTATATACTTATAACGTGCCCCTTTCATGAGCCCAAAAGGCAACGATACTTTTCTGAGATCTACGCAGGACACGCACTCCGATCCATCCCATCATATTACTGGGCGAAGAGCCGCGCATCTCTAATGAGAACCTAGTCGAATATTTAAAGGGCATATGTATCGTGTATCATACGTGACATGCGCATTTTGGCCGCAGTCGCATCTTAAAGAGATTATGACTGCGTTTACCGTATAGAAACATCTGCAGTCTGTGCACTTGCATGCAGGCCAAATGCACAGAAGAGTGACAGGCTATTTAATATATTGCCAAGCCGCAACAGATGATGCATACGCGTTCATGCCACACACATCACCATCTTCACGTTTTGCATTCATATTCCATTGACAGTTTTACCGTGAGTCATCAGGAAAGCAGTTTACATAGCACCTTTTGGCATTTGTTGCCCCGGTGCCATAAACTAACTCACTCACTCCCTCACTTCGGCGAAATAAGTTCACGATGCAACCACCACGTAATGCATGACCTGCGCGGTTGTGCATGGCACGGCAAGCCAAAGCTTGCCGTGCCATGCAACCTTGCGGCGAATTTTCTTTTCTTTATTTTCTTTTTTTTTTTTTGCAGCTTCTTCATGACAATGTTGGGTGCGATTTTCGATCTACACACTTACGACTGTTTTGCATAAAGAAAGCAGCGGTGCGGCTGCTAGGCTGAGTTGGTCACATTTGACACTTTGTAAATTTGACGTTAATTTTGACGCATTGTGCGCGCGCGCGCACAGACGCACACGCACGCACACACACGCGCGCAACGCACAACGCACAACGACGTCGTTGTGTAATAACGCCCTCCGTGTGCGCGCACGTGCACAACAACTGGCCCCGCGCTCATAATTAACCGGAGCAGTAATTGCCTCGCCCACTCGTCTTCGCGTGTCCAACAACAGGCCGGCGCCGACGCACAGTGCCGCCGCCGCCGCGGCTGCTGGCTGCTGCGGAGATTCCTGTTGCGCCAGAGCTGAAGCCCTTCGGTGCAGGGCACACCCCAGCACGCTAACCTCGAGATGAACGCGCAAAAGCGAAGGGGCAGCTCTCAGCGCAACCGGGGGGGGGGGGGAAGAGGAATGAAACAAGTTGAATGCGCGTTCATGGAATGCTTGTTTTCTGAACTGAACCATGACGGCAGAGTCTATGGCAAGGCTCTTTCGTAGCGAGATTGAAACGGAGAGGGTCGATTGCGCGACGCGTCAATACTAAAACGCTGCAGTGTATTGAGAAGTTACACAGGAACGCCAAGTTCGAAATTATCGACTAATGGACTGTATAGTTGGCAACTCGTCATCGCGATATAAGGTATATTAAACTAACGCCAAGAACGAGACACGGAGTACGGCAGTTGGATCGATGTGTACTTATCGTTTTAGTTCTTTTGTGGGATGAAGAGCGAGAACTTGACGAAAACTATGTCGACGAAAGGGAACTCAGACAGGAAAGACGCTGTTACACCAACAATAGCAAAACGGTTCACGCTTCTACGTTTTCGTTCTTGTCTGTTTTGTTCTGTGCATCGTAACCTGTGGGTGTCGCCTGTATACACGGCTGGTATTTAAGTGAAATTTTTAATCCACTTTCTAACGTACACGTAACAGTTTTGTGCGGCTTGAGCTTTGTTTAAATCCCACTACAGCAGGCTTGCATGGATACCGTCAAGTTTATCGGGTTTTAAGCATTATGCAGTACACATCATTTGCTTCACAGTCAGCCTAACGGTCTGCTAGCGGGTAAGGCCCATTTTTGAAGTGATAAGCATTGAATGCATTTGAAACAATGGCACGGACCTTGTTAGGGAGTTGTGGCACAGAAAATATAAATAATCATGTTTAAGGTACATACATATTGTTTATTTTAACCTCCGAGCCTTTCCTCCTCGATTCTCTCTCTCTGTCCTTGTTTTTTTTTTTTTTTTTTTTTTTACAAGGGACCGACAACAGAGACTAAACCCATTACGCAGGGCCTTTATCCACGATAACGCCAACCTTGTTCGTATAAGAGAAATTTGAGGCTGGTCCTGACACAGAATATATATGCGTTTAAGTGAAGTACGTGGACGAATTTCCAAGAGAAGAAAGCTTTGTGAATTCAGCCCCATTTCAAGAACATAATAAAATCGGGAGTTGAATTCGTAACACTTCTCATTCCTCGGCTGCGATCCTTATGCATGAAAGCATTTAAAGTTTCTCCTATGAGCAATATTTTAACATTAACTTAGTGTGACAGCGACAGTTCTTTTAGTAACAAGTTTCGCTAAGTGACACGTACGTTACGTTTCATTATTCTTTTTTAATTTTTAGACATGACATACTTAGTGATACATATATTGCAATTTTGGCATTGCAAAACCACGTCTACTATCAGTTGTAACTGAGCGCAATACTAATGCTACATAAAGGTTACGCGCGAAGACATGATCACATATAAAAGGAAACAGACAGCCCCGAACGCCGCACCCACGCCTGCAATTCGCGAACTTTTCCTCTGACGAATGCATGTATACAGCTCATATTTACGTCCTACACCGCATGCTCCACCAGAATTCACTGCCGCAACTTGTAGCCCTCGCACGGCACCCACACACGCACTGCACAGTATTCGTCGGGAATGAGAGCTTGCCGTACATATACGGTCTCCTGTGCACATGAGAACACGAAAACGAAGAGGCAGCGCAGAACAGGGCACGTCCGCTTACTCATCCCTGCAACGGAGGAGCGAAATTAAAGAGGCAGACAAGCGTCGGCGCTCCGAGAAGGAGTTGGGGGGTGGTGGCGCGTTCTTTTGCCTCGGGACCGGGCTTCTATCACGCGAAACACAAAAGACGACGCGGCCAAATTAATACGCTCGGCCGGCGGCCGCACTCGCTCAAGCCGAACCACGCAGCGCGGGCTGTCAGTGGCTGTGGTGGTGCCATCCCCCGCCGCCCCTTTTATTTTCTCCTGCGCAGCCTTATTCTTTTGATAACAAAACCGTAGATTTATCGTGGGAGCATGTCCAGAGACGAAGAGACGAGCGCACGAGGCTAGGGCTGCGCGCGTTCGCAAACCCCGCGCGCAGCTCAGTACAGGGTTCCGCACGGTGCGGGGCAAACCCTTCTTTGTACACGTATCGCCGGGTCGCCGTACTTGTAAAAATACCAGAACGAGTGGTTCGTGGGCTTCTGTACGTATGCGCTGTGTGTTTGTTTGCAGCTGCGCAAAATATCAAGTAACATGAAACATCAAAGAAACAATATAACAAGGGAAAAAAGAGAAGCTAGATTCATTTGCGGTTTCACGGTCGCTGTATATAAATAGTACAAGACGTATGCGTGCTTGTAGCAGGGAACAAAAAGCAGTTTTTTTTTTTTTTTCCGGGGCAGGCGACTGCGGCGCCTAATTCGTCAACGTCGTCATGCTGTCTGCGCCATGGTAGCTGCCTCATGCACTGTACACCTGAATTCCCTCCATGAATTTCGTAGGTAACGCGCAAGGCGTGTTCGCGGGGTTTCGAGACTTGCTGCGCCTACCACATTCGAGCCTCACGGAGCTCTGTACACCTCATACAGCTTGTCGAACTTGTCCATAACTTTTCTCTACTGAAGCCCACAATCTTATGTTCGTGGTACATCATTTCCCGTAGGGTCTTGTTTCACGGTAATAATTGTTCTATGTTCCACATCTATTGTCGTGGACACTCACGTAAAATCTCTTCGCTAATGGCGTTCTCTTGCCACAATGCTCGAAGGTTCACGTCAAACTTTAAACATATAGTAAGGCTTTTATCGCGCACGCACACACATACACGAAACTAAAATTTACTCGTTTGTTCTCATCTTACGTTCCAGGAGTTTTCATTGCTTTACTTTCAATTCAGTTCGGCTCATTCCGAAGTCAGTAGCCGATAAATAACATGACGACAGCTTCCAGCTATTGCGACACGGCTTCGTCGGCGCTCTTTGGGCACCAGAAACACAGAGTACATGTTGCTCGCTGTTGGGGTTCCCTGCATGGAAACAGTGGAAACACCGATACCTCCTGCGCACACACAGACGGGTGTCCAGGCGCGTGGCAGCGCAATGCCAGTGAATGCAGTGTTAGCTCAGAAGGGCGAAAGGAAAAGCAAGCGGGTACGGCTGAGCAGCAAAAAAGGAGAGGCGTGTCGTACTCTCGCGCATTTGAAAAATGCATATCTCGGGCTATAAGATAAACTTACACGCCGAGCACCGGGGACAAAAAGCAATATTTCAGAGAGCGCATACATCCTCCCATATATGTGCTCTCTCGGTCCTGCATCCCCCTCCTTTGAAAGCGTGATCATTTTTATATCTGTCTTGCCTCGCCGGCCGAGAGGCGCGCGCATTCGAGGAAATGAAGAGGTCCGCGTGGTTCATGGAAGAGCGTGTAGCGTGGAGAGAGAACCCCGCACTCGGACGCGGAGCTTGAGAGCCTTTGTTCCGATTTCTCTTCGGAATATGTTGCAGTCCATGCGCACACTCCGACAGTGGACGCCTTCGGCTTCGAGTACAGACAGAAGTTATACGCACGCGTGGTTTGTGCCATCCTTTGTTTGTTTGTTCTCTTTAGTATTGCGAGGAAAGTGGTGACAGCGACTGGAGGTCCTCTTCTTCGCCTCGGAAGATGTCCTTTTCTTTTCTTTTTTTTCTCTCTCGTTCTTTAGCGCGTCGGAAAACTTGGTGCGTCGATACACTTCATGTACGCCTGTGTTTGTTCAGTAAAGAATGCTGTAGATAACCAAGCGTATGATTAAGAAGTCTATTTCAACATTTCCTTTCTTTTTTTTTTTTTTTTTCGTGGCACGTTATTTATTCGTATGACATCGAGAGATTAAGCGAGCTGAGGAGCGTAAACCAACGAGGAGGAACTGAACTTGTAGTGTGCAGGTTTGTTCAATATATTATGGGAGGGTCTAGGTCAATTTGAGGCACCTTGTTCTTTCTGGACATGACGTGCCCGTGTGACACTATGCGGGGAAAGAAAACTTAATTATTGCGGTCATACGCGTCAGGGGATATTGGATGACGCTCAAGTGGGTGTGATTCAGTTGCTGTAGCCAACATTCTCGCAGGACATCTGTGACTGGTCTGTCACACGACATGCGGGCGACTGAATGTAGACGTATTGCTTCTGTGTTGTCCAGCAGAAACGGTATATGTTCACACTGGTGTCAGAGCATTCTTCTGTATTCTATAAGCCTCAACGTCTACGTCTCGTCGTCGCAGTGTCAAGCGTTTAGTATAATTTTGGATTGTGCGTCATTATATCCGCAATCGATAATAATTGGCTATAGTCGAACTACAGTACTGATCTCGACAGATTTCTCAGAGCTATTTACGGGAGAGCAGAGGGAGGGGGGGGGGGGGGGGTTGAGGGGGCGGAGGGTGTATACAGAGGCCTCCTGTGGTTTGGATCCATTTTGGAATGAATGTACCTATCCTGCAGCTGCAGAAATGGTCGTTGAAAACAATGAAAACGAATGTATACGGCCTGATGAAGATACATCCATTTGTCGAAACGTTAGCTCTATTGCAACATGACCTGTTTTTCGTCGTTTTCAACAACCTTTCATGGACCTGTGCCCGTCAGCATCTCGAACTTCCGCTATTCTCACCATAAGTTATTATTATATCATTGTGTACTTGTATGTATAATGCGCTCTGAAGGAGATAAAATGTTCATTGGGAATTTATGCGATGCATTTCCCAGTAGCCATAACACCCAACTATGTGCGGCCTCACGGGGCAGTGTTGTTGAGCCCACAATCTCTAGCAATCCCGTGCGCCTGTCAATATTTCGCAAGTATTTCTCAATAAGTGTCTAGGGAGCAGTTGTAGCTGAGAGGCGCCTTTTTGCGATATGTTATATTGTGGATTCCCACACTCACGCTTTGGGAGTTTGCTCATAAAGTTGTGTAGTAATTTTGATTTCTAAGTGGGTGCTTAGTGACCAGCTCTTCTTCCTCCGAGATTGCGTCTAGAAGCTGGCAAATCTATATTACCATGTAAGTGTACCTCCTGTTCAGATGCCTGAAAGTATAGCCAGCACAATATTTGTGCTCTACCACTACCATCGCGCGATTTTTAAAGAGAGAGATAGAGTAACTAGTGTTTTTTGTTCTTTCTTGAAATTAATTATCGTACTAAACCCCATAAACGTCAGAACTGTAGTCCTTGCGCTCAACAATTCTAATGATTTCCGGTATTTCAGCCCGAAAGGACCTAGCCTCTCTATATACAGGCGGATTTTTCGCTGCTAACTTTGTCAAAATGGACACACTCATCACGGCCAGCCGTGTACAATGTGTGTATGTATTCCCGACCAACACCACTAAGTTTGCTCTAAAAGGTACAGTCATCGTGATGGGTGCTGTTCGGTTAGAAACAGCTGAAATTTCTCAAGGTGTGTCCTCCAACATATGGACGAAGAGCAGACGTCCCCGAAGCAGCGTTCAGTTATTTCCACTCGGTAAAAGGAAGCAATTACTAATACCTGAAGTATGATTAATTAAGGCTACCGCAGTTTAGCGCTCATTAGAAATAGCTTTAGCTTTCACAGAGTTATTGCACCAATAATAGATGCGTAACCTCGCGCCGAAACGACTTGTTTAATTTGACATGACTCCCGATGGCGTGTTCGAAAGTGATGCTGTCCGGAACCTATTCAACAACGCCTCACTAGCGATTGGAGAGCAGTGTTATTTAACGTGAACAGCACTACCACGCGAGTCCTTTTCTTTAATCTTCTTATATTTTTTTACCACAGCTATTAAGTAAACAATGAGCTCGGAAAAAGTAGCAATTACATTTTCGCATCTAAGATAGCGCGAAATACATGCAATAAGGCCAAGTGCGTATATCAGCTTTAGTAATGACGTGCAAGATATTCTCACACGGTAACCTCTGAAGACCTCTTGACGCAGTTGGCACAGCTATAAATGACAATTAGCACCTCATAACATTAGTAATCTTATGCGTCACATGGAAGAGGCTGAAAAATGAGTGTGATGAAAGCATGATGAAACGAGAAATTTTGAGCCTATATCTTCGACAAGGCGCCGATCAACGAGATAATGTTCTTCACGTTGAATAATTGCAATAACGTGACGCTTAATTGCCGCTTCCAGTCGGAATAAACAGTTCGTACTTTTCCTGTACGTTCTAGCGATAGCATGATTTGATAACGTTTCGTGCTACCCATGCAGCTCAAAAACTTGCAGCACGGAATCCCCTCTAGATGCTCGTATACCTTGACAGAACACGATCGCAGATTGCACTTGATTGCGGGACATGTTTTTTCAATCGCTATTGCTCTATGCGCCATAAATGTTCTTTTTCGTAAACGACACAAATTCACACACACGCCCAAAGGAGCGAGCGACTAATAATAATAACTGATGGAGGATTTACGTGTAAAAACAAACTATGACTATGAGGCACGTTCCTATATATATATATATATATATATATATATATATATATATATATATATATATATATCTC
The DNA here is from genome assembly GCA_013339685.2 of Hyalomma asiaticum. Lineage (NCBI taxonomy): Eukaryota > Metazoa > Arthropoda > Arachnida > Ixodida > Ixodidae > Hyalomma > Hyalomma asiaticum. The sequence goes on from CM023485.1 coordinate 88,472,861, forward strand.
ATATAACACTTATCCTGTGCCGTCGTGTGACAATATGAGAACACATATGAGTCATATGTGTTCTCACATGGTCATATCGAAAATGGAGCCGCCGTGGGTGGGATTTGATCCAGTGACCTTGAGCGGCTCAAGCGATCGCCTAGCAACTAACCTATACCACAGGCGATCGCAATGGTGACTGATATCCGATATCAGAACACTTTTGTGTCAAACTTCTGCGTGTATGCAAAAAAAAAAAAACACCTCTTTGAGTCCCCTTTCCTTTTCTAAAAATATACGTCATGAGATCTAAATAGATGCATTACTGTTTTCAAGCATGACGGAACTGTGGTTAATTGCGAACGCCGCGCAAACGCATACCGGCACAAATGTACGGTGTTTTGAAAGGGAAGATTGTTTTCGGGATGAACTGAAATGAATTAAAATAAAGGCGACGTACGACGTAAATAAGGTGAATAGTATGAATACAGTAAGTGTTTACTGGCATAATACCAAAATTTGCTCAGTTGACACAGCGGCCTGTAAAGCGAATTGCAGCGATTTAATTTTTCTGAAAGACTACCGAGGGTACTAGACTGTAGAAGCTGGAGGTGACACCATGAGTATGTAGTGAAGGTTATTCGATGTCTTGAAATCTCGCTAAAAAGGGGCGTTAATATTGGACACAAAATTTATGAACAAAGACGATACAGGAAAGTGCTTAATCTTTCATGTTTCATGCGACAAAGCACGCACACACGAAACAATGCTAGACCTTATTTCTGCGCCTTTACGTCGACTACCTGCAGCGACGCAATCGTTGAAGAGCGAAAATGCTCTTCCTTACACACAACTATCTTTTAGGTTAAAAATGTGAGTGCGCCCAATTAAGAGAGTCGGCGGCTCACATGGCCCTCATAAAAAGCTTCCCATGACGCTGGGGCCTTGCTTCCTTTCTTCCTTTCCTTGATTATCCTTTTTTTTTTTAAGAAATTCACCGTAAAGCAAGGGAAATGATTTATCTCGTGTCTACAGATTGTCCTCAATATCTGAGCGAAATTTAAACATTGTCGTATTAAGGAGAAGCGTAACTTTCAACGCGGGCGCATTAAGACGCACAACTATGAAAAGATTTCTTCACTCGGCTTAAATGCCGTTATCGCTTTTCCGTTGTATTCATCCAGACCATGATTTGCGCATACGATATTTCCCTACAGAACGTTGTCAACGCTGAACATTTCTAAGCTTTGTCCCATCTTTTTTTGCTAGCCCAAAAAGACTCAGGTATATAAGGCTGCAACACCAAAGCACAGCGAAACGACCAAATCGCGGCTTCCGCCGAAAATCGTGCCGTCGCCTGTGGACGTTTGAGGAAGCCGTACGTTCGATTGTGCAAATGGTTTTGTAATGAACGTCGCGAGGCGGCGTACGATTTCAAGGCGGCATTCATATCGCCAAAGGAATCTTCGCCTCGGCGACGGAAAGAAGGTTTTAATGAACCAACCGAACGATCTTGGCGCGTGTGCGCAATCTTCGTGTTTTTCACGGCTGTACAGCGCTTTTTTTTTTTTAGCGAGCGAACATTAGCTAGGACACGACATATACACCCTCCGCTGTGTGCGATATACGGATGATATAGCTGTATTTGCGTTTTTCTCGCCTCTGCTGGTTCACATTTCGTTAAGTTGTAAATATGACTGAGAAGTTACCTGCTTCTTACCGTGTTCGCAAATTCGTATACCTGCACAAATGGACATATAGTTACTCAACTGGACATGTAGACTCGATTGTGAGTGAGTGAGTGAGTGAGTGAGTGAGTGAGTGAGTGAGTGAGTGAGTGAGTGCGTGCGTGCGTGCGTGCGTGCGTGCGTGCGTGCGTGTGTGTGTGTGTGTGTGTGTGTGTGTGTGTGTGTGTGTGTGTGTGTGTGTGTGTGTGTGCGCGCGCGCGCGCGCGCGCGTTATCAAGATTGTTGGAAACGAGTATGCCACGAGCGTCTCGACAACGTTTATCCTACATGAATGATAGAACTATCCGCAGGGGTTTGAACTGCGTATTGGGACGAACGTGTGGTATGTGTGATCTCGCTCTGGTTTACATCGGTGCCCAAAATTCTACCGGGAGACCACTGGGCCCAGCTTCACTGACTAAACAAATAATAAATATTTGGCTGCAGATAACTGCACATGTTTGTAAGAAGTGCTGAAAACACATGGTACGACGCTGTAATTTTTTTAAATGAAAATGCGAATCATGACAGCAGAAGTTTCTGGGAGTTCGGTAGTAAACTCGTGGAATTCACTGCCAAGTGAGCTAAGAGTGCCACTTTATGTAGTCTCAAAGGTAGATTGCAAAAGGCAATCTTCTTGTCTTCCCTGAGTGGTTTTGTGTATTCAGGTTCGCCTGCAGAGAGACGTAAGACTATACTTACCTGTTAGAATTCGAAAGCACCGTTTGGAAAGCACCGTCGTGTGTCATGACGCACACAATGGAGTACCGCTAGTCAGGCCAGAGCCTAGGAGCCGCAGTCGTACCGGGGTGGTGAGCCCGTTTGGCAGCACGAGCTTCCTGTTTCGATTCTTATAAAACAAACCAAAATTACGTTTCAAAAGTATTGTTTGGCTTTATTTGCGAAGGTGTCCCTGAAGTACACTTCACAATACCAGCCCATTTCTGCGTGAAACGTGGCTTCATCATATGACGCCATGTGGTGACTTCACCTCTTGTTCACGTGACTTTTGGCACGCCGAGGTGTCGTAATTTCTTAATGAGAAATTAATACTTTTCTTTATTACTCTTGCAGTTGGTGCAGGCCTAACTGCCAAGTACATACACCACCGCTTTAAATAATATGCTAATTTGTGCAAAAGCGTAGCATGTTTATTAATACCGTTGGTACAGCACTCTAAATGTCGTCGCATAGAACTGCCAAATATGACACCAAGCCAGATACATAGTAATTATTTTTATGTACTTTTCAAACTAACATGCAGCCAATGTTCGAATAGGTTTCTAACGCAGGCAAGGTGGCGTTATGTTCATTTCAGAAAACTTTCGTGGACAAGAAAGAGCTTGGTCTGCAGGAACACGATAACTTTATTGCATTTGTCGAAATTACATATTGAGTGTCAAACAACAGGATATCGGAGTACTCTTCTATAAACCAGTTTCCAGATACTCACTTGTCTCGATCACCAGATCAGCTGGGTTCAGAGAAGGGAGAAAATGGAGCTCAAAATGTCTTGTACGTTTGAAGGCATGAAAAAAAGAATGAAATAGGCAGAGATGCTTGCGCAGCTGCCATATGCGTGTCACTCCATACAAACATGTAATGACAACAGAGAAAATGAAGTTGGGATGCTCGCGTTAGTTGCCAGGAAGAAGGTGAGAACGATGAAGAAGAAGAAAGCGATGGCGAAGAGGAGAAATACGACGCTGAATAAGATGATGACCACGAAGAGAACATAGTGAGAACTTGAAGAGGAAGACTAGAGGACGACAACGAAGAGGAGGAAGTCCACTAATGAAAAGACGACGAAGACGGCGGGGAAGGGGAAGGTGACGACGAAAAAAAAAAGAAGCACATGACTACGAAGAAGATGAAGTATATATAGAATGCGAGTACACTGAAGGACGAAGAAGAGTGGGGGGAGAAGCAGGAATGGAAAACTGAAAGAGAAGAATGACAGAGCGCTCCAATCAGCCTTGATAACGATCAATTTAAACGTATTTTGATCTATTAACCATTGTGACTCTTCTAAAAACGTCGAAAGCTTCAAGTTCGGGCGCGAACATCAAGTTTGAACGCGGGGATTTGCCGTCAACCCGTTGGACATGCGCTCTTCAAATCGACTAGAACAGAAGCTCAGGAGGAGACGAATGCTCTAATTGATGAAGAGATAGTTGAAAACGATGAAGAGCAGGGAATACCGCTGAAGCCAACGTTTCGACGTTTCGACAAGTGTATTTGTTTTCAAGTGGCCTGACGAATTTTGTGTCCCGACGAGGACAAGCAAGTACACTTATGGAAACGATGGCCCTGGCGGCATAATTACTTGTTTTTCATCGTGTTCAACGATCTCTTATTCACTTATAACATCAACAGCAAATTATCCAGCGAAATCCTGGCGCGTGAATTCCGAACCTTTGCACCCGAGACGTGGCGACTGCAGGGCATTATCCGGGAGGCCCCAATCATCACATCCCGGTTTGAGTCGTCAGGGCGATACCGAGAGCATTTCCATGTGTATACGATAGTCGGGACTTCCAGAAATCGATAGTTAACCAAGACACTATACCTCTCGAGCTAACAGCCATGTAAAAGGTTTTAAAGAAGGAATAGCGGGATGAAGGAATAAATACCGGAATGGAAAAGGAAGACCACCACGGAGCACCGAGGGTTAATAGCGGCACCTCGCAATCCGCCTTCCTATTTCGCGCCTCTCTTGCGCCTTCCCGCGTTCGTAAGTTACCACGATCTCTCGTGCGCTTCCTCGACTCTTGAGCCTCTCGAGCCACGGCGATCACGCGAGCACCGCGCGCCTCTTAAACACTCGTCTGAGACCGCAGGTAATTTTCCTGTCCCCGAGTTCCGTTCGGAATGGGTGCCGTTCGTCTTTGCAGCGAGCGAGCGCCACCCGTCACCCTGTACGAACACCGTTAAAAAAAAAAAAAACCGAGAGACAAAAGAGAAACCCGAGTCCTTATTTCAGACAAACCACACCGGTTCATCAGAAATGCGAGAGAGCCCGGGCATACATTTCGACGGACACCGAGTTAAAGAAACGAGTTTCTTTTAGTCAAGCTTTTGGTCATTCCCATTTTAAGACAGTCAAGAGGTGTGAGCCCCCTGCAGATGGCCCACCCCACTTCCTTAAGTCTCCCAGAGGATACCACGCAGAGTACGATTGGGCCACCGCGAGATTTCTTGTTTTTGCGCGGGCGACGGCGGTCGCACTGATTAGCCGCGTGCCAGCCGAGAGCCACATGCTAGTCGCTTGATCGATGCCGCTGTGCGGAGTCACCGGAACAGCGGCGCTGCTACTTAAGCGCGAAATGAGCTGCTGAGCCGGATTAACGCCCGGGGCTTACACGACGCTAGCCGCTAGGCGGCGCGCCGCGGCGCTGGAGGCTATTATTATGGCGGCCGGCCGGTTCAGCGCGCACAAGCGACGGCGGCGGGATTGTTTCCACGCTGGATCGACCACGGTGCTCGTGCCAGCGGGCCGTGTCTGAGCCGGCACGGGGACGACGTAGCTTTTAACGCGCACGAGCGCTTATTCGTGTATCGGAGGCCGCCGATCCGTACAGCGGTGCGAATAAATTGAGGGCTGCTCGGGCGATTGAAAACGACTGATTTGGGAAGTAGGGACGGGTTATTTTTTCTTATTCGCGTGCTGGGCGAGGTTTGCGTGGCTGTGTTTTCGAAAATCCCGCTGGAATACGTGCCCATATCTGGCCTGTACTTCTAGTTCGCGTTTAGCTTATTTCATGAAATTCAGACAGGGTTGCCAGCCCCCCCCCCCCCCCCCCTTCCCATCTCCCTTCATGAAATAAAATTCTAGTTACGCCCCTGCTTCATACAGATATTTGGCACTTCACCTATATTGTCGTGCGGTGAGTGGCTCCATTCTCTATACTGACTTATGCGAAGAAACAACAAGCGGTGCTTAAATATCCTCATACCCGTGCATGCGAATGTGTCCCTTCAGCAAGCGCCGTGGTTTCCTTATTAAGGCAAAAGAATTTTCTACTCGTTTGCTTTTGTCCAAACCCTCCTCATTGAAATGGTTTTAGTTAGTAAAGGAGTAGGTTTGATTCCAACGACAGGGCGCTGTTAAATTAATCTAGCATATCTGGAATGTTAGGGGCAATGATAAGTGGACCTGCCCTGATGTAAGCGTAATCAGAAAGACACGTGAGCAGGTGATTGCGAATGGGTGCGCAAGTGCTTGCGCGAAGTATGAAGCAATCAGTCACCAATTTGACAGCGTTCATTTGACCGCTTCACGTAAAGCTTCGCTTCGCTCAGGTTCCAGATTGTGTGTGGCATGCGAGTTAATTTCTTTGAACGCATGTATTTAGAAGCTGTAGTATAATTGGAAGTGATGGTCGCGTCGTCCTGTGTACTTACCTCTTCTACGTCTGCATTTCTTTTTTCTCGCTGCCGTAGAAAGCTTGGAGCTCGAAAACTAGTGTGACCTAAGGGACCTGACCAAAGTGTTTCCATCCATCCATCCATCCATCCATCCATCCATCCATCCATCCATCCATCCATCCATCCAAAACTGAAAGGACCGTTTAAGACGAGATGGCATAGATGTTGAAGTTTGTCACAGAATCGGGTGCCTTAATATATTCGTGCATTAGGCATGTGTGTAAGCGTGTACACTTCTCAAGCATTGCGCAGGTATGCGAGCAGAAACAAGTGCGGGATACAAATGCAGTGCGTTGTGCAAGTGCACAATGCATTGTGCACTCATGTGCATCTGTACTACGATGTTTTCCTGCAAACGGTGTACCTCAAAAGAAGCTTCATTTGCTTTGTTTGCGATATTCCTAGAGTACACGTATAACTCCTGCCTCCGTGTCCGATTTTTATTTTTCATTTTTTGCTCCTACCTACCATCGAAAGTTAAAAAAAAAACCTTTCAGTAGTTCTTGAAACGTTTAGGCTATTCACGCCAACGTTTAGACGTCCCCCTACCTTTCCTTTCTACGATAATCTATTCGATAACAGAGAAGCCTATTAAACACTTGCGTTTATTTATGGGGCCTACACAGCTTGATCCCCGCGCCTAAAATAGTGCTCTGTATTTGATAGAGCGGGGAGAGGCCGGATAGCGTATTCCCTCACCCCCTAACATTGAGCACTTACTGCATTGTTTCTCCTTGTTGCGTAAAACGATCTCATTTTCTCTCATACAAAATATTCCGTGCAAGCGAGCCTGACAACATCAAAAGAAAGCCGTGTTGTGCCGCCCAGGCGAGCGACACTCCCGGCACGATGTAGCTCAAAGCGGATGCAGTTCACGACGCGAGGCGACCCCTGGGCGAAAATTCCAGCACAAGACCTCGCTGATCGTGAGGAGCGTCTCTGAAGATGCAGAAGTCCATCGGGCCTTCGCACTCAGTGTGAGCGCGCGGACATTATTTACTACTTTCGCGAAGCCCTGGCGCGGCGCGTGTTTTCGTTTTTGAAAACCGCCGCGCGCTGAATAGAAAGTGGTGGGGGGGTTAGAGGGAGTTTGGACCGAGTGACTTTTGTTTTTGTGAGTTTCTACTTTTGTTTGTGCATTTTCTTTTCGTTCTTTGGTGAACAGTGACGCGAATGTGCCTCTATATACGCTTACAACGCAGTCGGATCTCCTACACACTTCGTAATTTTCTTTCTTTTTTTTTCTTTTAATGTACGTTTTCTTTTACGTTAAACTCCCTTCGGAAGCGGCATGCATCCAGGCTGGCTCTTCAAAAAGTTTGGTGCGCGCCGTCCTCGGGAGACTACAAATCGATGAGTCATGCATTTTACATCGCCCGGTCCTTCTTCTTCTTATTCCCTTACCTATCTGTTTGTTTGTATGTTGTTTCTTTATCGCGAGTAAAGGCAACTGAGAACAACACGCACAAAAGAAAAAAAATAAACAAACAGAGGTTGCTGGGGTGATTTAAGAAGAAGAAAAAGAAACGAAACGGGCCCCACTATGCGCAAAACGCCTTGTGTGCATTGAATATATTTGCCCGGGGCTCCACAAGAACATCGCCGTTTCTATGAAGCTTATCGCGTATTCTCTCCCCTGCCCGAAGAACCTTCTTTCTTTGCGCCGAAAGCCGTGTCCCGTATCAATGTTCTTTTGTTATTAAATACCGCGTCGCGAAGTCGTAAGGACTTCGCGCTCACCATACACAAAACACTTTATACACCGTTCTTTTCCTTTAGAAAGTGCGCGCGTCTAGAAAACAAAATAGATGCGACGAACGGCGTTCACACTTTTGTTTTCCTCATCTACATCTTCGAATAACGGAGTCGCCGGAATACATGTAATCGCATACGATGAACGCTGCTCCAGACTCAGAACTGTAAACGCGAAAACCGTAAACGTTAGCACAATAGTTCTTATTTATTATTATTTATTGCTTGCATGTTTTATCCACGACCAAGCTAGAGCACTGTTTTTAGGTAGCGTGGAAACACGGCTGCTTTTAACCATGTCTCGTTTGTTAACGATTTAGTCACAAATTTATCCCATAAGGCCCGGAAAGTGAATAGAACTTATTTTTCTCTTCAGTTGGCTCGTGAGTTTAACCGGATAATGTTTAATAAGGTTAAGGTTAAAAGCCATAATCTTACGAAATAAGGATTTTCACTAGTTGTTATTCCGAGCTTTGACATTAACTGGAAGGGGGGAAAAAACACGTTCGCTCGCGGGGTAATTTGTACGCATATATTCAGTGTGGAAAGGATAGAGTGCATGGGGAGTACAGTAGTAGTAGGGAGGAGGAGAGCGCCTCACGACACGCGCATTCCACGGGCAACTTTTCGGTCGCGATGAATAGCTCGTTTCTGGTAGAGGCACGCCTTTTGCGCCCCAGAACCGAGCCGCATAGCTTCCGAGAACTGCGGGAAAACGGCACATCCGCGAGAGAGCGGCTCGGTTTCATGCGGCGCGTGCGTTTGCCTAGTGCGCGCGGGCGTTTCTGCGACACAGTTCGGCGCGAGGCAAAGTCTCACTAATTGCTCCGAACGGACTTTGCGAGACAAACGACGCCGGATGGCTGGGTGCTGCGTCCGTCTTCCTTTTTTTTTCCCCCACTAAACTCCCACTCCCTTCCCCACCTTTATATATGGACTTGCCTGACTCTTTCCCCTTTCCCTGTTTATCTTTCATTCCCTTCAATGCACCTCTCTGTTTCTTCAGTCTCTCTCTCCCTCTCCTTCTCTTTGTCTCTATCGTTCTTCAGCCTTTCTCTCTCTCTCTCTCTCTCTACATTCTCTCTTTCTCTCTGTTCTGTTCTCTCTCGTTCTTTGTCTCGGCAACGGGCACAGCCAAGGCTGCGTCGGCGCGCGCCGATTCTGAGACGCCCGGTGCGCGCGGCCCGCCGCGCCCGCAGTTCAGCGGGCGCTTCTAAAATATGAATGGTCTTCTCACGCGCCTCGGCAGACCTTAATGATTGCGCCCATTATCCCACAGCAGCAGCGAAGCTAGGGGCTGCGCTCCGCTTTGCGAACACACAGACGGCAGTGTTTCTACTTGCTGCTTGCAGAAACATATATACCCGCTGGTGCTGACTCTATACGTATACCTTCTACGTGGCACGTTCCGAGTGAAAGGGAAAGGCTCACTGGCAGTGGGGGGAGTGTCGTACGCGAACTTTGCCGCTCGCAGAGCGGCTGCGCACGCCAAGCGCGTATCGTGTGCGATGGCCACGCGATCCCGGGATTCGCACGCACCTCGTCCGCGTCTCCTGAATTTTTTTTTTCGTTTTTTTTTTCGCGTTCTTTGCATACCGTGTGGTAGCGAGACATTGCCGGCATATTTGTTCGGAAAAAAGAAATAAAGTAAATACTCGTGTTTAACGTATGCAAACTTCCTGCCTTCCGAGACATTTCTCTTTTTTTTTTTTCCCGATTGTGTGGATGCGTGTGGCGAGAGGCAGGAAGGAGGCGAGGGCATGAGGGTTGTGTTTGAAGGTGACTGCCATCTCGTCTCCTTTAATTAGCAAGAAATGGAAAGCAAAACTTAGTTTACATGCTCATTTGGTTTTCTAAATGTTGCACTCACGTTCTAGGCAAATTTCACGGTTCAGAATAAATATTCCGGTAGAACCCATACCCCTGTGAATCTCAACGTAGAACGAAGCAATGTAATGCGACGTATTACATGTCAATGCCAAAATGTGTTTAATTCGTGTCATAGGGCGCATTTCTTCCGCATCTCCATTGGACCATGATATTTGATATTGTTCGCTGGCGCGCGGAATCACAGAGGCTATGCTTGAAATTATGTGCAATTTAGAGCTTCCGCCACGAGGTCACGACGTGTATGTGACTACACTTTCACGGAAGGCGTACCACCGTGGGCAAGACTGTGGGAACAAATATGAGGTGCTTTCAATTCCCCACAGCAACAGAGAAATTTACAAGGCTGTCTTGTCGTCGAAAGCGGTGTATATACATTCAGCGAGAGCGCCAAAAATATTCGTTGTAGAGTGTCACACACTCAACGGCTTAAGTTAGTCCGACAGCTGGTATGGAAGCCTGCTACCCCAGTGTAGCAGTCTGCTGCTCTTGCACACGCCTATCGGTGCGTCAGCTTTGAAACTGCATCGAGAAGCCGACAGATATAACTATAGAAAAATGCGTGAAGGATGCCAACCGCACCATAAAACATGTTCTTTAATAGTGCTCACACGTTAGTACTGTCTGACGCAACTACACAAAAGAAAGGATACAGACAGACAAGAAGAGAGAAGAGAGAACACTTTATTGATGAACCGGAGATGTTAGCCTGGTTTATAGCCTGGCTTGCTACTCCAGGTACTTTGCGGTGATTATGATATTTACAGTGATCACATCTAACATAACACGTACATACGGTCACACTTACTCACACACTCATATATACATATATACACTATAACTCAGTTTACAGCGTTTCATTGAGGCATGTTGCCCGTAGAAACGCTATCAGCGCCTTGGTGCTACGTAGTGCGCAGGCGCTGTCTTGCCACGGGCCTAGGAGATGCCGCAGCTCCAAGGTCGTACCGTGTGGCAAGTGAAGCGCTGCCTTCAGAGTCATTCTATCCGACTCGTAGCGCTGGCAGTTGCACAGGACGTGTTCAATGTCCTCTCGTGTGTTGCATGTGGAGCACAATGGAGAATCAGACTGTTGTATTTTGTGCTTATAATCTCTCGTGTATGCTACATTAAGTCTTAATCGGTGAAGGCACGCTTCATCTCGCCTGGCTAAACCTTGTGGTACGTGGAAGCTGCAGGCTGGGTCAATGGCGTGTAGTGGTCCATACTGATGTCCTGGATCACACCAGAAGTGTCGCTGCTGATTCCAGGCAAATGTCGATACCATAGTCGCCGCATCTTTTCTTGAAAGGGGTATGGCTGTTAGTGGTGTTTTAGTTCCATGGGCTGTTCTGGCAGCACTGTCGGCCCGAACGTTTCCTTGTATTCCACAGTGGGCTGGTAACCACTGGAATACAACGCGGTGATTAAGTTCATGAGCATTATTGCCTAACCACTTGATGTCCAAAACTAGTTGTTCTTGGGCTCGTGGTGACTTCAGGGACTGCAGCGCCGCTCGCGAATCAGAGAAGATTACCCAGGAATCAGGTGTCTGAGCTACGATGTAAATAAGCGCTCTCCGCAGCGCAGCCAGCTCAGTAGCTGTGGCAGATGTGCGGTGACCCAAGGTGGCAGAAATTGACATGTTTGCCGACGGGATCCACAGACCTATTGCCGATGATGTGTCCGTAACAGAGCCATCAGTGTAAATGTGGCGGCAGGATCTGTAGTTGGCGTTAATATGCTCCAGGGCGAAATATTTCAGTGCTGGAGCTGGCGTGTTACTTTTACTCTTGATGCCCGGTACAGTCGTGACTATGGCCCAAGAGGGTAGTTTCCATGGCGGCGTTGTCGGAATTGATGGCTTTTCGTACATCAGCGGAAGAAGGGTCTGTACTTCGGATGTGGTGGCTGATGCAAGCGGATGGTTGTGAACCCTAGCAGCAAAACGCACACAGGCTCGAAGAAACTCTTGCTTCAGTAGCAGTGGCACCGAAAGTCGCCGGCTTTCTGTAAGGGTTCCTACGATCGAAGTCTTTTTAGGTAGGCCCAGGCATATCCTCAGCGCTTTAGCTTGCATACTGGTAAGCGCCTGGATACTAGACTTGGAAAGTCCCTGTAGCGCAGGGACGCTGTACCGCAAGAGACCTTCGCAGAGAGCAGTGTACATTCGCAGCAGAGCAGCCACAGAGCAGCCACCAGCATTGCTGGACATCATACGAAAAATATTTGCGTATGATTCCAGTTTAGCCTTCAGCGTTCTTGTATGAGGCGACCACGTCAAGGATCTGTCGAATGTGACCCCCAGAAACTTGTGGCTTGGTACGTATGGGATGTGAGATCCTGCCACCTTTAACTTATAGCGCGACATATCCCGTTTAGTGAACGCTATGGCGGCGCACTTCTCAGGTGACATGATTAGTCCGCGGTTTCGTAAAACGTCTGAATGGAGATAATTGCCTTCTGTAATCTTGCACGCAGAACACGCCGATTTCGACCACAGCACCATATGCAGATGTCGTCTGCGTACAAGGAAATCTCGACCGTTGCCGGAATACACTTCTCCAGGCCGATGAGAGCGATGTTAAACAAGGTCGGGCTCAATACTCCGCCTTGCGGAACTCCGCGAACAACTGTGTGAAGAGTTGTGTCACCATCTTTTGTAGACATGTACACCGAGCGGTCAGATAGATAGTCCATTATCCAGTGGTACATGCGGCCACTGACTCCTACAGACCTTAGAGTTTGTAAGATCGGCTCGTGTAGGACATTGTCAAATGCGCCCTTTATGTCCAGGAAAACGGCAACAGTGATATTGTGCGCAAGCTTGTTCATTTTAACGCAGTTGGCAAGGCTTATGACATTGTCTATGCTGCTTCGACCCTTTCTGAAACCCGACATCTGTGGGGGATAAGCGTCAGCGCTCACCAGCAACCAGTCCAGTCGCATCAGCACCATCTTTTCCATGAGCTTTCCCACACAGCTAAGAAGAGCTATAGGGCGATAAGAGCTGATATCGGTAGGAGGCTCCAGGTTTTAGGACACCAATGCGACAGGAAACATTGATTTTAAGGATACCTTTCTGTGCACTTTTAAACCCTCTTACGCGGACCTTGCTCTGCAGCATTGAATTCTTGGCGGAAGCAGCTACAGACGAAACTGTCAGGGACGTGATGCAATTGATTCAAATCAGAGAGAAAGGCCATGATATTATCGGAGCCATATCTACCATGTTGTCTTATTTAAAAGTGCGTTTCTCTTGAAACAGAGCTGCCGTGACGAAGCACGTATACATGAAAAGTTTCAGAGCAGTTCGCATCACCCAAATGCGCAATACTTTATTCGCCGTGTGTCTAGAACCTTCATTAAACAGCTCGGTTATGTATAGGGCTCTTCTACTTTTCTTGCTTCTGCTGCTCACGCTGGGCGGCGGGGTGAATGATGTACCGCCAGTCTAGTGATGCAAGATGAAATGGGCTACGCACTTACATTCATGTCTGGTCACTTTGTACAGTTTGACAACAAACCGTCATTAAGCTATACACGGCCGCAACGTTGAGCAACCCAACTTCCGTACCGCACGCGGGATGTGCTGAGGAGGAAGGCGTAAATGACGCGTCCGTAATTAGAGCAGATTTGTCCGTTCCCTCGTTGGCGAGACCAAGAAACAGCCGGGTCTCCGACGGAAGCCATTGTCCCGCTGCACAAAAGATGCAGCGCCGCTTTGGGCTGCCGCAGAAATTGACTTGACTAGCCCGATAACAAAAGGCCAACAGTGTTGGGGGAAATCCTGCATGATGGCGCTGGACAAGCTAGCAAAATGGTCAGGGCTCAGCGCACCCTTATGACAGCGCCAACTAAAGGAGAACCTGGCGTAAGGTCATTTAGCCTGAAACAATATGCCTCGCCGCTGAGCTGAGACCGCGCTAAATTCGCGGCTGTGTCTTTACACCCTATAAAGGTGCGTGTCTTGTCCAGCACCCACAGTGGGGATGGTTACGAGACTTCACTTTCTTTAGCGCGGCTGCTCCTGCGGTTATATATTATATTCCTCGAGAAGAAAATAGTTTTGCGCGAAGAAAGAAAGAAAGAAAGAAAGAAAGAAGGAAAGAAAGAAAGAAAGAGAAAGAAAGAAAGAAAGAAAGAAAGAAAGAAAGAAAGAAAGAAAGAAAGAAAGAAAGAAAGAAAGAAAGAAAGAAAGAAAGAAAGAAAGAAAGAAAAGAGTTCTAAGAAGCTGACCGCACATATATGAAAATTTATAATTTAGGACGTTGGCTCATGCCACTGTAACAAAATGGAAAGTAGGTCCACAACTTGAAAAAGTTCGACTTGTGTCACATCTCCGCAACACTCCATGGCTTTATAGATTAAATACTGCTTTTGCAGCATACTCGTATACTTATACCCAAAACATGCATTGTTAAATTACACGTATATATGTATTAACTACAGTATACTTCAGAGCGGCAACGGAGCTCAAGCGCTGGCGCTCGCCGAGCGCTGGGACAGAGCAGTGACGCAGCGGAAGACGATGTCTGGGAATATTCAGAAGACAGTCAGAGACCAGCGAAAGAGTGCTGCCTCTATTTTATTCAGCACTATATATATATATATATATATATATATATATATATATATATAGCAGTCATGGTGGTGAATAGGCCGGAGGCGTGAAGGCAGGGATGAGTAGTAGACCCTCGGAATTGGCAGCCAAAATGTGGACAGCGTTTATTCAACGTTTCAGCCGGAGACCGGCCTTCATCAGGAATGCCTATGGTTGTATTTCCGCTTCTATTTATACCTATCTGAGAGAGATTTTCATAAAAGAGGGAGGAAGAAAAACATGAAAAAAGAAAGAATAAGAAAAGAAAGAACAGGAAAGATCTAGAACCTGAAAGAAACAGAGCAAAGAGTGGGGGAAGAGCAGACGACGTGGGTCACATGCGGGCATCATGTCCACCCCTTCCTTTTTATTGTTATTATTTTTTGTGTTCCCCCTCTCTGCCCCCTTCTTTATACCCTCCCCTCTTTACGAAGTGGTTTCCGTGGCTGGACATAATAGTGTCAATGTCAAGGACAAAAAACAAAAAAAAAAGAAAAAAAACCAGTAGAAGGGAAGGAAAGAAGAAAGCGGGTGGGGGAGTACAATTGCAGTGACGTCAGTGGTGATGGCGCCTAGAAGTCTGCGCCCGGACGGTCGAGAACGTGTACTGACCTGCCTGCGCGTTTGGTCACATCCAGGAGGAAAGAGAAAAAAAAATGAGAGAGAAAAAAAAACAAAAGGAATGTTTCAGAGAAATAATTAGAATAAGGCATGTAAAAGATGAATGGTCAGGTATTAAAAAAAAAATTAGACAAGAAGGGAAAAATCATCAAACAGGTTTACATGATTCGCTTTGAAAAACGTGTCATATTTCAATAGTCCGGTTCCCGCTGTACATACGGTGCCACAGGTTAAACGCTTGCCAATGATTTTATTATTGCGATGGTTCCCGGGTTCTCATTTATACCTTTCTCAATGGTTTTGAACCGGTATATCAGATACGACTCTCGTTGCTTACGTTCTCGCTTTGACTTGAAGCCCGTTTCTAATAGTGTCACTGTTAGTTTATCGAATGAATGGTTTGGGAGGTTTAGATGTTTCGAGAGAGGTAGATTTGGAATAGATTTGGCATGGGCTTTGTGGTTGTTGAAGCGGAGCCTGAATGAGGTTTCTGTTTGACCTATGTACTGCATTCTACATACAGTACACTCCAGCAGATAGACAACATTCGAGGAATCGCATGTTAAATTACCGCGAATTTTCACAGAGTACTGTGATTGGGAGCTGTGGGCAGTACTTGTCTGCTGCATTGCTTTACAGACAAGACACCTTGGTTTCAGGCATGGCCTGCATCCGTTGTGTGGACGTGATGCATTTAATCGCGAGTTCACAAGGGTGTCCCTGAGGTTACGTGATCGTCTGTAGGTAACGGAAGGGGCGGATGGAAATGCACGCTTAAGTCGCTCGCTTTGTTCTATAATGTTGTAGTGGCGCCTTAGGATTTTGTTGACATTGGGGAAATTCGTGCTGTACGTTAAGCACAGGTTTGTACGTTGAGAGTCGCCTTGTGTGGGACGGTTCGAAATGAGGTCTTGTCGGTTCAGTGTTTTGGCCCTCTGGATGGCGTCGTCGATAACACGTGGCGGATACTTTTGCTTGTGAAGGACCGTTTTTAGATTCAGGGCGGCCGAGTCAAAATCATCATCTTTTGAGCAGATTCGTTTGAAACGGTGTGCTTGGCTGTATGGAATGTTGTTCTTACAATGGCGTGGGTGGTCGCTGTGGTAGTGAAGATATTGTTGCCGATCGGTAGGTTTCCGATATAGTTTTGTTGATAGTCGGCCATTTTCAATTTTCACAGTTACGTCCAGGAAGTTTGTTTGTGCGAGAGTAGGAATGGGTAAACTTAATATTCGGGTGTGCGCAGTTGTAGGAGGTTATAAATTTTATCAGTTCATGCTCGCTGTGCTCCCAGACAAAGAAGATATCATCTATATATCTTTTGTACAAAAGTGGTCTTAGAGGGGATTGAGAGAGAAATTTTGATTCCAGTTGTCCCATAAAGATATTGGCATAACTGGGGGCCATCCTGGTGCCCATAGCAGTTCCGCTAACTTGCCTAAAGTATTCATTGTTGAATTCAAACGAATTGAGTTCCAAGACTAGTCTAGCTAAACTTGCAATTGTGTGGTGGTCTGGAGTATCTGGTTGTCTGTGAAGCGCGTACATGCTGTTTAGAGCGGCTATTCCGTCTTCATGCGGGATATTTGTGTAAATATCCCTTTACACAAATATCCCGCATGAAAACGGAATAGCCGCTCTAAACAGCATGTACGCGCTTCACAGACAACCAGATACTCCAGACCACCACACAATTGCAAGTTTAGCTAGACTAGTCTTGGAACTCAATTCGTTTGAATTCAACAATGAATACTTTAGGCAAGTTAGCGGAACTGCTATGGGCACCAGGATGGCCCCCAGTTATGCCAATATCTTTATGGGACAACTGGAATCAAAATTTCTCTCTCAATCCCCTCTAAGACCACTTTTGTACAAAAGATATATAGATGATATCTTCTTTGTCTGGGAGCACAGCGAGGATGAACTGATAAAATTTATAACCTCCTACAACTGCGCACACCCGAATATTAAGTTTACCCATTCCTACTCTCGCACAAACATAAACTTCCTGGACGTAACTGTGAAAATTGAAAATGGCCGACTATCAACAAAACTATATCGGAAACCTACCGATCGGCAACAATATCTTCACTACCACAGCGACCACCCACGCCATTGTAAGAACAACATTCCATACAGCCAAGCACACCGTTTCAAACGAATCTGCTCAAAAGATGATGATTTTGACTCGGCCGCCCTGAATCTAAAAACGGTCCTTCACAAGCAAAAGTATCCGCCACGTGTTATCGACGACGCCATCCAGAGGGCCAAAACACTGAACCGACAAGACCTCATTTCGAACCGTCCCACACAAGGCGACTCTCAACGTACAAACCTGTGCTTACGTACAGCACGAATTTCCCCAATGTCAACAAAATCCTAAGGCGCCACTACAACATTATAGAACAAAGCGAGCGACTTAAGCGTGCATTTCCATCCGCCCCTTCCGTTACCTACAGACGATCACGTAACCTCAGGGACACCCTTGTGAACTCGCGATTAAATGCATCACGTCCACACAACGGATGCAGGCCATGCCTGAAACCAAGGTGTCTTGTCTGTAAAGCAATGCAGCAGACAAGTACTGCCCACAGCTCCCAATCACAGTACTCTGTGAAAATTCGCGGTAATTTAACATGCGATTCCTCGAATGTTGTCTATCTGCTGGAGTGTACTGTATGTAGAATGCAGTACATAGGTCAAACAGAAACCTCATTCAGGCTCCGCTTCAACAACCACAAAGCCCATGCCAAATCTATTCCAAATCTACCTCTCTCGAAACATCTAAACCTCCCAAACCATTCATTCGATAAACTAACAGTGACACTATTAGAAACGGGCTTCAAGTCAAAGCGAGAACGTAAGCAACGAGAGTCGTATCTGATATACCGGTTCAAAACCATTGAGAAAGGTATAAATGAGAACCCGGGAACCATCGCAATAATAAAATCATTGGCAAGCGTTTAACCTGTGGCACCGTATGTACAGCGGGAACCGGACTATTGAAATATGACACGTTTTTCAAAGCGAATCATGTAAACCTGTTTGATGATTTTTCCCTTCTTGTCTAATTTTTTTTAATACCTGACCATTCATCTTTTACATGCCTTATTCTAATTATTTCTCTGAAACATTCCTTTTGTTTTTTTTCTCTCTCATTTTTTTTTCTCTTTCCTCCTGGATGTGACCAAACGCGCAGGCAGGTCAGTACACGTTCTCGACCGTCCGGGCGCAGACTTCTAGGCGCCATCACCACTGACGTCACTGCAATTGTACTCCCCCACCCGCTTTCTTCTTTCCTTCCCTTCTACTGGTTTTTTTTTCTTTTTTTTTTTGTTTTTTGTCCTTGACATTGACACTATTATGTCCAGCCACGGAAACCACTTCGTAAAGAGGGGAGGGTATAAAGAAGGGGGCAGAGAGGGGGAACACAAAAAATAATAACAATAAAAAGGAAGGGGTGGACATGATGCCCGCATGTGACCCACGTCGTCTGCTCTTCCCCCACTCTTTGCTCTGTTTCTTTCAGGTTCTAGATCTTTCCTGTTCTTTCTTTTCTTATTCTTTCTTTTTTCATGTTTTTCTTCCTCCCTCTTTTATGAAAATCTCTCTCAGATAGGTATAAATAGAAGCGGAAATACAGCCATAGGCATTCCTGATGAAGGCCGGTCTCCGGCTGAAACGTTGAATAAACGCTTTCCACATTCTTGCTGCCAATTCCGAGGATCTACTACTCATCCCTATATATATATATATATATATATATATATATATATATATATATATATATAATGACTTAATGTGTGTGTGTGTGTGTGTGTGTGTGTGTGTGTGTGTGTGTGTGTGTGTGTGTGTTAAAGCATTTTCAATGATTCTGCTTTCCTCCTGCACTTCCTGCTTCAAGAGGGGTGCCGTACATTTTAAACACAAATAAAAATAATGCGACTAAGGAGAATACAAAAGATAGATGCAAGCATATAACCGCAAGAAAACATGCAATATATAGGTGCGAGGGGCAAATACTTATATCTCGACCATGAAATGGTGCAAATTTAAACAGCAAAGCCTTATTATAAATTCATTTTGCTAAGTAAGTACAAGAACTTTCTCGGTCACGATGCACGAATACATTGAATGATTGGCAAAAGAAAAAAAAAAGCTAATATGTTCGCTGGATCTACTCAGCACCATTGACACAACAACAACAGCGACAACGATACGACAACAACAATAACGACAACAATAACAATAATAACAACAACAGTAATAACAACATCAATAACGACAACAATAATAACAATAACAACAATAATAATAATAACATGAAGGATTATTTCTGAGAATTTACGGCCGATAACTACGATACTATTATGACAGGCGCCGTAGTAGAGGGCTCCGGGAGTTTCGGCCATGCTCCAGGGCTTCTTAAACGTGCACTGACGTCGCAAAGTACACGTGCATCCGCATTCCACGTCATTAAAGATGCGACCGCCTCGGCCACGTTTGGATCCGTGACTTTTGGGTCAGCAGTCAAGATGGAACTCGGTAGAAGAACAGAGATGTTCCACAGTTGTTTGTCGATACTGGCAGCTGATTACGCAGACTACGCGAAAGACAATGTTTGAGCATGAAATAACAGAACTCAATTATCATTCGAGTTTTTGGATATTCGACTGTAGCACTTGATTTGCACGGGCAGGCCAGGTCGTTTTCTAAGGTATGGCACTTCTTAGGCAGCCTCTATGCGCATCTTCGTTAAAAAACAAAACAAAATAAACTACACAGTGTTTCCAAGACATATTCAATATTGTCGCAACGACAAGTACTTTTCATATAGTAGCTGCTTTTCACACAGCTAGCCATCTTGCTCTCGGCACGTCTAACCGTCGAGATTCGTGAATACACGCATTAAGTACGCACGATTCCCTTTACTCATCAGCTCTCATCAAAGTTACATCCGCCAGACACCTTGAATGCAATTGTATATGTCGCCTATTCATCATAGCAATGATCCGTTCAAATAGACTTTCTTTTTGTCCACATCTGTGGAGTGCCCCGCCACGGTGGTCTAGTGGCTATGGTACTCGGCTGCTGATCCGAAGGTCGCCGCATCGAATCCCGGCCGCGGCGGCTGCATTTCGATGGAGGCGAAATGTTGAGGCCCGTGTGCTGTGCGATGTCAGTGCACGTTAAAGAACCCCAGGTGGTCGAAATTTCCGGAGTCCTCCACTACGGCGTCTCTCATAATGATAGCTGGTTTTGGGACGTAAAACCCCAGAAATCAACATATGTGGAATGCTTTTCCCTGTCATGTCCTTTCTTCTTCACCACTTGCTGAATGCTTCTTGCACATTGGTGACCCCGATATTCATTACGTACATCCTGTTTTGCTTCGCCGTCTCCTTCTTTTCTACTGACCACTCCTGCGATAATCCTTCGAATGTGTGACATGGGAAATAAATATTTCTGCCAATGTCAGCATGGCCATCCTCCCAATCCACAATTTTCTAGTGATCTACAACAGCCCACAAATCGTAAGCATTCTTGTCGTCAATTTTTTTCTTCTTTTTACCATTGCTTATATATACTTGTGGAACTGTAGCCGGTCCTTATCGGTGGCCTAATATCTATTGCAGCTTCCTGGCTTCGCCGAGTTCGAGCATTAAGACGTGTGGTATGCTAAAGCAGGAACGGGAATGCCGCGACACGCACGAAGCATGCTATTGAAATCGGGAAGACTGGTGGAGAGTCGTTTCACTCACAAAAAAAAAAAGAAAAAGAAAACGGGCGGTAGGAACAAGACAGCGTTAAAACAAAAATAGAGAAAGAAAATAATACAGCGGCACGCATGTACCAACGTCAACTGAACAACTTAATTTATTCGCAAAAAAAAAAAAAAAAATCACCCTTTTAGCGCAATCAACACTTTTATTCGAACTATTCGACGTTGCATTTTCCTTCGGCATACACAGCCTGCGCGTGGGACAACGGCACCCTTTCTATTACGACACCGGCGTAATACGCATCGAGGCTTGCATTAATAATCCCCGATCTAGCTCCTGGATCGTACTGTGGCAATTCGCCCGTCCCATTTCCTGCATTTCTCCTCGATTTCCATTTATGCGTCTCTGTTCGAGCAAACAGTTTTCCTGTTCACTCCGCAACTGCCAGCTGCTGCTCGCTTGGCGCAAGCCGCTCGCACACAGACAAGTTCACCAAGCCCGCGACGGTGCGGCGGCGGCCGAGCGGAGGCATTATTTAAATGCGAGATAAATCGCCGCGCTTTCCTTAAAAGATGTATCTCGCGATCAAGCCGGCGCTTTGTCAACCCTATCTGTCACACAGGCGGCAACCAGCAATAAACGACCCCCCGTCTTACCCTCTCCCCTCGTCCGCTTCGCGAATTTTGCCTCACTTGCTCTACCCTGTTGGTATCGCGTCTCCTTTCGGGAGACCTGCAGAGCCGAAACGCAACAGCGCGCGCCTCGTGCGCTGAGAACTCGGCGCATTTGAGTCTCCTAAAGAGCGCTGCCCTCCACCCCCCTACCTCCCTCCCTCCCCTCTTTTCTTCACCGCCATAAATGCGTGTTCGCGCTGCCGAGCGGTTGTTTAAATTGGGATAAAGCGTGGCGTCGTCGGCTAACGTTGTCTTTGCGGCGCGGATAAAATAAGCAGCCGAGTGTGCGAGTAACGACAACAAAAAAGTGGAAAGAGAGTTTCGTAGAAAGGGCTCGCTGTATGGATGGGCACCCTGCTTCCTCTGACTGCGCCCCCTCCCCCTCCCTTTCTTCCTCAATATAGCATCCATGGTTCTCTTCTGCTTTTCTGTTACATATACCTCACGCGAACCCAAATAACGTACGCCGGCCTTAGGCCCTGATGAAAGAAAGCAAGCAAGACAGAGAGAGAGAGAGAGAGATGAAAGGAGGGCAAAGATTTTGCTTCGCCAATCTGACAAAAGGCCGCCGCCTCCGTTCATCGTTGCGCCTGGTTTATTTTATTTTAAGCTTCGATGGCGATGCCGCGCGGACGCTTGAGTTCGCGGTCCTCGCTTTGTTTTGATGCCCGAGCGAGCGGTAACGGTCTTTATTTTTCTTCGCTCCGTCCCTTTTGTGCGGCACTTTGGTGCTGAACGGCGTGAAAGATCGCGCCCGAGCTGGTCTGCATGCCCCCGCGGGTGTGCGAATGAGCGTCGTTGCTTTTAGCGCTTTTGTTCCGAAGAAATTGGGGAACGCATCTCGGAGCGCATCTCCCGCAGTGAGATATGTAGTAAATCTGGATATACACGAATCTGTCGACGGAAAAGGAAGCGTGTATTGATTTATAGTTGGGAATTAACTAATTAATACAGCGAGATTCAAGTCCCGAATTCGGGAGAGATAGAGAGAGAGAGAGAGAAGTGAGAAAAAGCAGGAAGTTTAACCATGAGGCGCGTCCAGTGTGCTATCCTGCACTGGGAAAAGGGGATAAAAGGAGGAAATAGAATGCGAGAGGGAAGAGCACCAATCACGTGCACACTTGCATCGGGCAGTGAACAGGGAAGCTGCAGAGGTACCTTTGAGAGGCATCAAAGCGTAGTATTCATGTCTATATAGTACAGTTTACAGGGAAGTATAATTATCACTATATAGGACACTGGAGTTACAATAATCTAAGGGCAATGACGGCGCAACCTATAGTACTTTTATGCTATTCGTAAAATGATCAAACTTTTCAAAATTACAGCGGTGCATGCAAACACTACGAAAATAAATTGAAATAAGATAAACTCAGCGCTAGCCATTGGGAAGCATTACTTGCCGCATGGCACGCCTTCGTGAACTTCCTGGAGGAACCTTTGCACGCAATAATTATTGAACCGCCCTGAAACCTCGTTTAAGTATCATTCACAGGACCTTGATTATTTCAACACGTATATTGTGCTTGTTATAGCACGCACTGCCTTATAACTTGAAGGGGCTCTGCAACACTTTTCGACCGTAGTCAACTTTGCCAATCAGTCGCGGAAGACCCTGCTGAACATGTGAGCGAAATGTAATTGCACGTGCGCCTAGCAAGAAATTTAGAACTTGGTTTCAAATATATCTGGAAATCGCCTATCAGTTATTTCATCAATTGACGTCACAAGCAGCACCGACCACCTCATCTGACGTTCTTGGGTGTTCCCAAGGAAACAGACATACATTTACCTCATGAGCTCAAAACAGATACAGCACTAGTGAGGAAGTTTCCGAGATCCTGAAATAATCGATGCTACCTTCTGCTGCAAGCGAAGGACGTCGGGGCTCCTTTTGACGCAATTTATCGAATAAATAAAAAAATAAAATAAAAGGGGGGGGTCCTAGTTGTATTTGAAACCAAAATGTAAATTTTCTGATGCGTACAGCGTAATAATATTTGGCTCACATGTTAACAGCAGGCTCCACGACTGATCGGTACCGTTTTCTGACTATGTTGAAAAAGTGCTCCAGTTTCCCTTCAAGTTCTGCGGCGCCATTATCAAGAAATTGGCCCACCATCTGGTTCGCTAAATTATCTTGTAAAAGGTGTAGACCATATGAACGAGTGTTCTCTACAAACTCTATATGGTTGCTCTGCATACCTGTAACATTCAGTTCGCTTCCATTCTCTATACGTACAAAAGGTTCCTGCTTTTGCACGAGTTCTCGTTGCTTCTCCCATTGGCACAAAAGCAGCGGTGTAGAATATTTCATGTTTTCATAACTGAGCCCCCTCTAATCTGTGTGTATATATACGTATGTAGGCAAACACAGACATGACACCCCACTCCTCCCCCCCTTGAAATGAAGTCCAGCTGTACGTAGTAATCCACTCAACAATGTAAATATTACCTCCAGATGAGATTACCTCTGTGCCTCCTAACACAGGCCGAAGAAAATTCCCACTCGGCGTGTACACACTTCGTAAACACAAATGCCGTCTATTAAAGACACTTATCTTGCCTATTTTGTAATAGCATCCTGCCATTTTGCGAAAACTTCCCGCGAACTCTATATATTACGAGCGCAATTTTTTCCCGCTTAAAAAGACCCGCCAGCGATGAAATAAACACGAAAACGACAAAAAGGAAAGAAAAAAAAAATGGGGAGCTGGGGGGGGGGGGGTGTTGCGTGCACAGTGCGAACCCCTCAAGAAGATAGGCGAAGTTTCTCATCTTGCTACACACGGTTGTCTACACGGCTGGACGCTTGTTTTAAACTCGCGCGCAATTACCTCCGCTCCAGCGGTCGCAGAAGAGGCGCGAAGTGGTCTGCCGAGCTCGCACAACAGAGCAATGGGTGTTCCGGCGTCGACCTTGGGATCACTGGCCACTTTTGAAATCCAGGCACGCGCTTCCACCGCATTAGCCCTTCCTCGGCCATCTGCCTCCTGCCCAGCGACTGCGCTGTGCGTGCAAGCGTGTGCGTTCGTGCGACGTTGGATATGCATACAACAGACTTCCGGGCGCGCCTCTCCGTTCAGAAAGCAGTTGGACTTCATCTTTTTTTGTTTCAGTCTTTCTGTATATTTCTACCCTCCTTTTTTTTTTTTTAATTAGTCGACACCTTCCGCAGGCTCTGTGCACGAAGCTTGCCACCTGCGCTCTCGGGCCCGAAAATCAACCGCGCGTGGTGGCAGTGACCGCTTAAATTGCGCCGATGGCGCAATGCTAAACAAACTGCATGCAGATCCTTGGCGCTCGTGGTTCCGTTTTACGCGTGACTTGGCCGAGGCCGACACGCGTATCAGGAAAGCGTAACGGCATTTTAATGCGGTTCGGGGCCCCATTCGTCATGTCCGTAGCACGCGCTAATAGTTTCATAAACTGCTTTAACGTCCGTCGCATTCGGCAGGTGCTGCTGGTTACGCGTTCGGAGTTCCCGGATGCGTCGTATGTATGCGTGGGCGCATAATATAGCAGCTGCTGCGGTATATGCCACCGGCGTGGCGGCGTAAATTTCGCCGAACGGGAAGGAGTTTTATACCTGCAGTGCTTATATAGGGGCTTGGCTTGCACGGTTTGTTGCATCTGACGCGTGGTTTTATATAGGACTAACTATCGAGCATGTTTTAAACTGCGAAGGCTTAGGTATAAAACGAGTCTTGAGCTCAAAAGAGGACGACGGTGTCGACGGACGTAAATGTGCGCAAGCAACGATGTATATAGATGTTCTCTCTCATTGATGGCGGATATTTGATGGACGCCCTCTTTTGAATGATGTCCACCTCTTCTATAAAGATGACCGGTAACTGATATCGCTGTTTCGAAGATGCTTTCTCAACGCTTTTATGGCGTTGTGTTGCTTGGGAGACGCAGTGAAAAATGAAAAGGCACGCAAAAATTGCAACACGTGCACTGGTCATCCTGCTTTGCGTTGAGAACCATTGGGCATTCTGTGTATACTATACGAAGATGAGGTTCGTGAAAGAACTCAGTGCCTTTGGCATTTATCTGCCACCGGTACTTCTACTATTTGTTTCCACAAGACCACCGAGATTCACAGTTGTTCCTGAAAGAACCAGTCACTCATGCGATTGTCTTGAGGTTTCCATTTAACGATTTCTGCCGTGACATGTAATCCGCGTGGCGACAATTCGCTCACGTGTTTCATTTACTCAGGCCAGGAGGACAATAACGTTTATGCACTCATTATGTTACTGTACATATTTGCTGCCTCAAACTGCTAAACATTCTTGAACATTTTCATGACCAAAATATGCACACGCGATTGGCGAGATCTGGCTGTTAAACTTTATGGCAATGTTCCTCATAATAATTGCAGACGTGTTTCCGCAATCGAACCTCCAATCCGCATTATTGGGACGTGTTGGCTTTTTTACGAACGCCCCTATTTCAAATAAAGTTTATACCAATCAACGAGACACAACTGCGCAAGGTTGTTCGCGGTAGAACGTGACGACACCTAGGATGCGAGCGCGACTGGTCAATCGCAGGAAAGAGGCGCGGGAATTGTTTTTTGAAAAACGGCGTCCGTGTGGCGCGCAGCGCTGTCATATTGGCAGAATGTGATCGCCGCAACCTTCTCTATGATTGAGTTAGCTTGTTTGGGCGGCTTTAAAAAAAGTAGAAACCTGTTTAGTGGCCCTTTAAAACAGAGGCCATGTTAAGTCTTCCATTCAAAATATTGCGCAAGTGTTTGAATCTACTGATTTTTCTGCGGTGAGGCAATGTGGGGGTGTTACGAGCTTTCAGGAGTTGAGTTGGTGACCCTAGACTTTTGTACTCATTAAGCATAAATCTAATAGCTTTCTCTTGCAGTCGTTCTAAGCTCCGTATAGCTTTCTTAGTGTACGGATTCCATACTGGATGCATACTCCAATTTACGTCTTATAACTTGGTATTATATGCGTGAAGTTTAACATTAACAGTTGCCTTTGCAAGGTTCCTTTAAAAAAAAACAGTTTCGTGATGTGCAAATTGATACGTGTGCCCCTACTTCATGTCCCTATAAAGAGTAATCCCTAAATACCTGTACTGTGCCATACTGGTTGAATGGGGGAGCCATGGATATCGTAGGTAAACACACTATAGGATTAGTTTTCCGCGTCATATTGAGGAGCGCATTTCGTCAGCTGATATGAAATTGCGCGAACGAACACACTTGAGAAGAAAATGGCACGAGCCATATCTAACAAAGGGCTTTATCGGCAGAAGGCAGCACCATATAAAGCACATGAACAACCGCAACGAACAAAGGAACAACACTGAATATTAGCAGGGAGATATGCAACTTCAAGATCCTGTACAGATACAGAAGGCCTCGCTACACACGTGACGCCTTGGCCATGAATATAAAATGCCTTAGTAATACCTCGTCTGGTGTTATCGTGGTGCCTCGATAAGATTGCAGTGTTAGAGAGCTATGGCGTGCACACATTGTTTGCAATGTAACGAAATGTTTAAATAAGGTTGCCCTTTTGAAAAAGCATGGGACTCTGAGGTGACACTAAGAATAAACATTGATGTTAAGTTTCCCTTCTAATGTGGAGCACAGATTTGCACACAAAAATTAACGACAGTGGAGTTCCCCTTTAGTAAACAGCCATTAAACCACATTATAGTGTTTCCCTGTAGTGTGTCTGTAAAGAACCCCATGACATCAATATGTCCGGAGTCATCCATTACGGCGTGCCATATAATACCACAATTCTGGCACGTAAACTCCCATCAATTATTATTCAACATGCTATCTGTTTCAAAACAACCACTGCCAATAACGACGCCCCCTCCTCCGCACCATCAGGACAACAACCAAGAAGCATGATGGATGTTTCTGAAGGATCCTCCAGGTCCGCGAAGCCGCCTGTTACGAAATATATCAGTCCATATAGTCGTCATCTTCGCGACAGAAAAATGCGCACTTCGGTCCACAACTGCACGGCGCAGCACCTCTGCTAGGCGGGGGAGCAACACAAGCAGGGCACTCCCGGTGCGACGACCTTTTGGGCGCAATTTACAAAGCGCCATGCGCCCCGCGCCTTCTTATCTCGATGGCCTATCTGCGCTTGCATGACGCTTAGTGGTCCTTATCACAAACTTACGCAGCGTGAAAGACGTCAAGGCCTCCGCGTGCACAGTGCTTCGTCGCGCCCGGTATCGTTTGAAATCTGCCTTGCCTCTGTGCGTTGCCGCTCATCGTAAACAGAAACACGATTGTCGATACGCTGGAAGATACGCTTCTCTTCGACTGCATTCCAAACGCGTAGCATAGGCGATTTATAATATTTTGGCACGCGGATACTCGGCCAACATTTAAATGTCGCTCTCTGCGTCGCGGTATAGCAAGGACGACGTTGTTAAACTGTTAAAATATGCAGGCTGTTGTCGCAAGCCGACACAGTGGTATGCCCCCGAACGACGACGCTGTGGGAGAGGTGAGAATTTGAGAAGTGTTTGAAGGGAGAAGGCAATCTTTATTGGAAGGGCGTTTCTGCAATACTTGGCTTCGTTATTTAGAAGCCATGCACGGCGTATCGAACGCGAAATCTCACGCTCTTGTCAGAACGCTTCAAACCAGCAGGTTAGCTGGTCGTAAGCAGCAATAAATAATAATGCTTCATTCAACCCGCCTCTATTTGTCTGGTGTGTTGTTTCTAATAAAGTCACGATGGCCTCGATGTCGTGTGTACGTGCACCTTTGCAGTCAGTACAGCAAGCGCCACTAATTCGTCACTGGGGAGCAGCGCCTGTTACGTCCCCATCGCCAAATTACGAATCAGCTGGCAAGTTATGTTCTGATAGGCACGAGAGCACAGTGAAAGAGTGTATCTATTAGTCATCGTTTGGGGGACAAAGCAGAAAAACTAAAGGAAGAACGCCCCTACCTCGAAACTCACGAAATTCACGAGCATAGATGATTATGTGCGTCTGAGTGATGATGTAACGACGCAAGTGGATCTCGCCTTTCAGGTCAAGACGCCCACATCTAGCGTCCTGTCGCGCAAGATTGCGCAACGACTTATTCCTAGAAAGAGCGCCGCATGGGTCCCGCCCCAAATGCATATAGCTGATGACCATGAGTTCAAGGTCCCCTCACATGCGCCTTGCAATATTTTGCTGTCAGGTGCACGTCTTGTGATTTTTCCCCTACTAATTTCTGCAAACGTCTTCGGGCTGCGAGAGTGTTCTTGATAAATAAATAAATAAATAATGCATAGTTAGTCTGGCTACGAGTCTGCCATACCTTTTGAAAGACAGCGCCTTTGCGAAATAATTTACGCATATCAATTGGAGCGACATTCAGCTATTTAGTTCATCAAATAAGAAAATCCAGAGGCACAGATTTATACACACCCTCCAACACTACTCCCCCCCTCCTTCCTTCCTAAAAAAAAATCGGGTTTCTGGATAAACCCTTGCAGGGGTAGAGAATTCGCAAATGTTCTCGCCTGTAATGCCTTTTTGCTCGCTGCGCGACCATGCAGCTTCGCCTGTGAAATGTGTCCCACATAAGGGCTGGCCGAAGTATCCTCTTTCCAACAAATTTAGCTTAG
This sequence comes from Hyalomma asiaticum, assembly GCA_013339685.2. NCBI lineage: Eukaryota > Metazoa > Arthropoda > Arachnida > Ixodida > Ixodidae > Hyalomma > Hyalomma asiaticum. Next base: position 88,501,871 of record CM023485.1, read on the forward strand.
GACATTTTTTATGAATACAGGCGCACACTATGTGGGGTCAAGCGAACATATAGTGTACTATTTAAAACATCAAAGCAATATAAACTGTACAAAGTGAGACATGCAACGAATTGTAAATGATAGACTTGATATGAGCACACTCCTTTTATGTTAAAGTGGCATTTATCCATCACTATCAATAACGAAGAGTAATTATAAAGAGCGCAAAATTTGAATGCGCAGAACATTCGCTCGTTGTGCGAGTGCCATTATACGAGAATGCTAAGTCAGGGATTAGGATCGCGTGCCAATTTTTCTATCTGTTACTCTGCGAAATTGTGCATAATTTGAAATTGAGCTAGGCATAGACGCGTATTTTTACTCCAAAATAATTCAAACTCCTTACTCGCTTAATATTCAGTACACGTAATTTTCAGAGGTTTCTGCGTTGAGCAAAACACCAGAGGTTATCATAAATCTACAAATAAGTTTAAGAGGAAATATGAAATTGTGTGTTATTTGTCAATTCTGAACGGTGATATTGTATAGGAATAAGTACCCGCACGCACGCACATGGGCCAATTGAGTATACGTTTTCCTTTGTGCCCTATAAAATGAAGACAAGCCAAAAAGAAAAAGAATACTGACATCCCCTTCGAAAATATGGCGGTGACCAGCACCTATCCCTATTCTTATCATTATTTACTCCTTCTTCTTCGTTTTTTTTTTTTTACAGCAAATTTATTTCATCTGTTGCAGTCCAACATCTTCACTGTCTTTCAGCGTGTCTGTGTGTGTGTGCTGGGATTCTCTCTCTTTTAATTCTTATGGATGCCTTTATTTTTATAGGATGTACGGTTATCTCCATCAGCAACGACCTAGTTCTAGCGGTCTCTCCCCTGCTTCATTTCGTGCAGTTATTTCACGGCATTTTTTACCACACTCGATGGCGACAAGTTCGACAACAGGACACGGAATAATGGAGATGGGAGTACTGGGTATGCGCTGTTGGCCCAAATCGTCAATGGTGTCAAAGTTTTCAAGCTTGTACAAGGGGGCGGGTCGAGTTGATAAAGTTGCTCGCTGCTCAAAAGTAGGTTTCAGCTATTCGTCCGCTCCCGTCCATCCGCTTTCAAAACAATGCAGACCCTCCGAAACATGGAAATCTCGCATATAGATGTCTTTCTGCGTAGATATCTCTGCATACCATCACTAAGAGTGCATGTTTAGACATCTTGGACTTCGAATAGCACTGTGCTGCACCTTGCGTTAACGCACCGATTTTGCCTTAAAAGATCCCTGTAACACTCTTTAAACGTGGTCTGAAAATGCTGCACATCAGAAGTGGAGGCTTCTGCGCACACGTGGGCCTAATATACAGTATAGTGCGCTATAGTTTCAAATGCGGCTAGAAACTGCCTGCTCTTATTTCAACATATGCCGTCACAAAGAACATCGCTTGAAGGAGAACTAGCATTTGTAGTTCTATATAATCGCAGAAATGTCCTCGGTAATGCGTTGTTTGTTTGTTTTGAGTTCAACAAATAAGCAAAACGCGCGTATCTTTCTTTCAGAACAACGAAGAAAGTTAAGTGGCAGAGTCTGTGCTACATGGGACGCCGTTTGTTGACAGGAGAGCAAGCGATTTTCAGCTGCATTTGAAACCATATTGCGTGTTCCTTGGTGTATGCAGCGCACCAATATTCGGCTCACGTGTTCACAGGCATGCCTCGACTGATTGACACGGTTTTCAAGACTGTGCTATCAAGGTTGCATTTTGGCGAGTTTGTACTTAGTCCCCATTGTTTGTTTGTTTGTTTGTTCCTGTAGTGCCAGGGGTACGAGTACAGCGTGACACTGGTTTCTTCCGCAGCACCGGCTATTCGTGTCCGACTTGAAAAGATGTTACGCAACGCGTTACGATAATAAAACATAATATAAATGGTATAAACTGTGCGAAAGAGTACATGTTCATAGTTATGTATAATAAAATAGATGTCAGAACATAGGTCCTTTGTACTAAATGAGCATTTAACCATCAGGCCAATTATTAAATATTTCCAGTTATCTTCTGACTTGAATACATGTAATGAAACTTTAAAAGAAATCTTTCAAAGGTAATAAAATCACGAGAGAGAAGGCACGTTAACAGATGCATTTGATAGATGTGATAAATACGGATCTTTAATACTGTAAATGGTCATATGAGGTAGGGATGTCTAATGAAAATTATTAATGACAATAAAGTTGGCGTGTAGCTTGATCATACCCGCATTGTATATGCTGGAGGAATGCGCAGGCATGTCCCCACGTAATAAATAAATAAATAAATAAATAAATAAATAAATAAAGAAAGAAAGAGAGAAAGAGAGAGAGAGAGAGAGAGAGAAAGAAAAAGAAAGAAAGAAAGAGAGAAAGAGAGAGAGAGAGAGAAAGAAAAAGAAAGAAAGAAAGAAAGAAAGAAAGAAAGAAAGAAAGAAAGAAAGAAAGAAAGAAAGAAAGAAAGAAAGAAATGGTCACGTTTGGCTTATACTCGCATTTGGTATGTGTGAGTGTACAATGTGACACAATATTCACAACACCACCGTGTAGCGAGCACACACCGAAGTCAAGCACTACGGTAGCGTACAAGTTCCTGTGTGAGGTCTCCCCTCGCGTTCTTTCCGACGACTCCTGGTTTCCTATACATGCTTAGAATTACGTTGTATTTGGTTACGAGCTTTCTTGCTCTTTTTCTGCATTCCATGTCAGCGAATTTTAGCTTGCTTTTAAAAATAAGCCTTACCCAGAAGCCGAAACTGTGATAAAATTATGGAAAACACATAGCACAATGGGCTTTGATTGCCTTGAAGACACTTCTAATAAAGATTCCTCAATTACTCTCCAGAACGCCCACCCCATGAATTAATTTCGAACAAGAATCAGTCGAGCCCTGGTCACATTTGAATCGAAGTTTGCCATATTCGCTTTTAACCGGTAAGGGTTCTCCGTGAAGATCTCGTGACCAAGACAACCAAATTGCCACCGAGCCGCTTTCACGTTGGGCGCTGGTGGAGCTGAAGAGGCAGGGGATTGTTCCAAAGACGAAGTGACACTATTCTGTGCTAGATAAACACCGCAAAAGAAGTCCAGCTTTCCAATGTGCTTCCGAGAAAGAAAGCTGCTGTAGTATGTTCCTGTGATTTGTGGTGCAATTTCAACGTAGTCTTGGGTTGGGATAAATTGTACCGTTGCTTCCGCCTGCCTGTTACGGGCAATGGTTCATTGCTTATGTAATAGCTGCAGCCCGGACGTTGTTGCATTAGTTAAGTGTGCGTCTGACGTAATTTTTGACACATGTTCAAAGCAGAGCTATCCTTATAAATGAAATGGCTGATGGCATCTTAATCAAGCAGCCCCTCTAAGCTATTATAGACGTAATGGCAGAAAGCGTCAGATTAAGTTTCATTATTTACTGCTATCTTGTTTGTAAGGCAAACTTAAACCCTAAATTGGCTTCCTCCTCCCAAAACTTGTTTTCCTCTTGCAGTATTCCTCTTGCATTCGTAGTAACGTTAGAGTGATGAAGAGAGTGCACGCGAGAGCAGTCGACTAGATAACATTATTACCAATTATTCTTCCCTCGAGGCTACTTCTCTTAATTACCTCTCTAGCGTGTCACTTTATCTTCTTTACACTTGACTGTTTCTATTCCGTGTGGGTTTTTAGTCGGCAAGCGTCGCAGGAACGCCTGTTGCGTATAGTCAGTCTGATGTTGCGTAGCCTATCTGATGTTATAATGCGTAGCCTATCTGATGTTACCTAATATATCTGATGCAGCTTAGCCTATCTAATGTTGCTTAACCTCTCTTGTCTAGCCTATCTGCTCTTGCGCATAGCCTATCTGATGTTACGCGCCCTATCTGGTCTTCTGTAGCCTCTATATGTTGTGTAGCCTATCGACTGGTCGTTATTATGCAGCGAGCGGATACATCCAGTCGCTGAAGAACATCACCACCGCTGAAACTGGCACGGCTTCTACAGATACTACTGCCGAAACTGCACGGTCAAAAGAAAGCCAAGGAACCACGCAGTTGGTCTCCTATATGCATTTCTGCCTGGATAATCTGGCCGCGAACTAAGACGAGATAGAGACGGCCCCGTATGTGGTGGTGTCTGGACGGCGTGCAGCTGCCGAGCACGTCTCAATTTGAGCCGCGGCGCCACACGTTCCAGTGTCACCGGGCGGCGAAGCGATGCCCGCATATTGATGGCGTCTGTTTCTCCGCGAGGCGGCGTCGTATCCCGCGTCTTGAGAGGCGCATGATTTACGAGCACGGGCCCCAGCAGAGCAGCAGCAGCAGCAGCCCGCCACGAACCGGGCCGACGGGTATCAACCCCCGAGAGAGAAGGAGACGCAGCCCTGTCCTTCGCACCGAATCGAGGGTCCGCCTGCGCTTCATGATTTGCCGCGCAGCCGGCCTTCGGCGGGATGCGGCAACCGGTTCGCGCTGATTGCCGTGTCGGGCCTTTGTAACCCGAGATGAAGCGCGCGCACATGATAAGCGACGCGCCGCGGCGGCATGTCCGGATAGGAGAACGCGATTGCGGCGATGGGAGGGCAGAAGTGTGGAGGTACCTTGCGGAATTGGAATTCCGCGCCGTATGTCAGAAACCATCTATAATAGTGGCGCAGAATTTTGCACAAATGTCCGCGTCATCGCAATGTTACAGGGCGCTATGACCGTGGGGGTGTATGTGGCGTTCCTGTTGCTGGTAAGCACAGAGCCACGGGCTGGACTCCAAGACGCGACGACCTCTTTCAAGTTCCTGGCAGACTATAAGGGCACCCTCTCGTCACCACGATGTTTTATTAAGCAATTAATGTACCACGAATTATTCGGCTTTAATAAGAATCGCGTTAACTGCCACCGTGTCTAAAGTTCCCATAGACTAAGGGGGAAGAACGGCAAGAAGACAAGGAAGATTGCAATGACCTGTGGACGATGCTAAGCCGCGTGATATACTGCATCATACGTGACGTGAATATGTGAATGTGTGTCCACCGGTGACATTTTTTAATCGAAGTTTGGGGCACGGCTGTCCAATCATTACGAGTTTCTGACGTCTTCCTTGAAGAAAATGGGTTCACGAACTGTGGTATTGTGCGCAGAAGCTATAGCTCTCAGTAGGCATGGGATCCTAAACATCACACAGCTCCGTGCTTCAAGTTCGGAATGGAGGGTTGTCTCTCCTTGTCGTAAAGATCAGTATTGGTGGCAGATTTTGCTCCTTTTTAACCGACAGATATATATTTGCATGAGATAACTCGATGCTGCAATGCATTACGTCCAGCTCCTGTGTCGCAATATATATACGCTGCAATACGGACTACCAAACAGAATAAATAGGAATAGCGCGTTTTTCAGTTGAGTGTTTATCGAAAAATAATTGATAGGTAAGGTCTACTATTAAGGACGATGCTCAGATCAAGAAACTGGGTGGAAGAGGACCTATAAAAAATAAGTAAATTTTACATACTGCCGTTTGGAAGAATAATGCTCTTTAACAGTGGACATAATAATCTTTTACGCTGCGTAACAGCCGTTTTTGTAATAATAAGCCTACGCTTGGGGATAATAACTATCGAGAGGTACATACAGTGATTCTCTTCGAGCAGGTGGTCCAATATTGAGTGGTAATTTGCGCCATTGATTCAGCAGGACCTCCGTGAAGGCTTGGCTGTCGTACCCGAAAGCTGGAAGAACTATAACCTTACTTGGAGCGCACATGTAGCAGGAAAAATATTGTTGATGAGTTTCCGCTATTGCAGGGTCACATTCATTTTCATTAAATGCAGGCTGGAATTTTTAAGTACTGGTACACTCAGTGCTGAAGGCGAAGTCCGAAGTCACTTTTCCCCCATTCCGAGCTAACGACTGTTGCTATGCTAACTTTGCCAGTCTAGCATCGACATTTACTCTTATTGTCGCGAATGACTGGCTATATGGCTGCTTCCGAAGAAACCTGCGCGGAGGTTATCAGGCACTTTCTCTGTATGACTGCCACCGCTAGTATTGCAATAAAGGCTCACTCTGCACTGCTGGATAAACTGAATGATCATCCACTGAACACATGTAGTCCTGGGAGCCTGTTGTGGGTGATGGGGAGATTTAGGCACACTGCTGCAATGAGTAACTCATTGCAGTAGCTCATTGCAGCTACTTATTGCAGTCCATTGCAGTAGCTTTTCCTGACTGCTCCTTTCTTTCTTTGAAAAATAAATAAACATTGAATTGAACTGAATTAAATTGAATATTTAATTACTTGGTGGCTTGTACTTGTGGCTTGTAATATAACAAACCTCTTTATATGGCGTTTATCGACTACGAGAAAGCATTTGACTCCATAGAAATACAAGCCGTTCTAGAAGCTCTACGTCGACAAGGGGTACCTGGCGTATACGTGAAAACCATAAACAACATATACAAACATTGCACAGCCACACTACTCCTACATGAGAGAAGCATGCGGAGAAATCCCGATCGGGAGAGGTGTGAGACAGGGAGATACGATCTCCCCGATGCTATTCACTGCACGTTTAGAGGAAGTCTTTAAACGTCCAGACTAGGAAGAAAAGGGAATTCGAGTAGACGGAGAATATCTAAGCAATTTAAGATTTACAGACGACATTGTGAACTTTAGCAATGATGTAGACGAACCACAAAACATGATTGATGATCTAAATAGAGAAAGTATTAAATTGGATTATAATGAATAGGCAAAGGACTAAAGTTATGCTCAATAGCCTAGCTAAGGAACAGGAATTTAAAATTAACAGTGAACCCTTAGAATGTATAAACGAATACGTATACCTGGGACAGTTAATAACGGGAACTCCTACCCATGAAAAAAATTCTCCGTGGAATAAGGATGGGCTGGAGCGCATTCGGAAGGCATTACGAAATCATGACTGGAAACTTACCGCTCTCACTAAAGCGAAAAATATTCATTCACTGCATTCTCCCAGTACTAACGTACGGTGCCGAAACGTGGAGGATAACGTAAAAGCTAGAGATGAAAAGCACGCAACGTGCAATGGAAAGAAAAATGATAGGGGTAACGCTAAGAGATAAAAAACGAGCGGAATGGATCAGGGAACAGACAGGAGTAGCCGATATTATTATATCAATTAAAAGAAAGAAGTGGACCTGGGCAGGACATGTCATGAGGAGGAAAGATGACAGATGGACAGTAAGAGCGACGGAATGGATACCAAGAGAGGGAAAACGCTACAGAGGCAGGCAAAAGGTTAGATGGAGCGATGAAATTAAAGTTTGCTGGCATAAAGTGGAACCAACTCGCTGAGGATAGGGTGGATTGGAAATCGTTGGGAGAGGCCTTCGTCCTGCAGTGGACCTAAACAGGCTCATGATGATGATGATGGCTTGTACGACCCATTATTACAGTTGGATCAGGTTAGCGGCGGCTTTTACCGCTCTAGTCTTTGTCATCTCTCTCTCTCTCTCTCTCTCTCTCTTATATCACCCCTCTATCGCTGTTTGTTCCCTCCTCCACAGGAACAATTGTAATAGGCATTGCGCCGGAATGGTGTTTTATAATCCTATTAATAAGCAGCTAGCCCAGCTGTGTAAAAAATGAAGGATACTAAGCAGTGCTGCAGTTCTTCGAACTAATAGGAATTTGTTCTGAAGTAGAAAAATGCCTTCTCTGAAGCCCGCGCTGATTTAGTTTATTGCTTCGTGGTACAGTCGCGATCTGTGTGAGCTGCAACACGGTAAATCAGTTATAGAAGCATCTCCAAGACGGTATCCATAGATGCATACAAACAGTTGCCTAATGAACATAGAGTTTATTGGCACAGTGGTTAGCTATTGGATATTCGTACGTAGACGCTGCCATGCAGTATACCGCTGCGCAGTATACCCGTTCGTGGAGAAACACACATGAACAAACATGCACAGAAACCGGGAATGCCCAGAAACACCGTCGACCATGGGTCCGTTGCTGCTGCTCATATTGGACCCGTTGAAGCGTTCACATGGGTGAAACTTCCACTAAACCTTCCCCCCAAAGCTTCACTTTCTTTATCAGTTGACACGTTGCAGAAAAAGCTTAACTACATTCTTCATGTGTGCCTTAGTCTGATAACAATAAAGTTAGCTTCACCACTTCTTCAACTTCAGCCTAAAGCTTCGGTATCGGAATCTAGCTAAATTTTATTCTTTGTGATTTTTCGTTAACATTGGCAGCAACGCATTTCTCTTCCTCTCCAGCTGCTGTCCTAGACATGAGATGTGATAGCTTGTGATCGAGAGCACACAGAATTCTGACATGCACGGCTCAAATAGCGCGTATAAAAGTCGCCCAAATGGGCATCGCTTCCAGCGTCACTCCAGGTATTGATAACGTCCGTAAAAGCAAACTAAAACGAAAGTGCATACACAATAACTGGTAACTTCATCGCTTTTCTTCCATGCAATCGCACTTCAAGATCGTCTCTGTGTGCATGGTGCGCGCATTCATGGTCAAAATTTGTCTTTTCTCAGGACCCCCCATGTGTTTGCGCCAAGAGCAACATAGTACAAGGAAGATAAACAGCTTCGCACTCCCTGCTTCCTTTGTTGTTGTTGTCTTTTCCTTGTTTTTTTTTGTTTTGTTCTTTTAAACTCAAGCAAATGACTGTGCAGGACCTCCTTGGGACTTTTTGTTTGTTTTTCTTCGTCAAACGCGCAGCACGCACGGAAGGCAAGCGTTCCAGCCTATATAAATAAGCATGTATGCAAAGTGACACAGCGGCTCTGCTCGGACACATTGTTTCTCCTCGCTGCTGTTGTCGTTGGCTTTGTTTACTAGTGCGCGTGGGAGGGCCCAAGAAGCGCCGTTTCCCCGGGGATCTCACGTTCGGTGAGTGACGCTTGGCGTGATAACGCCCCGTCTCCAGCGGCCTGCCACTGCAGCCACCACCAGCTCACGCAGTCAGAGCCACGGACGCTGCCGAGTGCGACCCGTAACCTTGGTGAACGCTGGCAAGGAGAGCGAAGCCAGTGGGAGGACAGTCAGTGTGACAACCGTTCTCTGGATACGCACGTCGACGTGGAAGGGGCTCCCCGTTTATCTCTTTGGTGCAGAAACTTCCCCTCTTCGAAGCGCCACCCCCCCCCCCCCCCCGTTTTTATTTTTTTTTTCATGTGCGCTGTTGCTTGTCAAACGCTCGAGTTTTTCTCACGCTGTGCTTAATTAATGGCGGCATTACGTGTTCCTTTCTGGTCCTCAGGAGTGGCGTGACAAAGATTAAAACGAGCACAAATTTTAAGAGATATGGAGGAACAGGTGCTTCTCGTTGTTCCAGCAGTTCGGGTGATGCTATATATGCCTCATAATAGGCGGAATACTGCTGTCGAGGTCCAGCAGTTTGTCAATTGCGCCGAAATATGAGAACGCATGCACTCACGGGCCGGAAATACTCGTATCGAGCTCAGTGTTGCCCCATTTATAATGCGTGTAGTATTTCGGTCGATCTTAATTCCTCTCTTTATGACGCTACGAGGACTGGTACTAAATATACTGGTGCAGCCCCAACCCCCCCCCCCCACCCCCCCAAAAAAAAAGAAAGGAAGAGAGCATCGTTTCAGCTTTCCAAGTCAAACTTCAAACAAACAAAACTTAACTGAATCAGTATTTCATGCGAACTACAAAAATAAGCCAGGGCGCATGAAGTTGAATCTTCGAGCTCGAAATTCAAGTATAGGCATATATGTACGCGTTCCGCTTTGCGGCGCTTATCAACTCGCCGGTCTACGAGCTCGTCTTCTCCGTGCTTTCGAGTTCTCGCTTTAGGCTTTCTTTCTAGTTTTTATTTTTGTGTCGCTTTCGTAAAGAAACTATATATATGATAATTACTGTCAAGCTACTGAGATTGATGGTCTCAGCTAAGCTTTATGACGCGTCAGTTTTAACCATCGCCTGGCACCCTTATTATTATGTGGGGTTTAACGTCCCAAAACCAGCTCTGATTATAAGAGACGCCGTAGTGGAGGGCTGCGGAAATTTCGACCACCTGGGGTTCTTTAACGTGCACTGACATCGCACAGCACACGGGCCTCAACATTTCGCCTCCATCGAAATGCAGCCGCCGCGGCCGGGATTTGATCCCGCGAGCCTTGCATCCTTGAGCGATGAGACGGAAAGGTCATTCCTTCCTGCGACATTGCGTTTTTATGAATAATATTTTCTGGTGTTCAACTTGCGGAAACCACGATGATATCATGAGACACACCATGGTGGGAGACTCTGAATTAATTATGACCGCTTCGGATTCATTAACTGAGCACCTAAATGAAACCACACATATGGGTGTTCTTGCTTTCTGCCCCCATCGAGATGCGGCCTGTTCGTTGGGGACTCGAACCCCCGCCCTCAAGCTTAGCACTGAAACATCTCACCCGTATAGGCTACCCTGCCTCCAAGGGCCTATGGAGTTCAAGTTTTGGCTGATAATGATTAATAGGCCCTACTTGGTAAATACTTCGTCAATTAGACTCTCAGAAAACCGTGGAAAATTTGAGGACGTTTAAGCATCGATGCCGAATCGTGGGAGGCTGGCGCCATCTCACCTCTAACGCTTGTAAGCACTTTCCGAAACGGACGCACACCACTCAGAGCAGCGATGGAACAGGAAGCGCTGCTATTTATTTATTTATTTATTTATTTATTTATTTATTTATTTATTTATTTATTTATTTATTGTACTCTAGAGCCTTACAGCGTTGTAGGGGAAAGTAAGGAACGCGCTAACGATTCAACCAGAGAACTCCAGGTACAGAATACTGGGATCATCGTGATACACTTACACCCAGCACACGTATAAGATTAGAAGTCTCAGAAACACGCATTCAAAACACACAAAGAAGAGAAAATCCTGCAAAACCCACGTATTGCGGGAATCGATGTCATTCAGAAGCACTCAGCGAGAGTATCGCCTGTTCCGAATTGTCTGGCATTGAGCCAAGTGATACACAGCTTATTAGTAGGATCAGCGCCTTCGTACTAATTGTATGGTCGTGTGCACAACGTGGGCTTATATGCCAGGCACGTCGACTGCAGTGTCACGGCTAAAGGCCCAATGTATAACGTATTCAGTGCGCAGACGTCTGTTTTATCGAGGGAAGAAACGCATGCTATATGCGCTGATGTGCATAGAATAAGAGTCGTTCACTGAAGTGCTCGGGTCGAGCGAAGCTGCTTAGTGAAACTGGTACATATTGCCACCTGCGTGCATGTAGTGGGTCGGGGACAGTACTGGCGCTAGCCGAAGAGAGGAACGAAGACCGCGCGTTTGTTTTCTGCTCGAGAGCCAGCCCTGACGGACGCGTCTTGCCGAAGCTATATAGCCCCTCAGCTACTAATAAAGTCCCCAAGTACGCCTGGAAGCTCGTGACAATATGTATCGTTTCTCTTAGATTCCTGTAACAGCGCTTAGCGCACTGCGTGCAGCCTCAAATGACGTTAGACAAGCACCGTCACCGCAGCTGCTGGTGTTATAATACGTTTGTTTACGATATGTACCGCTTGGTGAAAGCTGCGATGTACGAGGGGGGTGCTTGCTTGGCACCTCGGGGGCCCGGTTTCGATTCCTGCCCTCCTAACCTGTGGTGGCTCCCGATCACCAGAGCACGCTCGTCTATATGTATATATGCATGTTACGCCTATACATTTCTATCGCAAACAACGACAAAAAAAGATATTTCAAGTTTTCAACGTCAATTTTGGTAGGTCCTTGACTGACGTTATCTCAGTGTTAACATTTAGTCTCCCGTGGCGCATGTCCCCACATCCCTGGGCTAAGCACTGCGAGTATCAGCCACAAGTGGTCGCATTATCGTGCCTTGTGACATGCACGACACGTATACCTATCAGTGATGTCAAGATGCATCAATCATGTTCATCATACAATCCTATCACACCATGCCACTTTTGATGTATATCGAGGGAAGGAGGCAACTGAGCGCACACAGACATACAGACAGACAGATAGATAGATAGATAGATAGATAGATAGATAGATAGATAGATAGATAGATAGATAGATAGATAGATAGATAGATAGATAGATAGATAGATAGATAGATAGATAGATAGATAGATAGAAATGCTTCGCATTTAAATAAGGACATAACAAAGGCACGTGAAATGCAAGTTGCGGTATACATATGCATGAAATCAAATGGAGCAGTTTAAGGCCAAGCGAAACGTGTCAGGGTTAGTGGCGACTGGTGCGCACGTGTGATTCCAGTCAACGACATACCCTAGAGGAAGGAAAAAGACTACGTTGTCGTGCTAATACTTCGAGGAACGCGTGCTCGCTACGGTGATCTATAGGTGGGAAGATATGAAAGATGTGGGCTGTATGAAACGTATTCCTGGGAACTCTAAATGGGAGTGGAACTGTTCATAGTCAACATTGTAGTTTCAACAATATAAAGTAAAAACAATCATATATGAATCTTTGCAACTACATCTCTGACTTCACTTCGCACAATTTCCCGACTAGAATAAAAGGTTTCCGGAAATTGAGCAGTCGAGTCTACGTATGTGAAACTATTCTGGCTCCAGCATAAAGCCAGCGCGTGCGAATTGACCATTTTTTTAAAACACAAGCTCATGTGGCTTTCTTTTGTTTGTTTGTTTGCTTGCTTCTTTATTTGTTTCAGTTTGCGGCTAACGTTTGTGATAGTACCTAATGGCATGGCTAACCAGCCCACAATCTCCAGTTCTTATATCGACATTCTTGCTTCTAATGAAATAGAAAGCGCAATTGTGAAAAACACAGTATATAGGTGTACAAGCGAAACCGGTTGCAGTTTCGTTTTGGCATTGTTTTATGTGTCCAACAAAAAGCGTTGAACAAAAACGATCTTGTTGTTCTGCACGTAGGGTATAGGGCCCGCGATATGTAAGACGCCACCTGTACGTCAAGCGTGGCACATATTCAAGAACAAACATAAGGGCAGCCACTGGGTAGTTATACAAGACACCAAGGGCTTGTTCGATGTTTCGATGCATCAGCGAAGTGTTGGGGTTCTTCACGTTGCTACCGCTACAGAAAAAAAAAGAACAGAAAAAAGAAAAAAAAAGAGAGCGCGAGCTTCACGGCGTACATCACCGCATTCAAGTGTGGACAGAAATCTCGGCTCCAGTTCTAGATTTCCATGCAGTTCTGAGCAGTAGTTGCACCTTCTGATCTGCCAACACGCGTCTCTTGAAAATACCTGCTTTTCACCACGAAAGTACAGACAAAGCAAGAAAAAAAAAAAGAAGAGCTCAGAACGACGCGCAAACAGCCAGTTGCAAACCTCGCTCCGTTATTCGTGCCCAAAGGTTCGAGCCAAAGGAAGAAGCAGTATGGCGAATGAAGCTTTCGTCTCCGGCGTGCCCTTTATTTTTCCGCCCGATTCCGCAAGCAATTCACCCGTCCGCGGGAGACGTTTGTGTGACAGATGGTGCCGGCGCCACCGCTCCCCATTGCCTCCGCAGCCGAAAGGCGAAATTGGGAAGAAAAAGGAGATGAGGACGGGCAGATGAACAAACATAAAAGCGGGGAAAATGAGAAGGGGGAACTAGGGAGCAAGGAGGTCGTCCTTTCCTTCCCCCTTTCCCCAACACGCGAGTCGGAATCGGAGCACGTCTCCTTCCATCGGCTCGGGAGCTTCAGCTAGTCGTCGCGCGCTGCACTGAAACTACGCAAAACCTCCCCCCTCTCTCTCCACGTCGACGAAGCTTTCCGCGCGTTTCCTCTGCGTCGCGCTGTCGGATTCCTCCCGACAAGCCGACCTCCCTCTCTCCCAGACTCTTTCGGTCTCCATAGGCCACTATTTTCTTTTTTTTTTTATGTGCGTTTGTCAATGTCTCCGGTCGATGTCGTCGCGCTGCAATATTGGTCATACTCTGCGCGTTTCGAGTCCCTTTCTTCTTGACTTTCGCTGCTTCCGGCGCGCGCGCTGTCCGTGCGGGCGTTGCCTCGCCCTGTGGAAAGGGGAGGTGGGGGCGCAGGTTCGGAATGGCGTGCGAGTCCCTGCCAGTCGCTGCTTTCCTTTGTATAGGTGAGCGCCTTAGTTTCTGCTTACTTGCGCCATCAGCCTGCGGCAGCGACCGTCCAGCCTGCCTGCCTGCCATAGCAATGTCCGGCCAGCAACGCTTCTTCCAACGTCCCCTTCACCCCTCGCGCCTTTGCTGCTCTTCTATACCGTCGGCCCTTGCAGACGTTCCGCTGGGCTTTTTTTTTTTTTTTTTTTGCTTTCTGACCGAGCCGCTCGTCGTGAGACGTGACAGAGACGAATGGCACTGCTGATGTCGCCTCCGGTCGCGCATCGCGTCGAGAGACGTGCCGATGAAACCCCGCTTCTAATGCACTCTGGATGGCTCGTCCCTTTTTTTGCCGTTGCCCGTTTGCTCTTGCTATCTGGACGTGTGTGCGTGTAGCTAGCGGGCCGTGCTGGAGCGCGTACCCTTCGCTCTACAGACTGCCCTCTCCGCCGCTATCCGCGCCGCCTAGCGGTCCTGCGTTGCAGCGAGCGGTCGTCTTTCGGCCGTGAGCCGCCGCAGATGGCGGGACGACGTGCACGTATGCATAATGCAGGTCGTTGTCGCGACCCGCTATAAACGCACTTGTCGACGCGTGCTAAATCGTCGCGCGCCGAGCGAGCAAAGCTGCCGGCGAGCCGGGTGCTAAGCGGTCGCCGCATTTACAAGCCCTTCCACGTTGTCACGGGACTCTGCAGTGCATGCTGGTCTGCTGAGATCTCTCTTAAAACATTCGAAGAGATGAAAGACGACGTTGTCGGCACAGATTTTATCAACGCGAACTATATGTCGACTCGAACTAACAGCGGTGGACGAGCTGGTATAACAAACGTATCTCAGTCATGATTGTTTTCTTCGGTTATCTGTACTGGTTGAGAACTGGTTATGCTGTCGTTACCTTAAAAAGTGAAGGAAAAAAATAGATACAGCCAGAACGTAACAAGCAAATAAAATTTGGGAAGGAAGCCAACGAGAAATACGGACATCAAACCAGCCACTGGTTTCGCTAAGTTGTTCGACAACCAAATTCTCTGAAATTGGGTCTCGAATATGACGTATAGCTGTGGTCATTAGATATACAAAGTGTTACGTGCACTTGTTAATGTGTTTGAAAATTTCTTAGGCCAATGTCTGAATGGCGACATCTACATGACGCAGACCCCAGCGCGACATGAACGCTTCTAGACACTGGATGAATATACAGCTTAATGGAAACTGTTTTAAATGTTCACACTTTCTATTTGTGGTTAGATAACAGAACAAATTACATAACTCGTTCTAACGACACTGTGTTCCTAGTTTCGTAACGTTACTACAAACAACACTCTTTACAGCGCACTTGGCAAACACGTTGTCAATTGCTTTTTTTTTTTTTTTCTGGAGTCCAAAATGCAAGGAGCCCATGTATCGTGCCTTATCAAAGCATGTTAAATAAACCCATTTTGGAAGTGCTCGACTAAGGCGTGTCTCATAACTATATCCTTAACCTGACACGCAAGGAGCCAGGAATTATTACTGTTACTTGTCCGTTTGCCATTAGGAATTACTTTTTACCATATGTTCCTCATCAGATCATTATGTGTCCTACATTTAATAACAATGCATCTGCAGAACATTAGCTGTACGTAAGGTGTCTTAGTTTGCTCATCTTTATGAATAACTTATCGCAATTTTGTTTGAGTACATATCTGCGGCGTCTGTGTGCCTTATTGGTGAAATGAGACGTGTCAATTATTGATTTAATTTTGTCGTATTTTCAGAGCGCAGCTCTTACGCGCCCGTTCTTGCGTTGAGCGTCCTCCGTTGGCCCTCGCCGTAACCGAGCGGATGAGCCCAGCGAAGATGTCCTTGCTCGAGTGCCTCGATCCACGAACGTTGTTCTTTGTCCGCACTGCACCATGCAGGTATGAGCGAGTTTTCTTATAGTAGCCTCCCAACAGCCAGAACAGAAGCTCGTCGCACCTTTATCAACCATGAGCAGCGCAACTGTGGACGTGATTCCTCGGCGCGGCTATGTGAGATAAGTGTGCGAAAACATATCTACATGTCTCTTTTGTTCTGCTCAGTATATCGCTACAGAAGCAAACGCATGCAGGAAACTGCGGTCACCGACGAATTAAGTTAAAAATAATTATTGACTTTTCGGAACCGATATATGTACAGAGTCCTTGTTCCCAATGCAGCGAACGTATAGCGCTGTTGACTGGCTAAGTGCGGAATAAATAGCGCAATGAGCGGGCATAAACTTGGGGCATTGTTCCTCCTGCCCTATTAACAGCATCTTGCGTGATTCAAACAGCAATCCGCGTTGTCTGTTTTCTTTTCTTTAGCGATGACAGAACTATTGTCCCAGGCGGTGATTACAAGAGGTATTATTGAGAATCTATTGAAAAGAAACTGTTGGTCAATGTTGACAAGTTTTCTCATGAATCACTGTCTCTCCGTTGAAATATCATTGAATTCAATGTTGACGCTCCTTGAATGTTGGCCACTGAAATATTATCGAAAACTGTTGAGCAACTAGTGGTTCAATTGTTGAGTTATTGTTGGAAGTATGTTGTGCACTAAACATTTATTGTGATGTATTGTGATTGGCATGACTGAACACCCATGCCCTCCTTCGAAAAGGCGCCCATTCATCACCAGCGAACTAAGGCTATTATTTGCGATACACGTATTAGAAACACAAATTTCGCATGTTATACACATTGATACATAAGTATATATCCAACAAAATCAACAAACCCGAACACAGCCGCGCATGCACACTGCGTATAGAGACCGCCTTAGCACGATGAGCAGCGAGGAGCTTACCATCATCATCTTCATGATCCTCTCTATGCCCAGTGCAGGGCAACGGCCTCTCACATAGATCTCCAATTATCCCGGTCCTGTTCTAACTGCGGCCAATTTGTCCCCGCAAACTTATTGATCTCATCTGCCCGCCTAACTTCCTGCCGCCCCCTGCAGCGCTTGCCTTGTCTAGGGACCCACACTGTTACCCATAATGACCAACGATTGCCTTGCCTTCGCCTTACATAGCCCGCCCACTTCCATTTCCTCTTCTTAATTTCTACTAATGTGTCCTTAATACGCGTTTGTTCCCTTACCCAATCCGCGGTCTTCTTGTCCCTTAAAGTTACAGCTATCATCTTGCGTTCTATTGCTCGCTGAGTCGTCCTCAAATTAAGTTGAACCCTTTTAGTGAGCCTCCAAGTTTCTTCCCCGTAGGTGAGTGCCGGTAAGATGCAACTGTTGTACACTTTCCTCTTCAGGGACAATGGTATACACTGACATTCTTGTCCGGGAATGCCTGCCGCATGCACTCCACCCCATTCTTGTCCTTCTAATAATCTCAGCCTCTTGTTTGGGATTAGGGGTCGACATAAGTAGATATATTCGCTTACCACTTCCACTGCCTCGCCACCTATCTCAAACCGCGGTGCTCTCCCGAGGCTATTGAGTATTACTTCAGTTATCTGCACATTAATTTTTAGGCCTACGATTCTACTCTGTCTGTACAGTGCGGTAATCATGCTTTCCAATTCCTGCCCCCATTTGCTTAGCAAGGCAGCATCATCAGCAAATCTGAGGTTACTGAGGTATTCTCCATTAAACCTTACGCCAAACTGTTCCCAATACAATGTTCTTAATACCTCTTGTAAGCATGAGGAGCATAAAAGAATTGAATTCCGACTTTCCCGTTTCAGTGAAAGATTGCGTGCTGTTTCTTCAAAACTGTGCAGTTAATATTTACAGTGAAGATGCAGCTATACTTCATTTTATATTTATTGCTATGGCATACGGACCTGTTAATCTAAAAGTACAGAATAATGTGCGGTATAATTATAAAACTTTCATTAGTGCTCTCATGACCTCCATGAACCGCATTATTTGGCATTTAGCGAGAAATAATGTTGCAGGCCGAATTAAGGTGTGTTTGTGTTATTTCGTTCCCCAGAAAGAAAAAGAAAGGAAACTAACGTGGGATAGCCCGTACCACTGTGAGGTACAACCCTTACAAAAATGCACTTTGTGTTTCAGTTGACTGCGTATCGAGTTCCTTTTGAGTCTATAGAAAATCAGTTAAACGACAATTTCTATTGAGCGCCCTCAATGAAAATTTAATTGGCATAATAATAGAAAGCGTCAATTGACTCTCAATTGATACCAATTCAATTGGCAAAATTTAACAAAGGTTTAATTGAATCTCACTCAGTACAAATCTTATTGACCCTATATTGAACACTGCCAAAATGATCTCATTTTTGTAACAACTACATTTTACTTCGGATGCCGAATTCACAACATTTATCTTTTGCACACTGTTTCCTGCCATGGCCGACCGTGATTACGAATGACGTATAGCATCAGTGCTGTCTGAAACATTCTAATAAATAAGAAATAATAGTCCACTTCTTAAGGGGACTCCCACATGCATATGATCTGCAAGAGCGGTGAATACGTGGCGACTGTTTTAAACATCGCGCTTGTGTTCCTTCAGTCGTCCAATGAAGTTTCCTGTTTCGGCGAATACAACGAGAGTTGCAATCATTGCATGGAACCTTACAGATTATTGTCCGGGGACTTACATTCTGGCAAGCGATCATTCACATCCGCAGCCTTATTGCGGAGCTTATTGCACGGCTCATGCGCAAACCGCAAGTCGTACAGTAGTGGCTGATTGGGTTGACTCAATGTCTTCAATTCAATTCAATGTTTATTAATCTTTCAATGAAAGAAAGGAGCAGTCACAAAAAAAGCCACTGCAATGAATAGCTTGACGGGGTGACAGCCCCCTTAATATGACAGCAACAGACAGTGCGTAGGACAAAAAAATAAAAATAACAATGAAAAGATGTGCATTAAACATTCCAATGCAATGTTTTTTGTCGTGCATTAGCATTACAAAAAATTTTGTTGAGGAACTAATGAAATATTATCGGTTAAGCTTAAAAATTGTATTGAAGAGTCATTGTCTCTTCGTTGAAGTATCATTGAATAATTGAAATATCATTGAATTCAGCGGTGACACTTCTTGAATAAGTTGGCCAACGAAATGTTTTCGGAAGCCTGTTGAGCAAGTAGTGCTTGAATTGTGGTCGAGTTATCAAAAATACGTCGCGCACTAAATATTTGTTGTAATGAATTTGCTGGACATCTGTTTTGAGTTGAAGTTGAAGCAGCATTGCAGTTTATGTAAACGCTTTCTTTAGTTGAATAATATGCGGCGATATCGTCTCGTGGATGTCTCGCGCCCTCGGCAAGTGTAAACCAACACCTATACTCTTGTTCGAGAAAACATGCCTTCATCGCCATGCCGTGAACGATAGGAATAATACATACATTTATATGTCACACATTTATCAACAAGTGTAAACCAACATCAACAAAACTGAACACAGCAGCCCATGAACGCTGCATAAATACAGACCGTCTTAGCACGAACGCCCAGAAGCTTATGTATAGGCACTGGATTCCGACCTTCTAAGTCTCAATGAAGGCTTGAGGTTTCTTGAAATTTGTACATTTCATAATTAAAGTAAACATACAGTGATGCATATATCAGGCGGTGTACTTATAGAACTCGTTCATTAGTGCTGGCATGACCGCCATGGGACCGCATTATTTTCCAAGCAACAATGTGGCTGGCTGAGTTAAAGTGTCTCATTTGTTCGTACAGTTAGACGATCCGAGGGAAGTTTACTCAGAATTTCGGATGCAACTGCGCGCAAATGTGGGTGTGGGCCGCCCCTAAGATTAGATAACGCTCTCGTTTGGGAAAGTTGGTGCATTCTTGAAACAAATAAATTCAATCGGCAAGCACTAATGTACTTTGCTTTGATAGTGATATCACGAAAAACCTTTGATCGTGCATGTTTTCTAAGATTCACTGTATAGATTTCAATGGCAAAGTTACGCGCTCAGAACAAGGAAAATTCGCTTGAGGTCTACGTGTACAAACTCAATGAATATAGAAAGTCCCATGCGCACGAGTTCAATCATTTAGAGCTCAACAATTTCGCAATGGAAATTCAACAGCCAGTTTCATATCGCGCCAAAAAACGCCGCATCGTCCGCGATAAGATTTCAGGCCAAACTCGCACAGCCGTCCTCCAAGCCATCACGGCTCTATCGGAGCGCCACACGTAGCCTACAGGATGCGTTACTGCGTCGCGTTGATTGATGTGCGGAGTATTCGTTGCTTCCTGGAAGATAACATGTATGCCGGCCACTAAAAATCCAAATAAGTCTGACATATATGTGGAGGCGTGTCTGTGCGCCTGAGTCGGTAGGAATGCCCATCATGTCAGCGCTGTGAAAAATTTTTCACTTAGCTTCCCATAACCACTCAATTAAATATACTGAGTTCCACCACTAGATAAAAATAAAGAAAAAAATGTTCAATATACTACGCAATATACCATATTCACTGATGAAGATCAACAGTAATTTTGTTGGGTGTTTGTTGATGAAGTCAATGACCTTGTAAGTGTAGTTGAAAGTTCATTAATTCAACGGATCTCCAATCGTTTTTCACTATAGCGCAACAGTCATTTTTGTAAGGGTAGAAACTGAGCGCGTAGTTAACTTACATGCCCAGTTTTGTAAGAACATCGAAAACTGAAGGTAGACAGCTCTGAAATGGCACGAGCGCAAACCATCGGTTTGGGAAAATATGCGCTCTCCTAATTTCCTCATCGCTTTAAGGTAGCCCGCATATAGTAGTAGTTTGTTTGCATCATATAATCGAAGGTGGTGAAGAAATAAAGAAAGAGGACGAAAGAAAACAGCCTTCAGTTTACAGTTGTCTTTAAAGACACGAAAAGTGTCACTCTCGTGGCCGCATGCAGCCACCTGCCGCGCCATACATATATGCGTGTATATATCCTTCTCATAAGAAAATATATACTCAGCACTGATGTCCACCCCAGAACCTCCGCGTCTCCCTCCAATTGCTTCGACCGCATATGCACACGGTTGCAAAGCAGAACGAGGGGAGAATCGCCACCCGAAACCTCAACGGAACCCTCCTTTCTCGCTGCGCTTGATAAGCGCAGCAGCATGCTCGGTCAGCCTCAAAAATGGAATCAATTTGGCATCCCGCTGCTGCTGCTGCCGCGGCGGCGTCTGTCCGACGTGTCCTTTCCATATATATATTTTTTTTTTCTTTTCCTTTCTCTCCTCGGCGACCAGTCGTCGCCAGTTCTTGCTTTCTGGGTCCTCGCTGGCGTGGTACGTCTCTATTATGGATGACGACGAGTCGGTGCCAGAGCGAAGAAGGCCGCGAGGTGGGAGAGGAGGAAGGTGTGTGTCCATGTGTGGAAAGAAAAAAAAAAGAAAGAATGGTGAGAGGGGGGGGGGGGGCTGTTTCCATCCACGTGACGCACGATCGGCACCAGCGAATCGACTGTGGTCCTCCCGACGTCGACGAAGAAGAGGACGCACGCGTGAGCCGCCGCTGGTGTCGCCGCAGCCGTCAGCAGCGCGAGCGCACGGGGCCAGTTCGGGGTCGTTAGCGACGTCTACCTGCGCCCAGCAATCGATCACGCTGCGCGCACCGCCCGCCTCCCGGGCCCCGACGCTTGCTGCAGTGACTCGTCCTCCTCTCCGCTCTCTCCACCCCGCGTCGGTGATCGATTGCAGAGGGGACCCGCGCCGGCGTTTGTATCTGCGAGACGACGACGACGACGAGCAACTGCCCTTATCGAGTCCTTATTGTATTCTTCTCGGTCACGAACGGGCGTCTCTTGGCGCTTCGATCGGGTTTTGCTTTGCGGCCGATGCGCGTTCACTTTATTTCCAGGAAGCCACGCACGCAGCCGCGTAAAACTTGGGTCAACGTAATCGTTCGGCAAAGGGTTTTCTTTTTAGCTAAGCCTACGACGCGGACATATCGTGCAAGCTGTATACGTGTGCGTTATGAAGCCTGCAGGTCAATATCATATATGGGGAGAACTGCACGAAGTGCGCGCTGTGAAGGGCCACGTTGATTGATGTGATTTTAGATTACAACGTGGTTGCTTTCATAAGTACATGCAGTGACGTAAACAGCCTTATACTTAGGTCATGGTGAGGTGCCCCTCGCACATGCTGAGAATCCTTCGTTTCACTTTGAAATGTCTTTCAACTTTTCTATATCCGCATAGTGAGGCCCAATTCATGGCCGATCTCCCAGAGCGGACTGCACCAGGTCACTGAGGAACCAACCAAACAAATGAGTGTGCACAACGTGCACAACTTCTATAGGCCTGTATACACAAAAGCAACTCACGCTAAATATGTTCTTAAGAGAATTTTTCAGCCAATCCTGACGCTGGACATGTCATTAGCAATGTCTGTCAACCGATGACAAAATCCACTTACGAAAGAGCAGTTTTTTGAATACGTCTCTTATCGTTTGTCATTTGTTGTGTATATACCTGTGACACGAAGTAGCACGCTGTTTCTAGAGTTGTAAATGCTTTTGTATTTTTTACAACTTATCTATATTCGCTTCAATTTTCTTTCTTAAAAAATAAGGAAAGGAGGAGGGGGCGCTTAAGCTTCTAGTTTAAGAGTGGAACATGATAGCGTTATCACGCCCAGTTCGCATCGCCATCTCATTCATTTGCCATGCTCTTGAGTCACATGAAGTCACCTAACTGCGCAGGTGTATTGCGCAACACTCCTTTATTAATTCGCACTCGGCCTCCGTCTTGCGTTTCGTCCCTCGCGGTCGTGTTCAAGTGACACGTAGGTGCCGCGTCAGTACTCACCGATGAGGAAGGCTCGGCAGTGTGTCCGGCACCAGAGCACAGTATACCGAATCCATCGCACCAGTGTGAAGAGCGAGCGTGCGATGCGGCGGATTTTGCCCTAGCGCTGACGTCATAGCTCCCTCTTTCGGCATCCGCGAGCAGTGGAAATTTTGCTGTTATGTGGGGTTTAACGTCCCAAAACCAGCTCTGATTATGAGAGACGCCGTAGTGGAGGGCTCCGGAAATTTCGACCACCTGGGGTTCTTTAACGCGCACTGACATCGCACAGTACACGGGCCTCTGGCATTTTCGCCTCCATCGAAATGCAGCCGCCGCAGCCGGGATTCGATCCCGCGACCCTCGGATGAGCAGCCGAGGAGTGCTTTGCACGCGCACAGGCGCCACGTCGGCGTCTTCTCTATAAAGTGCTCGAATTGTTCGAGTTTCCTCGTAACATAATTAAGCTTTCTTGTAACAGAAGCAGCAATTTCCTGTAACAGAGGAGGAGGAGGAGGAGGAGGAGGGAGGAAAGACAGGGATGTTAGCCAGTGCTGAGACCGGCTGGCTACCCTGTGCAGGGGAAGAGGGGGTGAGGGGAATGACAGATAGCAGAAAGGAGACACGACAAGAAAAAAGGATTACAGAATTACACCCCGAGCTATTATGTGTGTAGGTGTTAGTGAAATCCCAGTTTACGACCTTTCTGGGGATTTTACTTTGAGAAATTGAATTTCGTTCACTGAAGTATACTTGCGCCAAGGCGGAGGGCACCGGACTTTCTGCGGCACGAGCTCCTTCACGCAATCGTGCTGAAAATCTGCTGCAAAATGTGCTGCAGTAAGAACGTCTGTGGCTGTTGTATGCCAGATGGCACACGTTTTGTGCCACTCTGTTCTAGTGTGTTTCAGAGAGAAACACCGACGGCTTCGTTAAAATAGAGTTGACGACGGATCATCGTCAGAGAAACCCACGTTAGAATTCTGTGCCGCAACAGAAAGCCTACGAACGGGTCAATGCAAATCCGTACCAGCAAGGAATTTTCACTAACGACTACAGCCCCAACCAGTGTCAGCCAGTGAAATGAAATGGATTGTTCGTGTTCTTTTTTTATTGATGTAAACATAAATTAAGGAGTTGTTGTCGCCATTTTTGTTCGTGTACATGCGCTGTGTTCGTACTCGTCAATCTCCATCTCTTTTCTTGTTAATCTTCCGTTCATTTGAATTCATTTGACGCTCTGCATTCATTTCACACTCTTTTGAATTTGTGTGACAGCTATACGGTTTCACACCTTATATATAGTTAACAATGAACCAACGACAGGGAGCATAAAAGTCTGCCCATAAGGTAGTCATTCTTGCAATGTCACCACTGCTGTTCACGTGTTTACATTGCTACTTTTACATTATTGCTGCCCATGGCCCATGACACCGTATAATGGTTTCGGTAGCACGAAGCTTGTCTGGGCGAGGGAATGGCAGCAAACTGGAGCTTTCTTCCGGTTGACTCATCTTTCTTTTTCAGATCCCTCAATTTTTCTATCTATCTATCTATCTATCTATCTATCTATCTATCTATCTATCTATCTATCTATCTATCTATCTATCTATCTATCTATCTATCTATCTATCTATCTATCTATCTATCTATCTATCTATCTATCTATCTATCTATCTATCTATCTATCTATCTATCTATCTATCTATCTATCTATCTGTCTGTCTGTCTGTCTGTCTGTCTGTCTGTCTGTCCACTTTAAGAGCGAGCTCGCTTTCTCTAACTCGTTTACGCGTATTAACTGTTATCGCGTACGTGTTCGAGTTATAAGGGTCATGGCGGCTGTTTATCAAAACCTGCTTTCCGATCGGCCCAAGTTCTTCTCAGAAAAGAAAAAAAAAAGCACATGGAGGGCCCAGTATCCATTAAGTGTTTTTAACCGAACCTGACGCCTTTCGCGCATTTTTGTCTCTTAAAATAACAGCCCAAATCGAGCAATTTAAAGCGCATTATTTCTGCCGTGTGGCGCCGGGGAAAAGAAAAGAGAAATGGTTTCGTTTAGTTATACACTACCCATAGAAGACTGTCAGCACAAAAAATAAACAGACAAATGTGATCGTTGGCGGCTGCGGAAAGGAAAAAAAAATACTTTTTTCGTATTTCCTGAACAGTACCTCAAACTTAGCCAGTCTCCTGGTAGCTTGCCAAGAAAGTGGATCGATGGCTCGAACTCCGTTTGCTTATTATACTTACATTACTCTCCCATGCCTTCTCTCTTTGTTTCTTTTCGTCTTGTCACTGCCGCACCATTGTTATAGCAAAAGAAAATCGCGCCAGAGCCAAAAACAGAAAAAATACGACAGAAGGCAAGAAACCGACCGAAAGTTGCGAAATTCGCGAAACCTCCCCTCACTCTTGCCAGACGTTATTCTGCTTTTTTTTCTCTTTCAAAATTCGCTTCCCGATGCATTGGCGCCTCTTCCCGAATTCGTTTTACTATTTTCTTTTCTTTCTTTTTTTAGGCGCTGAAAGGAAACGGTGTCAGAAAGAATTGAACAAAGTGGAAGGCGAACCGGGAGCGACGGAGCTGCTTTCGTCGATTAAACAAAACGCAGTGCAAGCAAAGACAGTCCGTGCGCGCTGTTTCCGTGTGCGTGCGGGGTGGGCGAGAGAGCGCTTCGCCGCGTCTTCCGTGCAAGCGAGTGCACGCACAGACACACATATTCGCGTCGGAGTCTCCTCGTCGCGTTGTCCCTCCCCCCCGTCCTTTTTCTTTTGATTTTCGAATTGAAAACGCACACACGCACGCGTTATACACCTTCGTTAGTTCTTGTCCTTATGCATGTTCTGTTCTGTAAGGCTCACGGCCCTATTTTTTGGCGAGGAGAAGCGCTGGTGACGTAATCCTAAATTAAACAAGAGCTAAAGAAAAGTAAGAGATTTGGAAAGGGAGAGAGAGAGAGGGGGGGGGGAGATATTTAAACGCAGGAACGTAGTAGGAGTCCCGAGCCTGCAAACTTCAACGCCATGTGCAGAACGTGTTCGTATCCAAAGAACGAAAGAAAGATACGGAATACAAGGGAGAATAAATAAAATAAAATAATAAAATAATGTAAAAAAAGGAAACAATAAGAAACAAGGGTGGGCGGAGGGTAAGGAGAAAGAGCGGGGCAGGGGCGGAATGTTTAAAAGCGCGCACTGCATTATAAAATGTTACATGACGGATTCGCCCAGATTGCAAACGAAAAAAAAAAAAAGGAAACCTTCGTGAAAAGGTCACCCAGTATGCACGCGACGTTTCGTTCTTCCCTTTCTTTCTTTCTTTCTTTCTTTCTTTCTTTCTTTCTTTCTTTCTTTCTTCTTTCTTTCTTTCTTTCTTTCCTTCTTTCTTTCTTCTTTCTTTCTTCTTTCTTTCTTTCTTCTTCCATACACAAGAAAACGTGTAGAAAGAAAAAGTTGATCAGCAAAAAAAAAAAAAAAAAATTCACGAGCGAAATGACGTATAATTGGCACACTCATATAAGAGGCCGCACGTGGTGACGGTGTACGCCCTCACAAAAAAAATAAAAAAATTAAAAAGTAAGAAAGAAAAAAAAGCATACCGGCAAAAGAAAATATGAGAACATACCAATGCAGGAACGGGAGGAGGAGGCGAAGTGAAGCTGTGTGAGTTTTGTGCGTGCGTTGTACATGGAAGGCGCGCACGAATGTACAGTGCGCCGAGGCATTCCTCGGTCCGCGAGGCCGCACCGCGCCGCGCTCTCTTGAAAAATCGATTGTTAATTAGCAGTGGAATGAATGCCGGAGGGGGAGATGCAATCAATCATTGTCACTTTTGAAAGAACAAAGCCAGTTAAATATGCGCGTTCGCTCGGCGCGCCGCGCCAGAGCTTGCGCACTTTCTCTTTTTCCACCCCTTTCATACTTTCCTCCCTCCTCCTTCAGCGAATCAGAAACAACGCGCCGCATGTCCCAAGAAAAGTGGCTGCCGTAATGCGGTGCCGCCGCGGTGTACAAGGCAGATAGCCTCGCCGGTTCCGCAGACATGCAAGTCTGGGCCGTTGCCCGCTTGTACGCTGTATGCAAAGCGTGCTCGCACACGCACGCACGAACATCTCGCACGTATACGCGTCGTGCGTTCACTTTCCCCGCGAGCGCGAGAATTTGCCGCCGAGAGCAATCAGCGTGTGTTTATGCGCGAACGCCGAAATAGCGACCGCGCCGGCACCCCCGGCTCCCTCGCGGAGAAGACTCTCTTTGAGCCTTCTCGAATTAATTAAGCGTCGGACGCGAGACAGGCTTTGTATGCGGACCGTAGGAGTTGCGCGACGTTTGTGCGGCAATAATAAGAACGTAATAGTAATTACTACTCCTATAGTGTCGCAGTTATCCCGGAGAGCAACCAACAATAACTATTAAGCGGGCCTTCATAAAGCAATCTCCTTTTCTTGTTTCGTTGAGTCGTTGTTATGACCAATACGAAACGTACCTGTCGGGGACACACTTCCTGCACTTACGAAGCCGTATACGAAACGAGAACGAACTCAAAAATTGCTAATCTCGTGTGTGTGTGTGTGTGTGTGTGTGTGTGTGTGTGTGTGTGTGTGTGTGTGTGTGTGTGTGTGTGTGTGTGTGTGTGTGTGTGTCTTGTTGCAATATAGTACACTGTAAAACAACAAGAGCAACGGCACCGATGCAAACGATGATCGAGGTTACAAATTAGCCCGCGACTATTTATAGGGCTTCATCTAATCGTGGGACGGCTATAATCCCGGCGGGTTCGTGAAGTTGGTCTTAACTAAAGTCCATAGATTCATTAGCAGCCGATCGAGACGGAGTGTTTAAAAAAGGAAAAGTCATGTTTTGCAGATGAACAGAACGGCCACCTTAAAAACATGGCCGATGGCACCTGCAGCGCAAAAACGAAAAGGTGTCCGCCGATCTCGGAGGTGAAGGTGAACGCGACGCCCGATAAAAATGGGTGATAAGGAAAGGCGTGATCGGAGAGTGTCTGCGCGGACGCTACCGCGAAATTATTTATGCACCCTCTCGATTACGAAGATAAAAATACCGCGTAATCAACCGTGGCTTTTGCACGCCTGTTTAGACCTGAGATCATTCATCTTCAGTCGTTACCATTAACGCCCCTGTTAAAGGGGCACTAAAGAGCAAAACGTTTTTTGTTTTTTTTCACATCAGTAAATCACTCTTTCACACTATCAACAGCACCACTCTCACATCTAGAAGGCGCTTGGCGTAAGCGCGAAAATGCGCAGAAGGAAAATACACGCTGTATTGAAGTTCCCGCACCAAATTCCTATGACGTCATAGATGTTGAACGATTCCGCGAGGACCCACGTAATTATTCGCCGTTAAAAATGAATTACACTGCGTTCTTAGGTGACCAGAGTCTTAACATCACAAATTTCATAAAATTCCATCCAGCCCATGCAGAAAGAAATAATACTAAAGGAGGCTTTGAAATCCCTGACGTCATGCGTTTATGTGCAGAGGTTTCGGGGCAAAGTAAAAAAAATGAAACACTGACCTTCATTTTCTCTTCTATATAATATTGAACGTACGATAGCGAGATCAACGACTGTAGAGTTCTTAAGAACAGTCTAGAGTATAAACTGACTTGCTGTTTCACTTAATGTCCCTTTAATAACGTTTGGTGTCACTTGCGATTCATTATGGCAGTTCGTCAAAAACTATATTTTTTAAAGGCTAAGGGAACGCTAAAGTAATAAAAGAAATTGATGGTATTAGTGGGTTAGCTTTTCAAAGTACCGAAAACGCCAATATTGCGAGGAGAAGACCCTCAGTAAGCTATATAGGAAACTCGCAAAAATAAAGCGCGGGTGGCGACGCCGCTTTGAAGTTCCAGCACTAAAACACATGACGTCACAGATATTTGATGACGTCTCCTAAGGTCTACATAAATAAGTATCGGTAAGAACGACATACATTGTGCTCCAAGGAAGCGGAAGACATTACAAAGGGGGTTTCAAAACATTTGATGGCGCGAATTTGGCGAAAATACAATAGAAAAAATATCGGCCTTCTGACGTCATAAGTTCCGGAGTGCCAGTGTCAATTTCAAAACAGAAACTTTGACATTCGTTATCTCTTTTCATATTGAACATAAAACGTGGAAATTTACGACAATCTAGTTTGTGAAATGTGAGTTATCATTCTAAATCACTTTACTTTTTCACTTTAGTCTTCCTTTAAATTAGACGTGATAACCGTGTCATCGCTTCCTTCCACTGCTATACTTATTTCAGCAGAACACGCGAATTTTTAACCGGTGGCATTTCAAGGGCTCGAACCCTGGACCGCGAGATGCCAAGCAAGCACACGTACCACTGGTCCACGGTGACTCTTAGGGTGTGGTACGCATATCGCAAATGAACGTATTGCATCCACGGGTCTGGTGCTGAGTGTCCTATACACCAATCGTAGTGACTGTGTTTGTCTAACGTCAATTCTGGTTGTGGTGCATGCTAACCGCTCTTACGACAGTGTAATAAACAATAGATGCGTACTACTACCCTTGGGTCGCGCAGCATGATTTTGTGTGAATGGAAACAACTTTATTGATGTACGTAAGCATAAGGACATGCCAAAAAAAAAACGACGTTCATGCGACATGCACGTCAGCGCACCATATAGACGAAACAACGACTGCGTAATAACGTCAATACCGACATTTCATGGTACCATGCAAAAGATATACTTTAGTCGCCATAGTGTCAACGTGCTTCCCATAGTCGTCATAGTGCAACGCGAATATATACTATTCATTCAGCCGAGCACTGCGAGTAGAATTCACGACCTTGTGCAAATTGAGTATACTCAATTTGCACAAGGACGTGAATTCTACTCGCAGTGCTCGGCTGAATGCCAAACTTGGCTTGGCTGGCGGCATGTTCTTCGCCGAATGCATCACGTCACATCGATTCCAACGAATACGTGAGATGTGCCAAGGTTATTTATTTATTTATTTATTTATTTATTTATTTATTTATTTATTTATTTATTTATTCATTCTGAATTCCTCACTTACAGCGGGTTTAGTGTGCTCGTTTCGAATGGCTGCACATAAAGGGTTGATGTAACGTTGCTAATGGAAAGCGCTTCCATAGAACCAAAAATTAAATATCTGTGTACGCGAAAGTAAGCACGCATGAACGGGCATCCGAGTACAGAAACGCGGCTAGGGGCTTTGCACCGACGCGTTTTTGTCGATGTCGCCAGTAAGAGTTTCCTTGGAATTGAGACAAGAAAAAAAAAAAAAAAACAGATCTTGGCGAATGTGTCAGGTTAAATAATGCCCAGATTTGTAGATCTTGCGAGGAAGCAGCCGTATCGAATGACACGACCACAATTCCTTCGTGTTCAGCGTTCGTCTTTCCGCGTCAGCAAGGCGAAGGAGATGTGCGATCCCGGAAGGGAGAAGAATATTGATCAGAGGCGTTGGGACAGAGAAGCACGACACGGGTATATGCGAAATCATCTTTTGTACATCTGCGTCACCTTGGCACTTCAATAAAATAATCCATGCGCCATTCCACTCTGCGAAGGGACATGGCCAGCGAAGCTACAGGGCGTATATAGGACAAATGTATACATACGACAGAATTTCGATAACATGACACGACGTACAGACACATGTTATTGTCTTGAGGCTTTGATCATCGCGACGACCATCGTGTGTGTGTGTGTGTGTGTGTGTGTGTGTGTGTGTGTGTGTGTGTGTGTGTGTGTGTGTGTGTGTGTGTGTGTGTGTGTGTGTGTGTCAGCTGCCTCGAGTACCGTGTCGCCCTTCGGGAGTTCCACACGCGTCCCCCACATTACACGACGAGAGAAATGAAAATAGTAGAAAATGAATAGCACGAATGCTACCAAAAGTCACGTGACCAAGCGAGGTCCTCTCGCGCATGTCTTCATAACGTCATGCAGACATCACAAAGTGATGTTACGTAAGGGCGTCGTCGATTACCCACTAGCGTCACAATTTATGTGACGTCGCACTTTGCACCAAACTTTTCCATATATAGTACAAATAGAGCGAACAAATCCTTGTCTGGTTATTATTATTATTATTATTATTATTATTATTATTATTATTATTATTATTATTTAAAGGCCAGCACCATGATTTTTCTAGCCCCACCGGATACCAGAGGTGTTCGAACCCGGAACCTTTGCGAACCGACCATCACGACGTGTATGTGATTTGTAATAGGCTGCAACGGTTAAAGTTCGTTCAATCACGTGTGGCTCATATACCAGCATAATCGTGGCCCATCCCCGCATTAGTAGGCCTGCTTGTCTGCCTTCGCGAGCAATCCGCAGCGCTGCGGGGGAAAAGTGGATGCACTATACATCTTTATAAGAACTGAGTAATAACGTGTGACGAAGTGATGTAATAACCTGCTGTAGTTTCAGAAATTCAGCCAACCCGAAGGTGTGAGAAAAACCGCAAGTCGTCAGGCGTTTCTCTCTCTCTCTCTCTCTCTCTCTCTCTCTCACTTTATTATTATTTTTTTATTTAGTGATGTACGTACACCATAGGTCTGTCGAGTTAGGCCATTACAGATACATTCCCCGCCACGGTGGTATATTATACGGCACTCGGCTGCTGATCCGAAGGTCGCGAGGATCAAATCCCGGCCGCGGCGGCGGCTGCATTTCGATGGAGGCGAAATGTTGAGGCCACGTGTGTACTGTGCGATGTCAGTGCACGTAAGAGAACCCCATGTGGCCCAAATTTCCGGACGCCTTTACTATACGGTGTGTCTCATAATGATATCAATAGTTTTGGGACGCAGAAACGCCAGAAATCAATCATTCAAATAAATGGATTATAGCTACAAAAAGAGCGCCAAGCCGGACGGTACAGAGCGAAGGAAATACAACACTCTCCGTTCGCTTGGTCCAAATGCAAGTGCCCAGTGAGCACCGACGCGGCGGCGGGCACCGTATAACTGTGTTGGATGAGCCGATTGTTCCTGACGCTGGGAGCAGTTAATTATCCCGTACTACTTTACCTTGCCCAACAGCAAGTGATACGATCAGTAACGTAGTTCGCTGTCATTACGTAACACTTGATTGCCCGATAATTCCTGTAAAAATAAATAAATATTGGTACGGGAATGTGAGTGCCACCATAGCTGATAGCATGCATATGTTTTGTCGACTCTGTGATGCAAATAAACGAGATTATAGACCAGATGCTTCGCAAGCTTCAATGCGTCGTACTTCACTTACGTTAAACATGTGTGACGTGTCTTGGGAGTATGTTGCTTGAAGCACATATATCTCGCTTTGGGTCTTGCCAAAGCAGTCTCGATCCATATAGTCTCTGGTCCCATTATAGAGGCGAAGCACCTTATAGGGTCTTGCGAGCTGTTAGCGTCTCTTGTCGTCACGGTAAATCAAGTTGTCAAACGATGTTCAAAAAGCAAGTGTATAGTGGGTAAAACCGGTTCGAAATAAACTAACATGATTTAAACTAATTTAAAATAAAGAAGTAGTCATGAATTATTTGCATTACTTACGAAAATTTGTTGAATTCGGTTGCGAAAATTGTGTGGGCCGATCCTGAAGGCAGTGCACCCAGAGGGCTGTCGTGTCAGAAGCGATTCTAACGGGTTCTAACCGGGCTGTCGGCGTTTAAAGTCATCGTCGCGGACACGGTACATCAAGCCAATTAGGAGCGAGCGATGTTTCCTGAGGGAAACACCGGCGCATAACTGCGTGCTTCGCACCTTCCCGGGTTTCACGCTAGAGGAACTGTCATTTTTTTTTTATATGGCTACAACTCCGTGTTCAGAAGTTTGACGTATGCATGCGTGCCAGTTACAACATTCTATTTTTGTCGTTGCATAAGATTCAATGCTGAAAACGGCTGTGGCGCATTCTTCAATAATTTCGTAGTGTATTATAATTTGGGTGCACTTAACAGAAAACATTGACTTCGTTCTAAAAGAGAATGTTTAACAGAAAGTCTGCTTGAATAAAGGCGTCTGCCAGAGTCGCAAGTTAAACTGCCAACAAGCACGAAGTGACTGCTTGCACCGAACCTACGCAAGGTCGTCCAAAAAAGAAGCTTCGACACAAACTACAGGAAAGCAAATTGACGCGCTCCCTAGCATCTGTCACCCAACACGCTTCCAAAACCTGCCCTACAGACGCAACATGGTGTCACTTTCGTAGTGTGTTTTCGGAACCTCGCCCACGCCACCAGAAGTGTCGCCGACTTGCGCAACACACGCAGTTCTTGACATGACGTATTGCACTCGAGAAGGACGCGCCGCCGGTCACGGAGGCGCCCATAGTCAACGAGCGCATCCTGCGACCTTCAGAGACGGAACAATCGTCCTGTCACGAAGGCGGTCGCTCACCATGGCCGCGAGCGCGACAGAGTGAGTGAAAATATTGTTTTCGATATTGGGCTCTCCATTGTTTCACTACATGCACCTGCGCACTTACTTGCCTGCATGACCCTGGGCGAGGAAAAAAAATGAAACAGTTAAGTCAAATGTATCGTACATAATTTGTTGGGTTTTCTGTTTGTTTTGTTTGCCACCGTTATGCCGGTTGTTCGTGTTTTACCGACAGTGTATGCTGATGTGCAAACATCGACAAACCAGACTGTACAACGCTCGAAACGCAGGCGCCGTGGCGCTGACGTCTCCACTGGTCCCGTCGGCGCCTGTTGCAGTCACACGTTGTGGGCTGCATTGAGAGTGTCGAAGATCGGGCCAGTCTAGATTTATTTCAGTGCTTGTTAGGGGTAAATCGAAGGCGTTGCGATTTCGCTCTCACTTTTTTTTTCCTTTTCGTGTAAAGGAATAAGTGTGTTCGTTGTGGTAAACACACAGCCCGTTTGCAAGGGCACGCTTACTGAAGATATATATATATATATATATATATATATTATATATATATATATATATATATATATATATATATATATATATATATATAGTGCTCCTTGAAAAAAAAAAAAAAAGTGCGACATGTAAACATCAAACATGCACGAAATGAAATGCGCAGTTGCACGATGTAACCACGTAATGATACTAATCTGGCCACTATAGAGGAGATGCTGTAGAGGAGAAGCTTATACGAGCAATTATGCATATGCCGATGGCAAACGAACTGAAGAAGGCAGGAGAAGTATATATACCTGCATTATGCTTAGCTACAAATTATCGAGTTTCAATCCATGAGTACTGTATACACTAATGTGTACGACCCCGGCGTGTAATACTGTACACATCACCATATAAGTGCAGCACACGCGGGAGAGCCCGGAGAGGCGTCTGAGGGGAAGAAGGGAGACTCGAACTGGATCCGGGAGGCGCACCGCGGGGCGCCTCTTCAGTAGCGGACGTCTCGTCGAAAGGTGGATGGCCACGACGCCGGAACTAAAACAATGCTCCGTGCTCCCCCCAGTGCACAGTACGCACGCACGCAGCGCAACACGTCGCGTTTGTCGAGCAGCAAGAAGCGTGACGCAAAAGCGCCATGCGCGTGCCGCGAGCTTGCTTCTTTGTACACACACTGCAGAACAACTAGTGCACGCGATCCTCGCTTTTTGTGTGTACACACGCTGATGTAACCGACGAAGAACACGCTTCGCGAAGGAAGTACGCCCGTCGTGCGAGTGACTGGCTTATTTGCTCTTTGTCCTTTTGCGCTTCGGTGACGTCGTCCTGTTTTGTGCACCCTTAATTGGTGGCTTGATGGAAAACCCTGCGAGGTGTAGGCTGTCGACCGCGGCGCGCAGTCGACAACACATGGCGTGGGTGTCGCTCTCCTCGAAGCGGGGTGTCGCGAAGGCGGTGTATATGTTTGCAGTGGGAGAGAGCGCTTTCGTGGGCATGCGTGTATGCTAATAGTATTCGTGTTCGAAAGCAGACCACGTACTCGACAATTTTTCTGCGCCTGCGTGACGTCTAAAGGACGCTGCGAGCTCTTGCATGCACGGTGTTCGAAAGTGAATGTCAGAAGTAGCAGAGGTATACCGCGCAATCCCGCAAGAGCCGGTCTTGCGACGTCTGTCCGTCGGCGTTCAACGCGACAAACACATAACCTATACCGACGCGCTGCATTGTCATAGCCGGAAAGCCTCATACATGCAACCTGCGTACTACAGCCGAGCTCCTCTTTTGAGCCACCTCTGGACCCGGAGCGCGGTCTAGCGGCGAAAGTGTAATGTCAGCGTCCATTGCCTCCGAGATGTCGGCGCAGCGCCGGTGGGGCAGTATTTTGCAGCGAGGCATTTTTCGATGCTAATGCATGTTCGTCAATTTTCAGCTTGGCGACCAGTCAAGGCGACAGTCCGCCCATGTCATGAGGCATCAGGTGACGGTGAGCGATCGATGGTAAGGTCAGCATACAGATTTGAGCATGACGCGTCGCTAGAAACTTCCGGCCCTGCAGTCAGAACACCCTTTCGGGCCTCAAGGTTGCCTCTGAGACGCGAGGCACTTCCATGAATCCTGATCCGGGAAGCATCTTTCTGTCTGGACGCGGGAATCAGGGAAACGCTTACGCATAGAGCTGCCGCGCGTGGGGAAGCTGTGTGACGGGTATTCGATGGCGCCCACTACCTGCAACATCTTATTTTTTTTTTCTTAGTGGCAACCAGTGCATGCTACGTATATCGATAGTACTACTCGTGCTGAAAACACGGATTGGAAGAGTAATTCGGAAGGACAGCATTGAGTGTCACGTGATGAGCTCCGTAACTCTAGTCCAACAGCAAAGACGAAAGCGATGATGACAGCGTCGCGACAATGTCACCATGAGCACATTACGAACGAATATTTTGCAGGCACCTAATCACACTACAAAAGAGGATGAGTGAGAGGGGATGACGGTTTATTTCCTGGCTACTGCTACTCTCCAAGGGAACGCGATGTCGACGATTAATGAAATACAACAATGTCTTCTGTGACAAACGTTGGAACGTTGATGGACGTACAGCTTCAGAACGCATTTATCGATAACACGAAGGAAACTTCAGTTAGAATGATTATGCTATAATGTTCGAGATGTAAACAGACAGTGTAAAGCATGTTTCCCTGTAAGCGCAAGTATATATATATATATATCCACTTCCTTCATTCGCGTTCCCACGTCTGTTTGACGGTGCGTTGAACAAATTCCTCAAGGTTTACCAAGTGAGTCGGAGCACAAACAAGAAAAATATTAAAAAAAGAAAGTTCCCTCTGAAAGGCCACGTCGTCAGACTATCCATCATTAACTGTCAGCACCGCGCGTGTGCCCTCGAAACTATTGGCGAGGCTCGGAGGGAACGCGTGTTTCATTTTCTTTTCTTTTCCTAAGGGCGGGAAGCACCATTTTGTTCAAGGCGCTGATGCTATTGGCTGCCTTCGCCTTGGCTGACGTCGAATGACTGAACGTCCCGTGGAAGACTATATAAGCAGTAGTAGAAGAAGCAGAAGCGCGGCGCTGAGAAGTGTTCCGGGGAGCCGGGAGGGTTGAGTTCGACCGCGTTATGAATTGCATACTTCATGCACCCTAACGGGCCGCAAATACGCAGCGCTGCAGGCTCGAACAGAAGCGCGGCTGTATGCACCACGCGAGCAACAAAAGATCCGAGCACGCGATTGCCGGCCGCCGAGTGTCTGTCGAAACTTGTTGACCCTGAGCACGGAACGAGCTCGCAGCCGAGTCGTTAATCACGCGTCGAATGGTGCTCACGCCGCAGCATGCTATGCTCGCGTCCAGACTTCTGGGACCGGCCGTCGTCGAAGCGGCTTGCAACAGCCGCGGCTGCGATGGCAGTGAAAAACTGTGTTTGCGGCCGGGAACCAATGAGCGGTTCCTATCGAAAAGCAATCAGCGCGCCCCGCCCCAGAATTCACACACTCGTTCCAGTTCGGACGCAAATGAAACGGCTCTCTCCTGATTTATCTGCGGGCGCTCGCTCCATTCGCGTGAGCCCCAGAGCGCGCTACACTGCAGTGGCCCCCCCGGCTGACGTCTCCTTGCGGAGCGAAAAGACGAAAACAGGAACCCCGTTTATCAAAAAAAGCGGCCCCGCAGAGCCGCCCAAGCGGATATTTATTGCGCCGAGATTTTGCCACTCCTTAGCATTTTTTTTTTTCTATTTGCATTCCAAGTAGGCAACGGCAAGGTGAGTGTATGTGCGCTGGCTGCATCGTGCGGCCCTTTACTTGTAACCCCTGTTTAAAGGGCCGATAAAATGACGCAATTTCCTATTATTCTCCGAAGCAAAAGTCAAAGAAGGCATGTGTCTTATATTGGTCCACGTTTCGCAAAGTGTCCCGTTTAACGAGGTGACAGCCATTGCACAGGAACTCCCCGAGCCGCATTAAACGTTCTTTCCTAAGAAGTTATACTGCTGCAGCCTGCAAGTATATACGTGCGCATGTTTCTTTTCGCTATAACGATGCATTTTCGAACCAAATAAAGTCTAACCTGACCAAAATGAAAGTAATGTTAGTAATGACGTGCTTCAAATCTGCAAGTAAATTCTGGAGTTTTACGTGTCAAAGCCACGATACGATTTTGGTGCACGCCTTATCTGGTGCTCCAAGTTATTTTTGTTAATTTTGTTCACCTTATATTATCCCCTGCCTC
Source organism: Hyalomma asiaticum (assembly GCA_013339685.2). NCBI lineage: Eukaryota > Metazoa > Arthropoda > Arachnida > Ixodida > Ixodidae > Hyalomma > Hyalomma asiaticum. The sequence continues at coordinate 88,539,319 of CM023485.1, forward strand.
CCCACTGCTCTGGGGCTCGAACCCGTATTGCTGAGGGCCTTGACTATTTGAGAAAAACACATCTTTTCATTATTTATTTTCGTTACAAACCGCAGTAAGTACATTAAATGACTTTTTAAATGCAACGCTCTTAAGAGGCTTATGTTTTATGTTATTAGCACTACACTATGTTATTAACCTTAGCCCCCAACAAAAATATCACCAAGCGTTTTCATGTGAAAGAGGGCCTTTCCCATGTATATCATACGGGGGTTATTACTAAAGGGGATTCGACGCGATAATTCACGAGACACATACCAATACCGATTTCCAGAATGATTATAATGTGGCCACAGATTCTTATCGGACGAAGACTGCCATGTGCTAGGCGGGCTGCTAGTCAACGTTCTGCGGGCTGCATTCGGCCTACGGTCCCCGTGTTTTAGACCACAGCTCCACGACATCACGCATGCGGTCTCGAAGTAGGAGGTCCCGGAGGTGCCGGATGATGGAGGAAGAGCAAACGTGCGTGCTTCACTCTCGAAGGACGTGTGCGACCGCTAAGCCCAAACGACACTTTCCTTCTGGGACATCCCGAAGGCAAGCACTCTAATAAGGAGCAAACTCTTGGTCCTGCTCATCTCTGTCTTCACACACTGTATCTTTACTATATTTACCCAGGCTGCCTTTCTCACCCGCACTAATCTCTGAAAATATTATTTTTCTTTTTTGTGCGGTAATTTATCTTCAACCTATATACTGTACTACGAGACTCGCTCGTCTGTGTCGCCCGCTTCTTAGTTCAAAGACTGATGAACTGTCCCTGACAGAGCGTCAGCCCCCACGTTTCCGCCGCGCACTATGCGATACGCAGCTGCCCCGCAAAGCAGTGCAAACGCGGTGTTGATAGACTGCGAACGAGACAGAGCTAGTTCTGCTATATAGCGAAGACTCGCGCAGACTCCCGTTCTGCGGGACTGAATCCAGACTGGAGAGGGTATTTTCCGATCCGTCATGCCCGCAGAGAAGTAGCTGCGGTGTATACAGCTTTGCTCTTACAGGCGAAATCTTCTTCTGCTGTCGTCTTCCCCCGCGTAGTCTAGTTTATTTTTCTTTCTTCCCGCCCACATCTCCGCATCTCGCGCTCGGTTCGGCCGTCCTGTGCAGGATGGGGGGCGGGGAGGGGTGGGGGGAAGGATTCGGCTTATATAAATGATCCCGAAGAAAGGAAAACCTGCCCGCGAGAAGAACTTTGAGAAGCAGACAGGCAGAGCGGTGTGAACGAATAAACAAGAGTGCTGTGGGCGGGGAACCGCGGGCGGACAGAAGCTAACGGCGCGATTCGTTTACGTTCTCTCTCTATACATGCTTGAAACTGAGACTCGTGGCACGTTCGATAGGTCCTTTAAGCACGGCTCTGAAGAGAGAGATATAGTACTGCGCGGAAGGCAGGAAAGTTAACCGGAGGCAGAAAAGGAAGAAAGAGCTAGGGATAGCCAAGCGCACGCACACCCTCTGAGAGTGTTCTATGCTGTAATTTGGAGGCGCTGGTTTGGTTCCCCTTTTTCTCTAACCAGTCTCATTTTCCTTCGCATCTTAATTCACAATCCGTGCATTCAAGCAAAAATCACAAACAACGTCCTATTTGCTTTCAGTGGCTTCATAATGGGTTGACCCCTTGACCCTGAGGAACAGTGACGACAGAAGGGTTGGCAATGCTGTTGGCAATAGACACTCTCTTTCCTTATTCTTGTTTTATTTATTTTACTTGATTCTAAAACCATAAATACTCTATGGTTCAGCTGATTCGTTCCTCCGTAAATTATACCTGCTCCCTCCTTTCTTTTTTTCTAATCACATTAACAATCTGCAATTTAATTAACTTACTTCAACTTGCCCAACATTATTGAGCATTTGCTTGGTATTTCATTCTTCTAACTATCTGGCCCTTGGCCGATCCCCCAGAGTGGGTGTGCGGCATTCAATTCGGTCTATACCTATACCGTAATGGGTTTCCTTCATATACGGTTGTGTCCAACACAAACGAGCTCCGCAATCAATTTTCTTTCTTAGATATTTTTATGAGTTGCTGTATAGAGAAGAATCGGTGCTTTTTTGTTATATATATTATATATATATATATATATATATATATATTATATATATATATATATATATATATATATATATATATATATACTGAAAATCTGGCTTATCTGTGGCCATTTGAGGCATGCTCGGTGTGCCATCCCGTGTACACGTCGCGTCCCGCTGCCGCAATCTGTCTGCACGAGTCTGCTGTGTGTGCGAATCGGTCTATATAGCCATGACACATAAAGCTATAAAGAAATCGGCCTTCCTTCTCCAGTTCCTTAAACTCTTTGACTCACTTGCTTTTTATGTCAGGAAGATTCCCAACTCATGTATCCCTTTCTTTCGTTTCCTTCCGTTGATTCACTCATCGCTTGACCACATCGTCAAAGCCTGTGACGTGGATATTTCACACTATATAGCACTTTAGTTGAACAAGTCCTGCACCTTTACTCGACTTCCATAGTCTGGAGCTCCGTTGTCTCCGCACGCACCAATCAACGCCCTGCTACCTCTGTTCCCACGATGTCGTTTCCATGCATAGCACTTGTATGCATAGCAGCCATTCGTTGCCGCGCGTGAGAGGAAGACGTCTTTATTTCGCTCGCAATTACGCACGGCCGCTCGATTGAGCGGCGTTGTTTACACGAGCGTGTACTGCACCTTCCGTTATATATACTGCAGCACGCTCAGGAGCCGCCGCTGACCTTATCAAGCGGCGGTCACGAATGGGGCAATTACCGCCACGCAACAAGAATAATGCTCGCCAACGGCGGCGTTGCACACAAACTATATGCACACTCGTACGTGCATCGGAAGCGCGCGAGCAAGTGTTCTACGGAAAGGCCAAACGCATCACCGTTTTTTCTATAATGCTCGTTCTTTTTTTCTGCACTACCCTCCCTCTCGCATCCTGCACCCTTTATCGGTAATGAATTCCGGAAACTGGAAAGTCGAGTCGGTCGGCGAGGAGCTCTCTCGACGAAATGTGCATTTTCTTCTTCTTCGTTTCCTTTGTGGCCGCGCGCGTGTGCATGAGCTCAGTGGTTGTACTGACACGCGCCGTTGCGCGCGAAGGCTTCCGGCCTCAAAAGCCCACGGGCACGCGAACCGACCGCTCCTCTTCGAGAAAAAGCACAGCCGATTCGGCGCCGAGATGAGATGAGAGCTAAAAAAGCACCGTGGGTCAGTGCGGCTTCGCCACACCGAAAGGAATTATCGCTGCCCCTTATCTTTTTACGTTCGTCTAACGAGGTATGAAAGAGATCGGGTACGGGTTTCTCGGTTTAATCGGAGGCGTAAAACGCTATATGTGTATTCCTGGGCTCGAGTAAGCTCTGCCCGTGAATACACATATCGGCGTGCGGCTCAATCGCCCGCGATGGCGCACGTGCAAGAACATCGCTGCCGCGAAACGCGTACAGTCTGAAAGGAGACGTGAAATATGCATGAATGCGGCCGTAGGTGCTAGGAAGAAAACGGGTGCTATTTGAATCGAGTAAGGCGTTGATGTCTTCGTTATATCAGACGTATACTACGCTGTTTGTAAATTGGAGCTTTGTTACTTCACCGATAGCGCACATCCGCAATCTCACGACGGAATGGCATTGCCATTCTTCGTTCCCGGCACCTATATAAGCACTCTGTTTTAGTATTATTATAAACCTGCATTCCATGTAGTTCTAGAACCTCAACGACCACTAAAGGGGCGTAATTAGAGGACAAAGGTTCCAGCTTTCTGAAACCCCGCGAATGCCAGCGCACGAAGGTGTTTGTATAGTTTCATATATAAACCTAGAAAAGAGCAACGATGAAGGGCACAATGTGTGTGTGTGTGTGTGTGTGTGTGTGTGTGTGTGTGTGTGTGTGTGTGTGGTGTGTGTGTGTGCGCGCGCGCGCGCGCGCGTGTGATTTCTTATACCAGTATTTTCATTGCAAGAGCTCTTATGCAAGAACACGGCGTCAATTCAGCTGTTACCGTGCGGACATGCCCGTTTCTCTATATACCTACCTCGTCTGTCCCGGTCACATGCTGAATTGACCAAGAACGATATGTAATCGTACACTCACCTCGTTCAGGCAGACGGACTACAATCGCTCCAGGCGTATTCCTCCGCGAAGCACTTATTCCACGCAGCGTTGCCTCCTTTCTGCGTGGAGTGACGTGTGTCGGCACCTCTCGAAACCGGCGCACGGGCTTTTTTGACACAAGGGCTGCTGCCCCCATGTTAAGCCCGAAAAGCCGGAACGGCAGCTCTTTTGACGGCATCGCGCTATTCAGGCACATCGCGCGAGCAGTGAAGGGGCTCCGTATAATAAGCGTCTTTCCCCGGTCTCTTTCATCACTCGCGGTTTTTCGAAGCGCGCCTGCGACAGCGGCCTGGGACACGGCGTCTACACGGGATCAATACACGTGGAACGCTTCGCAAAACACCGAATTCAGGCAAAAAAAAAAAAAAAAAAGCGCATCTCGGTATATGCGGCCTATGTATGCGAGCGTTAGAAAGATGCAAAACCCGAGTCTCGGAAAATGCACGAAAAACTTTTAAAAAAGAAACGTGAGCCACGGCCGAACAAGTACCAAAAAAAAAAAAGGCGGGACGCACACTCTTCAGTCAGAACAGCTTACGCTAGACGAATATATATATATATCCATGTCTGTACACACGAAGAGGTGACACGGGAGTTGGCCGATAAATCAACGCTGTTACAATATTCGTCCCTTCCTCCTCTCCCATGACGTGTCTATGCTTCTTCCTCTCTCTCTCTCTCTCTCTCGTCTCTTTGCATTTCCTTCTTTCTGCCTACCTCAACAGTGCCTGCCTGTCCGCTCGGATTCTTTGAAAGTTTGCCGAGACGGCTCCCGGAGAAGCAGCAAGCGGCGGCGACAGCTCTCTTCCCACCGCGAAAGCGTACTCGTTCTTCGGCAAACCGAACTAAAAACCAAAAGAAAAAGAAAAAGATACATTAAAGATATGGTGAGGGTATAGAGGTGAACGGTATGACGCTATATAAGAAAAGCTGCAGTGTACGACGCGCGGGCTCCAATCCACCACGTCCTTTCGTGTTTTTTCTCCCCGCCTCGCGGACCACGTTGGCCTGGCTGTCGGAGCCTTGCAGCGCGCTTTGACGTCGAAGGGCGCGCATGCTGCTTGCTCGCTACTGACCGCCTACCCTGTGCCCTGCCGCGTCTGCTGCAAGCTGCGCGGCCTGCATCGCTGGAGATCGCCGCCACTGCCATGCCGCGGAGAGCGGCGTGGCGTTGCTCTTTTCTTCGTCGTCGTCATGGCGCTTTTGTGTGCGCCGCCCGAATAACGTACTCCACCTAGCCCTGCTCTTTCTTTCTTTCCATTGCCAACCCCCTCGCTCGTCGTCCTCGCGTTTCTGTCTATATAGAAACAAAACCGCCGCTGTCTGTTAGACGTACACTATATATCATGTAACTTTCTTTTTTCGCTTTATTTCTATCTTTAACCCCCTACCTCTCCTCCCAACATCCCTTCCGTTCCACTCCTCCCAACCCGGTCCTTTAGCATGCACGGCTGGAAGGCAAGGCTCGTCGAGCCAGCAGCGGGGAAACCAACGTTGTACTCCGAGTGTGCCTGCAGCTGTGTGTGTTGTCGTTGCCGTGACTTGCATGCGAAAACAGGCGCGCGGGGATGGCGGACAGTTGCGGCGAGACCCAAGGCCCGACTGTCACGGCACCGGTTCGGTTGCAAACACGTGGTGTGTGTGTGTGCGCGCGCCTCTGTCTCGTGTGCCGAGCTCCATGGCGCCGCTGTTCTTCGGTGTACAGAGACCCGAGGGACACCGCGACCATGTGCACGCGCCTGCGCTAGCGATGAGTGAAACACGCGCGCGCACTGCGGGGGAACACACCCGGTCCACCGCTTTCTCGGCGGGAAAGCGGCGTGTGATGAAGAATCGCGGAAACTTGAACGCTTCACCAAGGTTGTGTCATATTTGATTTTTCCTCCTGTAGAAGCGTTCTCGTTCGTTCACTATAACCCCGAAAGCTCTACGACAGTCGAAGCATGCATTTGTCCGTTCATTGCACATCGCGGAAATGCGCAAAGTTGAAAGCAGCGGGGTACATATGCATGAAGAAGAGTTTGGAGGTGATGCTGCGATAGCCGACAGAAAAGTATAAGCGCTGTAGTGAGTACGAATACACAGCACGTCAGACGGAAAGGAGGCTGCTCTTCGATCGAGTCCTCGCGGTCTCATTGGAGCCCACTCACAGGAGGGGAGGGGGAGGTTTGTTATGGTCCCAATTCTCGTCAAAATTTGTTTGCTCGCAAGTATACTACTTGCTTCTGTGTTCTTTGATTGATGGAAACGTCAGTTGTATACGCATCTGAAAGAGGGACCTGCCGGCACCGGTATGACACCACATTCTCGTGATAGCTCGCAAAGACAACCGTAAAAGTACAATATAACCAGAAACGCATTACGTGTGTCCCCATATACACAACAGCGTCTTACGCAATAATTTTCGTGCAATTTCGAACTGCTGCGAATCCGGGCATATCACTAGCGAAGTCTCCTGAACAATACGGCAGTAAGCGATTGCCCAAGATTAGTTTCATGATTTCAGGTTGTTGCGCAACGTAAGACGCTTTATATATATATATATATATATATATATATATATATATATATATATATATATATATATATATATATATATATATATATATATATTCGTAGCTCAGCGGTAGAGCCTCGGACGCGATATCCGAATGTCGTGGGTTCGGTTCCCACCAAGGCAGGTTTGTCTGTTCGCCCACTTAATTCCTTCTAGTTACCCGAAATTACAATGTCATAATTACGAATAGGAATAACTTCCCCTATGCTTTCCTAGGCTTCAATGTTTTTTTTTGTTTCATTAACTTGTTTCTAACAAATAAAGCGAGCCCTTGACCCCCTTCCCTATATATATATATATATATATATATATATATATATATATATATATATATATATATATATATATATACACGCACTAATGGTGCAGTCAGCAGCAAAACATGGACCACGAAAGCATCAGGAGACATGCCCAATATGACAGACTTGAAGGCCCTCAATAGGGCCATTGTTTAGGATTCCTTCCTGCGGGGTCCACCTTTTGGGACGGCCAGCCATCGCGCGGCGGACTCATTGCGTCCGCGTAATGTATAAGAACACGAGCCAGGGTAGTCCGTGACATCAACCACATTTTAATGACAGCTTAGTTCATACACAGTTCATGACTTCCAAGTAATGCACTGGTATAGCAAGGAGGTGAGAATGACCCGGCGTTGCTTCAAATCACCCACGCATGAGTACATCAACAGGCATTGAACATTGTGTTTTTTCCCCTTTCCCCACTCACAATTTTGTCTCGATCGAATGCCCTCTCCCTTTTTATTCTGTGCACACAAAAAAATATGATGGCGCCGCTAAATTGCCACAATTGCTTCCTCCCTCGCCTATGTCCTTCCATTTTTTTTTTTTTCTGACCACAACCGAGCAACATTGTCGCATTTTCTTTGAACCCAACCCCCAGATGACTGAGTATGCTTTCACGTCACACAACTGCATCTCCTCAAGCGCGTGGGAGAGGAAAAAGAAACTTGTTGGAACAATAAAACGAGAGACGTTTACACACCTTAGGAGACAATCTACGCACTATTAGGACCGTGGGCAACATGGGAGTGAAGGAGGGCGTGGGGAATTAGGGAAGCGATGGATGAATCGGGGAGGTACACCATGAATTATGACAGAACAAAGGGCACGGCTTCACGTCGATACAGTGTTGTAGTTTTCTTTCTTCCATTTTTTTTTATCCCGTACGCGTGAACAATGGAATGCGACATTGATGTGGTGTAGATGCAGCGGCGTGTGTGTGTGTATGTATATATACTCTTTTTGTTTTTTTCATTTCACACTTCTTCCTCCTTTCCCGTTTGATGACGCGTACATCTACGTACTCCCCATTTTGTCTGTATATGTGGTATTTATAATAAGCACAGCGCTGCCGGGCGATCCTGATGACGGGTATCAAATATTTACAGAGAAATAGTTTGAAGAAGGCCCAGTCTCTCTTGCACGGTTATTTTTTCTCGATCCCATGTACTGAGGGGTGTCTCTTCTTCCTGCCGCACTACATGCACCTCACGCCGGAACCGAGGCATATATCTTTATTTGCTTTTTTTTCCCCGCTCGTGGAACTGCCGAAGCGGGAAATAAAAAAAAGCTGCCTACGCGTCCGGCGGTGTACGGGCACGCAGAGGACGCTAATAAAACCTTCCTTCCTTCCTCGCCTGTTCTAAAAATAACGACCGCCTTCCAGACAGCACTTGTCCCGTTCCTGCTGCGTACAACGAAGACGACGACCACTACGCGCGTATTCCTATACACTGACATGTACACACTGCTCTGGGTAGAAGAACAGGGTGTTCTCTGCAACTTCGATACCCCCTTTCCTGGAGGGGCCGTGACGTGCACAGTTACCGAACCACTCGCTGTTCCTCCTCAAATGACTACCGCAACCTTAATACACCGGTCCAACGGCGGCGCGCCGCGGTGCTGAGAGGACTTTCTGGCCGTCAAATGGCATGGGCTCCACACGGACATCCGGGACTTTGGAGGGAGCGCAGTGTTCATGGCCGATTGCTGTTACGCTTCTGACAGCGAGCTGCCGTCAAGTGGCATGGGCTCCACGACTCTGGAAGGAGCACAGCGTACATTGACGATTGCTGTTACGCTTCTGACAGCGAGCTGCCATCTGGTTGTCCGCACATCCGCCAGGGGCCACCGCGTTCGCATTTGGTACCCAGCAAAAGGTGATAATGGCCATGACCAACCTCGACAACCAACGATACATGTAGATATCGTCGGCTGTTCTTTCGCTGTTCTAATGCAATGAAGCTGAAAATCTGTAAGCTTCCGCTTTACACCAGAGCATTAAATGGTGCGCAGCTTTTGTCGATGACAAATACACGTCCCCTGACACAGGTACGTAGAAATGAGCACTGACACCCTGTAGATGCTAGTACTTAGTCCTACAAAGCTACTCTGCGCCGGAAGACGCACCAGCCACTGCTCCTGTACGCCGAAATTTGACATTATGGTGAGCAGCGAAATAGCGTATATGTCAAGTACGTTTCATATAACTACAATACCTTGTCGGTTGTGACCTGATTGATAACCGCTGCCTATCTGTCAGGCTTTCAAAGCTTGTTAACTTGCGGCATAGGCTGTGGGGACAAAGTAACCTTCGCAGGGTCGGCGCAATGCGCGCACAAAGTTTGCAACGTCTTATCTCCACGGCAGGGCCACCTCATTACGCTAATCATATGCGCGCGGCGAATGCAAAGCGTAGAAAAGGCTGCATAACAAGCTTTCGGCTCTCATTTCCTGTCAGACCACAGATACCTGTATAGCCTCGAGTCAAAACTCCACGAGACAGGTGTGTTGCGTCTGAAAGTGAGGCCCCGACCTGCCAGAATGGTGAAAAAAAGATGTCTCTCAGCACCGCGTCGTACAAAGGACTGCCTACGCGCCGCTGTTCTCGTACGCCTCCCACTAAAATGAATGTGGATGGAAAGCACTACATAAATAGTAATGTCTGTGTATACATATATATATATTTATATATATATCTGAAAAACTGACTTCGGAGTTTTTTCCTTCTTCAAATAATTCGGGTTGAGAGGACTCGCCACTCAAATGGCGCTTCTATACAAGCAAAGCGTGTGAAATGGACAAGCGTCGGCGTGCGATTGGTCGGTCGGGCGGCGCCTTCGCGGTTCCGCCCACCTGATATTCCTAGTGGGCAGGGCGCGGTGGGTTTCGGTTGTGGGGACAACGAGTTAATGGTTTTGTAATATTTACTCCTCCTTTAGTTCAATAAGTGGCTTGCAGTTTCATCTGCTCACCTCAATACGCATATTTTCAGTCGTAACGAGACTTCGCACCAACACTGGCGCTCTGCCGTATACGTATGCCGTGCGCCAATGGAGAATGTGTCTGCGAAAAAGTGTATTTGAATATTATTCAAGCTTGTCGTAACGCGAATCGAATTATGAGTGTTTAAGATCGACATAATGTATGCTTTAGTCTGCCCAAATGTTAAACTAATGGCAAACATACAGGGCTGTCACGTGTGCCGGGGCAAGTCCAGTCCATAACTTAGGCTGAAATCAGTGAGCTTCCTATCGGCGTGACCTTGAATTGAAGCATCGCAACGTGCATTGAATTTCGAGTTCCATTCTTTTTTTTCAATTTTTCATTAAGTATATATTCCACTGGTCCGTTTATGTTCTTGGTTGTGCAAGATAAACAAGCGAAGTACTCCGAATTCGACTTTTGAGGCCAGACTTTTTCGAATGCTATCGTTGGAAGGCTAATGTAAGACTGCTTTGAGCAAGGACTCGCCGTCTGCTAAGAACACAACAAGCCCCAAGTACTAATCCTAACGGTCACGCCCCTGTTATGATCCGAGCGCGTCGACTGCGCGACCAATCGCACACCGTGACATGTTTTATGCAAAGGCAGGACGAAAACGCTAATGATATACCGTGTACCAGTGAGCAAAAAACAAAAAAAAAAATGCGGGTCTTCCAACCCCTGTCACGGTAAATGCAAACGCAATAAATTAGCACTATAAGGAGAGATCAGCAAATCGAGAACAATATGGCACGGACCACATTTCTCTTGCTTGCCTCCGAACATACATCTATCTGTTTCATCGGGTTTCTTTTTCCGCACTTCTTTGTATTTTTTTTCCTTCTTGGGATGACTCTGTGTAACACACAGTCGGCTCGATCCTCAAAAACGAGAATAAAATAAATTTGAACCAACCACAAAATGAGCAGCACATATCCACACTCTTCGACATTGTAAGACAAATAATAATAATAATAACAGCACATGTAAAATAACCTATGTACACAAGAAATTCACAACCACATTCTCAAAACAAGCGTAGATGGTTTCTCACCGAATGCTCCAGGTAACATGTGAGTGTAAAAATAAAAAAAAAAATCAATATTGTACATTCCTTCTTATTTCCACCAGTGTTAGTGGTGTTGTGTGTAGGCGTAAAAACCTGAGACAAGAGAAAGTAACACGATGACAAACAAACAAAGAAAGGGACAATAATAATCTGCCAGTGAACACAGGTTCATCTCTCCACCGCACATGCCACTCACACCCATCGACGGGTCCAAACAAATGCACTGAGCCATTGATGCGAAAAATGAAGCAAGCAAGAACAGTTCGCTCATGCCTCGAAGAAACGAAGCACCACCATTCACAACACTTTTTTTTTTCTTCCCACAACAACACTTCAGAGAAAGCTATGGTACAACTGTGTAAGAGACATCTCAACGCAAGGCGCTCGGCTATAGGAGGGCAAATCTAGGAAACCAAACACAAAAAACGGGAGCACTTCACACCTTCTCTTAAGCTTCAATCACTTTCTCCTTTGCGTTCTGAAATCGTTTAAGTTTTCACCATCGCCTCTTGCCCTGCTTTGGCTTCTCCTTCCCGACCACCTTCATATTTTTCCCCCCTCTCAGCAGCACGCCACACCACAGCCCATCTAACCCCTGAGTATGCGCTCACGTTAGTACAACGACACTTTCTTTCGCCTTGCGATCACATCCTTAATCTTTTTCAGCTCCGATTTGTTTTTTTGTTTTTTCGCGTACATGCTTGAAGACACCCGACACACAAAGAGGCACCGTTTAACATAGCGTCCACTGTGCTTAGGCATCATCACCGAACATGCGTCGTAAGAGTCAAATCCTCGTAGCCGAGAAGAGAGAACAGTGTCTGCTTTCCTTGTCTGTCTGTCTTGGCCCACGTTTTGTGGAACGCCGCCAGCTGCCGCTGGGTGGCGCGGAGTCCCTAGCGGGGCGCCGCTCGGCGATTGGAGCGGGACACGAACGACGAATGACGTCACCTCTGGAACGATTGCAGCAGTGGAGAAACGGAGAGGAGGACAAGGGAATAAAACAGTTCGTGGTCACAGTCCCTCGCGTGTTTTTCGCAGGCCGTTCGTACGTGTTTCGTGTGTTTCCGCGAGTGTGTGTGTGTCTGGGCGTACAACTTATATAACTTTCATTTTTTTTTAAATTCTCTCTCTCTCACTCATCTGTTATAACTTTCGTTTTACACTTTACAGATCATACATACTTTATATATATATAAATATACTTTTTTTTCCTTCTTTTAATGTGTACGTGTGTGGTTGTTTTAGCGATGTCACACACTGTATATTTTCTTACTTTTTTGGTGCCGTAGACGACCGCTGTTGGGTGTCGTGCACAGCCGATACTTCTTGAGAGCGTACACACACTCGGCCCGAGGTGGGTGGGGGGTCAGCTGAGAGTCTCTTTTCGGGGCGATGAATTGTGTTTTTCACAGCACACACACAGCGCGAACGAACGAGAAGAAACGCTGCTCCTCTCACCACCTCAGCTCACCCTTAACAGTTCACTCGGGTGAAGCGGGAGGTGAGGCACGAGGAGGAGGAGGAGGATGAGTTTGGTGACGTTTGGTGACTCCCGTGAGCGAGCGTCCCTGTAGTTGCTCGTCGATACACGACCCTTCCGTGGGTGACACCCGGTTAAGAAGATGAAGACACCGCACGAGACGTGTTGAATGAAGTTTCCGCCTGGTGGGCAGAGGGCGTGCTCGTCGGAAAGCCAGTCCTTCGCATGCACCTGTAGGCGTGGTCACAAAGGCTTCCTCTTTTTTTTTTTTTTTTTTTTCGGAGCCGCCGTCTCTCTCTCTTCTCGAAGTTTAGAAGATGGTGGCTTCCACGCCTCGGCGGGCGTTCGGGCGACGTCGATCTGTGCGGGTGTTACGCGTGAGCCTGGTTGGTTGGAGCGAGTCCTAATGTCTCGAGCACACGGCGTATGGGTCACGTTTCTTTCCTCGCGGAAGTGCAGTGCCACGCGGGTCGTGTTTTTTTTTTTTTTTCCCGAGTTTAATGTTCTTCCTCTTCTTTCTTTCTCATCGTCGTCGCTGTATTTTTGCTTGTTTCACTTCGTCGTAGTGTAATACCACACGTATGACCGCGACATGCACTTCTGGGCAAAGCTATTCCTTGGCCGGATCCGTTATTTTTTGTTGGTGTTCCAAAAGTGCCGACGTTTGTGCTTTCTTCAGTTCTTTTCTTCAGTTGTACGATATGCTGGCGCGATTTTCGCGATAGGTGCTTTTTTTTTTCTTTTCGTACGTCGGCACTGCAATTTTTGCAGGGATCCAGGCCTTTGCTCTGCTTAGCCCAGTACGTCGATCACCACGCGCGTAGATAAGACAGTCGTTGTTATTCTCACGTTTGTTTGTTTTTCCGAAAAATAAAAAGTTGTTTCACTGCTTAGACACACCGCACTTACAAGAGCTGCTGTCCTCCGACGCGGAGGATTATGGGAGATGTCTCTTGAAACAGTCCTGCTCGTGTTTTTTTTTTAAATTTGTTTGTTAGTTGCGGTTGCGAAGCTGAATCTCCGATATGAAAAGGCAGTTAGGTTTTATTGGATGGGCGAAGCTGTGACGAGCGGATCAGGGGCAGTTTATTGATCGACTGCTGATTAGACATTGGTCCGATTTCGATTCTCAGTTCGAAAATCAGCCGATTCTTGTTTCGGACAAAGAGTGCGATCACGTGAATTTCAGCGTGAGTCGGTGGGTTAGCGTAAGACACCGACAGTTATTAATAGTTTTGGAAGATGCTGGTTAATTTGGAATGGTTATCGGAAATTTAGTCATGTGCGGTCATAGAGGTGAATACCCGGCTCCAGATGGCGTTCGTCAGAGCTCGCTTCACTGAGGCGGTGTACGCGCGGTAGCGGATGGTTCCTCAATTTGTTTCGGGCTACTTGCTGGTAACCTTTCTTTTTCGAGGTTTGGTCATGGTACGTTTCGTCCGAGAGAAGTGAAAAAGAAGAAGCTCTGTACGCACATGGCAGCCGAAAGCAAGCAAGGGTGAAGGCTGGGGTCATCGGTTCTTAAAGGCAATTGGAAGGGTTCGTACGGGGAAGCGTTCACTTATAGAAGCCGAAGCGAATATCAGAGGAACTGCAACTGCACGTCATCGCCGAGAGGAATGAGTATTGCAGTGTAAGCACACTTAATTTTTTTTTCAGACCAGCCGTAGAATTTCAAGCTTGGCAGCTTGATTTCTCATGGTAAGTGCAAGGCATTAGACGTGGTTGATCACGTGTCGTTCAGAGCACCGCTGTCACTGTGGCAACCGAAATGAGCAATCATTAAAATGATCGTTCGAGATTTCATAACACGTTACTTAAAGTGACACTGAAGTGAAACAGTTGAGTGATAATTTTTCGGGATCTCTATTATCGCATATTTCATCGTACTATGTGGCGCATTAGAAGAGAAAATCAAGATCGAATTTTCATCTTTGAATTACGCGCCGAAACTTGAAGGAGATGACGTCAGGAACCCTATTTATTTCATTCGTATTCTCGCCACATATAGGCTCAGCCAGATTGTCTCAAAAACGCCATGTTAAAGCTCTGGCTTTCTTAGAAAGCAATGTACATCCCCTTTACCTATAAACAATCATGTTTGTCTAAGTTGACGCCATTAAAATGTATGACGTCACGCGCACTAGTGCGAGAACCTGCCAGCGGCGTCGCCCCTAGCATTGTTTATTTGTGCATTTTCTTCTGTAGCTTATTATGCGTTTTCTCAACGCAAGAGTGGAGATTTTGTTAATGTGAGCAGGTAATTTGTATAGAGAAAAATCGCTTTTCACCTTTAGAGTCCCTTTAATGATAATTAGAACTATGTCCTAAGCTGATCACAGGTTACGCAGAATGAGAGTTGTGATTTTACCTACGACAGTAATGTGCTTCGCACATGATTTGCACGCGTGTCGCCGCGATATCGAGAACTCCCCTGAGTAAAAGAATGATGAGGTTACCGACAGCATGCTCTTTACGAAATGTGAAAACCTGCGGTTTTTAAGAATGTGGACAACGAGGCTTCTGTGCGGCGAGTTTCGGGCGAATGTGCGTTCCCCTGATATCGCGACGACTTTCTGGTATTCGTTTTTTTTCGAATGATTTGGTTCTTCGGAGTTTGTTGTAACAGTTAATTGCCACCTACGGCACGCGGAGAGCTCAGTCGACGAAGGGGTCGCTTCAAAAAAGGGACGCGTCTCGTAGCCGCGCATGCGCGTTCGGAAGTTACGAGATTGCTAGAAGCAACGAAAGAGACAAAGAAAAAAATACAGGGAACCGAGGGAAACAGAAAGTTAAATGCGTTTCACGAAAGCCAAAGAAGAGCTTTAAGAAAAAAACAAAACAAAAAAGAGCGAACTTGAACAAACGAACGAACGAGGCGGGATCGACTGTACTTTTTGCATGTTGTTCAGCTTTTTTCTGATCTTGCGATTAATTGCTTTTGTTTTCCTCATAGTCTCCTTATTTCTTTTCCTCATCTGTTGTTGTTTGTGGGCGTGTCGAACGGGAGAAACGAGAGAAGAAGAAGAATGGAGGAGGGGGGACGGGGATCGAGGTGGTGTTTCTCGTTCAAAACAAACATGTCGTTATGAGAACGGCAACAACTGCCCTGCCCACGCCTTGGTCTCGCTGTGCATGTGCGAATGGTGGTCGGGGATCACCTGCGGTATCTGGGGTGGAATGGTGTTGGCCATCTTGTGCTCCTTCTTCCACTTCATGCGCCGGTTCTGGAACCAGATCTTGATCTGCCGCTCCGAGAGGCACAGCGCGTGCGCGATCTCGATGCGCCGCCGCCGCGTCAGGTAGCGGTTGAAGTGGAACTCCTTCTCGAGTTCCAGCGTCTGGTACCGCGTGTACGACGTCCTTTGCCGCTTCGTCTCACCCATGGCGTTCACGCCGTCTGCACCAGAGAAAAGAGGGGAGCGTAATAAATAATTGTGCACGTGATTTTCTTTAGAGACAGACAAAGAGAGAGAGGGCGAGAAACAACTTTATTCCACCTTAAGGGGACACTAAGGCACGGAGCACATCGTAAATATTCGAAATGCAACAGATCTTAGGGCCGAGGTAACAGCCATCTTTTCTAATTGATGTGTTATTTAACTATTGTTTAGGATTTTTTTTTTTCAATGTTCCGTACTAACGGCCAATAAGCATTGTGTAAGGAAGTTCTCATGCTCCTGTTGTTGTTACCCCTCCTAATGTAATCTCCCCTTCACACAATACTCACGTACGTGCCCCGATGTAGGAGCATGTGAGGTGATTTGAATGAATAAATAAATTCATTCATAAACATGTCTTATCCTTATCGCTTGTTTTCCTTAACGCTCCGTGACGTTAAGGCGTGTTAAGGGGACTTGAATAGTAATCAGTGCAAAAGACTATCATAAGGCATGTCTGTACCGATACTGGTACAATTTGGCCATGAAGCTTGGTAGGGGCACAGGGAGATACGGAAAACAAGCGATAAGGATAACGTGGGTTTACGAATACGGGGCTTAAGAGAAAAACAATTTTTCCCTTATCAGCAAGTTCATCATTATCATCATCTTTTAATTTCACTGCAGGCGAAGGCCTCTCCCAACGATTTACAATCTCCCTTTCCTGGGCGAGTTGTGCTTTTCACATTACCAAGAACACCAATCGTGCGTAAAGGAGACTCTGGGTAAGCTAAGCGAAACGAGCAAAAAGGAGATACGGGTGTGGACGCTGCTTTGAAGCTGCAGCACTCATACGCGTGACGTCACAGGTCTTTGACGGCGTCTGCCGAGGCCTATATAACTATTTATGGGTTAAAAAAAAAGAAAGACTTACATTGTGTTCTAAGGAAGACAAAAACTTAACACAGGGAGTGTCAGAACACTTGATGGAACGAATTTGGCGGGAATGCGAAGGAAGGAAGGAAGGGGAAAACAGAAAGGCAGGGAGGTTAACCAGAAGGGCGTCCGGTTGGCTACCCTACACTGGGGGAGTGGGAAGGGGGAATAGAAAGATGGGAGAGAGAGAAGGAAGGGGAATAATGAAAAAGACGTTGTCGGACAAGTCCAACTGTCAAAGGCGTTCACCCAAACCAGTCGTCTTGAAAAAGCGTAAAAGTGCTTTTAGTGCCTTGTGGGCCGACGAGCGATGAGGGCGGTGTTCGAGTAGCATCTGTAAGGATAGTGGCCGATCGTCAAGGTGGCGTAGCGTCTCAGCAAGGATTTTCCTTTCCTCGACGAATCGCGGACAGTGGCACAGCAGATGGTCCAGGGTTTCGTCGGTGTCGCACATCTCGCAGGTTGCACTGTCGATCGCTCCAATTAATGCGGAGTATGCCTTTGTGAAGGCAACTCCCAGCCAAAGTCGACAAAGAAGCGAGGCCTCATGTCGAGGAAGTCCTGATGGAGGGCGGAGATGCAGGGAAGGGTTTAGCTGGTACAGTCGCGTTCGTCTGATGTTTGGTGAGTTCCACTCAACCAGTGAGAGACGGCGTACCAGGTGTCGAAGCTGCATTGCAGCATCTGTCCTTGAGAGTGGAATTGAAATAATGTTCGCTTCTTGATGTGAAGTGCG
Organism: Hyalomma asiaticum; assembly: GCA_013339685.2. Lineage (NCBI taxonomy): Eukaryota > Metazoa > Arthropoda > Arachnida > Ixodida > Ixodidae > Hyalomma > Hyalomma asiaticum. Next base: position 88,556,925 of record CM023485.1, read on the forward strand.
AGCTGCGCCATCTGCGGACTCGTTGCCGCTGATTCCGCAGTGACTGGGCACCCACTGAAAGTCAATCTCGTGGTCATTTTTTCTGAGGTGGTGGTGAAGCACGATTACATCGTACGTCAGCTGCTCGTGGCATCGTACTGAGAGGCCGAGGAAATGGGCTGTGTTTTCGGACTCGAAGGCGGCGTTGCAGTGCATACGGTCAGCTCTTAGGCGGGAATGCGAAACGTTGTAAAATGGCCTTATGACGTCACGAAACCGTAGTTCTGGCGCGAGTTTCAAAACTGAAACTGAAACATCTTTAATTATTGAACATAATATGGCTAAATTAACAATAGTCGAGCTCTCCAAATGCAAGTTGTCACTCTAAAGACGTCACCTTTTTACTTTAGTGTCCCTTTAAAGGAAAAGAGTCGCAAGAAGACGGTGAGGGAACCTTCTCGACGTACAGACCTCCTCAACCCACCTCATGAATATATCCTCCTGAAGTTCCATGTTACAGCTGGGCATGGCAGCCTCACATAGCTCCCGACTTCCTAAATGTTTACGAAGAATTGTACCACGACTCATTTTCTACTGCTGGACTTTGTATAGGCTCGGAGCCATGTCAATCTGCAGTTCGTGCAGCCTTTTTTTTTTTTCCGACGCCCCTATATTTCTCATTCGCAAATAAAAGTTGATTTGCAACTAAATGACTAGCTGATTGGGGGAGCAGCGCTTGTCGGGAGCATGGCTCAGCAACCGTGGGAGTAGTGGAAAGGGAAGAGTACAAAGGAGAGAAAAGCCGTGTTGGAGGGCACGTGACATTTCGACCACACGTGGCTTCCTTTTTTTTTTTTTTTTTAAGCGTGCACTGACATCGCTCAGTGCACGGGCTCCTATATACAGTATTTCCGTCTCCATCGAAAAAGCGACCTCCGCGGCCGGGTTCGAACCCGCGTCCTCTGAGTCCGAAGCCGGACACCATTAGTAGACCACCTCGGCGGACAAAAGAAACGAGAAAGAAAAGGAACATTAGGGTTGCCGGGCTCCAAAAAGAAGCTACGCAGTCAGCGTGTAGGTTCTCATCAAAAAACGCTTTTGTCGTGTGTCTGTTTGTGGGCGTATACACTTGCGGGTAGCGTGTGCGAGTACGTGTAGCGCTATGCCTGCTAGGCGTGCGAGCCGCGCGTCGCGCGTGAACGCGCTGCAGCGTCCTCTCCTCGTGGCCTGCATGTTCGTGCGTGTGGCCGACGCCTAATGGTGCTAAATCACAGACCACCACGGAGGATGTGGCGCACAGAGCGCGCGTCCTTGCAGGCACATCTTCCTGCGAAAATCTTCCGCGATTACGGGCTTTCTTTCTTTCTTTCTTTCTTTCTTTCTTTCTTTCTTTCTTTCTTTCTTTCTTTCTTTCTTTCTTTCTTTCTTTCTTTAATGTTGGTTTCTGTTTCTGCCCGCTCAGCGCTTGCGTGGTGTCCATTTGCCTGTCGCATACAAAGCCCAGATAGGACACTACAACAAAGGGTTGTCTTTCTCTCTGTAATCTGAGATCGTATGGCAAGAAATAAAAATAGATACGCTTACTAACACTTATCTGGTTGAGATTAAGCGGATGCCAAACAGGGATGGCGTTCGCAAAAGTTTTGCGTTATATGCGTTCGCGAGAAGAATAAAACGTTAGCCAATGCTGAAGCCAGGCATATCACTAAACGGTATCGACCAATAGCGAAGGGCACATGTAGACGTTAGACACTCCAGTGGGAAAGCTCTACTGTGCTTTCTAATAGTAGAGCACTATGTACTCTCAATCGTACGCCATCTGTTCTACATACGACATGCTTCGTGATTTTACTAACGTCGACTTTGTCCATTCTGCGCCCTCCAACACCCCCCCCCCCCCCCCCACACACACCCTTCCTCTTATTTTTTTTCTCTTGATTCTGGGTGGGGAGAGTGGGTGTAGGTGCGTAGTAGAACAAGGCACAGTTCTTTTTACCATGAGCCAGTCAAAAGCGGGGAGATCTGTGATATAAACGAACGGGCGCGTACTTTACACCTAAAAAAAGAATGCAGTAAAACCTCTTTGTATATAAGGCCTTCACGACAGTCAGTGAATAAAACGTAACACCCAGATCGCTATGTTGAAAGCAAACTCCAAAATGTGTGCAGATGTAGCGAACGCCGTGACGAACACCACGACGCAGGTTCCTGCGGCGTCTAGTGATGCTACTCCGCATAACACGTCATGCGGAGCAGCATCGCGCCACGAGAAACGCAGCGAGCGTACTCTTTCAGCCTTGAAGGAGCTGACCAGCTTCTTCCTTTCCGTGTTCGTAAAACAAACTCCTTCAGGAAGTTAAACCAATTCTACTCTTTTCTCACTGGTCGATAAAATAGGTATTATGCGATGACACGCATGAAGCACAATCGTACCAACGAGATTCCACTTTGTACATAAAAAGCAGTGCGCGCTTGGATGCGTGAGAAGTATACAGTGATAGTGGCGACACCTTGTGCCACTGTGTTCAACCATAACCCGAGGCGCCTTTTATTCTGATGAGAGCAGTGTCGCGTTTCCTTTCTTTTACTGTGCGTGTTTATTTTTTCTATATCCTTTTCTTTTCTCTTGTCGTGTCTCCTTTCTATTGTCTTTCATTCCCCTCACCCCACTTCCCCTGCACAGGGTAGCCAGCCGGTCTCAGCACTGGCTAACCTCCCTGTCTTTCCTCCCTCCTTTCTCCTCCTCCTCCTCCTCCAGCTAACGCTGCAATTTCAAGGGAGGCGTTTCCCATATCTAGCGTCGACGTCATTTCTGAGAGGGATTGGGCGTTACGGGAATTCGAGAAACATACTGATACCAATCTCTAGAATGACTTTAGTCTGGATGCCCATATTAAAACTTGTAGTTTTTGTCCACGGTTATACGTTTCATGAAATTCGTGGTGACTGCGTGGGGACGCGTAGCGGTAACGGAAGGTCAGCTGGCCGTTGGTTTGAGACCCGTGGCGTAGTGTTTACTCGAGTTTTCTAGATACCTACGACACTGTAGCTTGTCTTCTCGAGCGTTTTCTCTAATAGATTTTCGCCGTCGCACTTGTTTTCGGTGCACGAAATTGCCGCTGCTTCAAAACATGTGCACCACAGTAGAACGATCGAAGCTGTTTCTTGTATTATTAATTTTATTTTTGCATTGTTCATTATATAATATACTGACATTCTAGCTCTCCCTGATACAAAACGACCCACTCGTAGAATGGAGTGGTTTCATTATTTCCCAGCTAAAACACTGATCTGAGTGTAGAACCTCTCGCTAAATGTTCTGTGGTCCGGTCGCCTACGCAAGGTCATTTCAGTTAGGTGGGCGTTCGTATAGTTACGACAAACACGCACAACCTACGGATGACCAATATTGAGCAACTGCAAATCGATGTTTTATTTCAGAAGAACACATGCGCGCTCACGAGCATATGTAGAATTGTTGATATATATGATCTACGTGTTTTGGAATGTTATATATATCAGTCCTCCTTCGCGTAAGGGCATATAACGAGCCCCAAACAGCCGGCAATTTGTCTGTGGCTTTGCTATATATATATATATATATATGAGACCGCTGTTGCTGACATATGCGCAGAGGCGCCTGTCAAGGTCGAGATAACACCGCTGATAACGACGACAAGCCTCATTAACACCACCAGAGGATATACGAGAGAGCGTTGTGTCGAATTACGCGATTGCTATCATTCAGCACCGCGTAGTAGCTGGAGGAGAACGGTGGAGCGAGCCTATATAAAGACACGAGAGACTTGTGTGGAAGCAGACTTTCATTTTTTCTTTTTTTTTTTTGCCAGTTCACTAAGACAGCACACTCTAAACAGGAATATTTGCCGTATATCACAGCTGTCGATGAGAGCCTGATGCATAGGCTGTAAGAAGCACGCGCGACTCGGAGAAAGTTTATACTTCGGCAGGGATTAATATGGGACGTACCGATTAGCTCATAGGAAAACTGAACACACACACACACTCACACACGCGCGCGCGCGCATGCACGTGGGCCAAGGGAGAGCTGCTTCACATATAGGTTTACGTATGCTTACCCTAAATTTCTGCTTTCTTATGTTGCCTAGAAAACATGCGACAGCAGGAGATCAAGGTACGGAAATCAACCAGTGCGCTCAGTCTATATTGCTTCGCGTAATGCGTACACACTATACAATTATAGATTGTTTTTAAAGTATAAAGATTAAAGGCAAAGTGCCCTCTGAGTAAGAAAGAACAGAAACAGTTAGCCTTTAATGACCTTAACAATAAGCACGTGATATTAGCCAGGACATTCCTTGAATCAGTGGCGGACGTATAAGTGCTCACCGCGACACCAAGAGGATCACAACGGGTAAGAAAGAAAGAAAGAAAGAAAGAAAGGAAGAAAGAAAGAAAGAAAGAAAGAAAGAAGAAAGAAAGAAAGAAAGAAAGTGTCTTTCGACGCTGTAAAGCTACAGGTTCCCACTTTAAAATTGTGTCCTCTATTATACGCGCCACATTCGCATGTTTGCCGTGGTATAGTTATCCTACTCTTCTCACGTTTATCATGCATTACAAGGAAACCTCACGAGCCGTACATCAAGAAAGATCGCCACGGCAACAGGCAGAACGAGGCCACTTTGTTCGGGCTACGAAAATGAACGTGCCAGGGAAAACGAGAAAAAAAAAAACAATTTGCCAATGCCCACAGCTACAGTACGGGGGGTTAAACGAGACTCAAAACTCGCGACGAGCGGAAGGAACACGTCTGCAAACAACGTCGAGGGAAAGCCGGGAAAAGTAAGAGAAGCTGTTTACCCAAAGCGGGCGTCTCGCAATTTGTAAATGGCGGAATAAATAAATTATGCTCACGTCAGGAGAGGGGGGGGGGGGGGGGGAGGCCGCGGAGCGGCCGCCGCTTTGCCGTCGGCCGTCTCTCGCGCGCAGAGACAATCACCGCCGTAAACAAAGAAGAAACACAAACAACGGCCCGCACGCACGCACAGGTCGTGCGACCGTATAAATCTTGAGAAATTAATCTTCCCAACGAAAAAGAAGGGAGCCGACGCGGCGCGGCCGGAAAGGAACTTGGTGCCGAAGGGCGCAGCGAAAGAGCCGGCGGCAGTGGCTGCAGTGAACTCGTGCTGCCGCTGTACAGGTCTGCGGCTTCTTCGAGAGCCGGAAGGTGGCAAGGGAGGGGGGGGGGGAGGAGAGAGGGAGTTCGAGGAGGAGCGAGAGGCAATAAACGAGGCTTCGTTCGGTCGTCGCCGGCGCAGTGGAAACCCGCGAATGCGCACCTCTTTCCATCGCATGTAGCTTCCTTCAGCTCTCCACGCACAACGCGTTTTCTCCTACACTGTTCTCTTTGGCAAGGAGGCTGTCTCTTGCTTTTTATACTGTGAGCTTTCGGGACGAAGCTGCGCGCTTCACTTCATCCGAGTCTGACTGCCTTCCTCCCGGTTCGCCTGACAGCACTTGGTCTAGACTTGGTCCTCCCTTCCCCAACTCTTCCACTCCACTTGCAGTCCTGATGGCACTTCTTCGACTCCACGATGTTCTCCTGGTTACGCGTCTACGCCCGCGGCGAGACGCGTAGTTTTGGCCACTGCTTGTGCGCGCATGTCGACAGCGACACGCCTTCCACACCCGGGGCGACTGCGCTGAGCAGACAGACAGGGAGAGCTTGTGGGAGGGAATGCCGTGACGCGTCACTGGAAACGACCATGCCGCAGGCAGCAGTCTAGAAGAGTTCGGCGAGGCAGCAGCAGCGCATCGGTGTTGGCGGGGGGCTGCCCTCACGCGCGCACGCAGACAGGAAAGGCAGGCAGCCAAGCACGCACTCACGTCGCTCTCCGGTCGGCCGTCGCCGGACACGCTCGCCTGGCTTGGGGCCTAACCTCAAGTGCCTCGAGAAAATGAACCCGTAATAATTGCGTGTTCCGCCCCTCTCTGACCATTCACGGGGCCCGGCAGGTTGATGCATCGCCTCCGTGGAACCGGTCTTCGCCAGAGGGAGGCTTATGTTTTTTCTTTAATTTCCTTCTCTCTTCGTTCGCCCGTACAAGCAAGGCCCTCGTTCGCTTCTTGAGCTCAGGCTTCCGTAGAGCGCGCTTCTTTCGCGGTCCCGATGCCTCAGGCAATCCACGGCGGCTGCTACTACCACAGTACCAAGTAGCCCAAGGTTCCTTTCGACTCGCTTTAATTTTCTTATATATATTTTCCCAAAGAACGCGGACATTTGCAGCAGCGTGTGCGCGCGTGTGCGTACACACTCACCAGCGTCGTCACTCCGTTCGGATCGTTAATACATCACGAACTCTTCATATCCGAACCCCCCTTCCCTATAGCGGGCACCGCCGTGCGGAGGGTTACTATACGCACTGGAGGGGGGGAGGACTTCGCAGCCTTGGGAATTTCCCTGCGGCTTTCATTTAGCCACCGTAAGGTGGCGCGTGCGCGCGACAGAGTGCGTTGACCGACGCTTACAGTCCGGCACAGGAGCGGGCGGTGATCGGGGCGGTGGCGAGAAAACAAGTTGCCAAGAAGCGGCGGCCCCTCTGGCGAGCCACTACAGAAGAAGAAGCCACGCAATAATGCGTTCTCGGGCGTGATAGAAAGGAGTGGCTTTGCATCGCCCCAACAGCCAGAAAAAGAAGCCCGCAAGCGGGCCACGCATAGAAAAGCTCCCGCCGAACGAATTCTCGGCTGGGCGTCTTTTCCATCCTCTAAATCTCTGTGCTTCTTCTTCTTGTTGTTTTCTTTTTTGTTTGTTTCATCCCGATGATGTCGCGAGCAAATTGCTTCCAGATCGAAGCCAGATCGCGCAGAGGTGGGCCCCGGACGCCTTTGCAGCCGAAGCGCGATGATGGTCCGGAACCGTGTAGTGGAAGAGTGCGCTTGCCTACCCCATGCAGTGCTGCTCGTTTCTAAACACGCCCTCGAGCGCCGCAGTTGGTTCACTGAGCTTGTCGATGCGGAGATATGCATATTTAATGCGAATCTCATTTCCGATGAAGGCGCTGACTGCGGCGACAAGACTTTTCTCTTTTCTTCGCGTCTAGTCTGGACGTCGGAATGCTTAATTCGGTTAATTGCAGAGAGCGCTCTGTAATTTGGAACGTCGCGAGAACACGGCTGCAAGGCCGGTGCCGTCGTGGAGGTAAATTCCACTCCCCTTCGGCACCTCGGCACCGCATTTACACGGAATTGCGCCCGCAATGATGCGTTTGCGAAGCAAGGCTGTCCCGCTCGGTATGCATGTATGTGCGCGCAGCTTGAAGGCGTTCGTTACAGGGAAGTCTGTAACGAACCCTATCGTTACAGGGAAGTCTGGGTTCGATAGGTCCTATATGTAAAAAACAGCGCGTGTTTTCTTTGGGCGTTTGCCAGCTGGAGTTACGTAACAAGTCACCATGTTCGTAGGAAGGTGGCGTGTCTCAGCTGCTTTGCGCGTGTGTGCGTGTGTGCGAAATTCTGTGATAAATACATTGTCATTCTGGGCCCTGTATTCACAAACTATAGCCATTCCAGTCGGTGACACTGTTGTGCACAACCTCTAGGATCGACACACACACACACACACACACACACACACACACACACACACACACACACACACACACACACACACACTTCCCAGGTGATATCAAGCTTTCTGCAAATCGTGCATTTCTGTACTGCCTCCGGGATCGGCCCCCATGTTTGGTTCGCAAATGTGCACCCTATAGGCCTGTCATTTACAGCTCCGCTGTAGAAGACCTCGTCTTGCACTATCAATGCTCAAATGTGTTGCCACCAATCCTCATGCTCGACATCTTATTATCGAGTACACGCGGCCAATGGCAAAGAGCAAGTTCGCGACCGGAGAGCTTCGTGGAGTCGGCCCCTGGCTGCAGAGTGCATGCTTGCTCTGCTGGTGGCTTTAATATTGTCCTCCTTGCCCCGCCACGGTGGTCTAGTGGCTATGGTACTCGGCTGCTGATACGAGGGTCGCGGGATCGAATCCCGGCTGCGGCGGCTGCATTTCGATGGAGGCGAAATGTTGAGGCCCGTGTGCTGTGCGATGTCAGTGCACGTTAAAGAACCCCAGGTGGTCAAAATTTCCGGAGCCCTCCACTATACGGCGTCTCTCATAATCAGAGCTGGTTTTGGGACGTTAAACCCCACATAACAACAACAATATTGTCCTCCTCGTTGAGGGAAGATGAAAGCCTCCGTATAAGTAGATACAACAACAGAGAAACGTAAACCCCGACGTCAAAAAACTTTTCTTCCATATATATATAAGCCCTGTTGGCGATCGTCGGTCGACCGCCTTCGCTGATGATATATTTTAACCAGACGTGTGCGAGAATTTCGAGTATCGAATCTGATAGCGCCCCGTTCCACTCGATCTTCGAATCGGGTAGTTATTCGTAAAACCGCGTGGCTTTTTGTAATAGTTTACGAATACATCGATTTCTTAAGAGCAACGAAATAGACATAATGTAGGTGCAAAATGCATGATTATTTTCATCCCCTATATTATAGGCATAAAACATGAGAGCCTATAAAGTGCAGCAGGCTTCTCCACCCGAGGAGCACGAATTTATGGTGTGATTATGTTGTCGTGACGTAGAGATGTAAGATTCCACGAAATATTGAGGGGTGTGAGAGAAATAGGCTTGTATCACGTTTTCTTTTCAGAAAAAATATGAAAAAATTTAAAAAGAGATGATGCCACATAACTACATATCAAAAGAATTGGTAAGTACATACTTAGTTGCTACATTATTATTAATTCTTAATGTAAGTGAACTGTTCTAAAGTAGCATTACATTATTGCATCACAAAGGTCGCAGAAGAGCTCATATTGGTGTAAAATCCAGGCACTGTTGAACGTCAAGGCACTGATTTCATATTAAAGCCTCATCAGTAACATTTGTGTCGAATTTCTGTTTGGTGCGTTAACGCTTCGATATATGCCGTGGAAGAAGCCCTCCCAACATTGAGGTTAGACTGCACGTTCACAAATTTTCGTTCGCAATCACCTGCACAGCTTCATGAGCATGCTTCGAAAATATAGGACCACTTTCTTTGCACACGCCACAGAAAGGGAGTCTGCAGAATGCGAGCGGTGTTGTGAGCGATGGTTCAAGCTGTCAACTAAAATATTCTAGTTCATCATAAGTTGGGCTAGTACACCACGGGCTAGAGTGATATACTAAATTACAGCTGAGACAAAGTCCTTGGCACAATGTTGATGTATCCAGCTGACCCGCAGACTCCCAAATTTGTCCTTTTTTTTCTTTTTGACCAAAATCCCTTGCAGGATCTCTATTTTTGCGACGTCAGAGAAAAGTTTCCGAATATCCAGCGAGATAAATAGCAGAGATACGATAAATAAAGACCGCTTACAAGCTAGTCTAAAATCCTTTAGATCAGTGAAAAGGAGTCCCATCGCAACAGAAGAATTCCGTACTGATGTTCTCTGTTCCTTTAAGATTACTTTTGGTCGGAAAAAATAAAACCAGTTTTTTTTTTTCGATATTGGATGCTGTTTTTCAACCGCTCACATATATATCCGGAAACCGCATTTGGGCATTTATGCTAACATTATGAGTACAAGGATGAAAACACTGATTTACATTAATTGCCACAACGACTGTTCAACAGTCGAGAATTATTCGAAAAGTATTCGATATTCGATTCGGTGTCATAAATCAACGTTATCACAGCCTTAATTTTAGAATTACGATCCATAGAGGTCCACATTCACGGACACTCGCTGCATAAAACTTTTCATTTTCGTTTTTTTTTTTTCCACGCAGTATAGGGACAGTGAACTATGCCTGCAAGAGTGCATCCATGGTGTCTTTCATGCATGCTTGCATTCCCGACACATGACATGCTGTGTGAAAATCATTCCCGACGCTTTTCACACATGCAGCATCACGCTCGTCTTCCGCGGAAGGTTGCCTCTGCTTCATGCCAGCACACTATATACTGATGCGATGCCGGGGAATCGGGGCGAGTACACACACACACACACGCACACACACACACGCACACACACACACACACACACACACACACACACACACACACACACACACACACACACACACACACACACACACACACACACACACACACACACACACACACACACACAAAGAGCGTTCACGCTACCAGAGTTGGTCAGAACAAAAGCCGCATAGCAGCAAGAGCAATCGCATGATTCTCAAAGGATGCCGATCCATTCAGAAGAAGTTCACAAAGCTTTTCCACAAAGTATTTTGTTCGTACATGTTGATAGCATTTGGCAGCATGGCCTTGATAATAATAATACGGGGATACTGGATAAAACTTTCCCTTGCGAACAATTTTAACGTATAACATGTTTGTAAGTACGGACCCTGCAGAGCTGAGCAACCGCCACAGGGTTTGACGCTATATATGCAAGATTACTTTACAGGGGATCTTCACGTTCATAAAAGCGAAATGAGGAACTTCGTTATTTCGTATATTAATAATTTATTATTATTATTATTATTATTATTATTATTATTATTATTATTATTATTATTATTATTTGAGATATTATCCAAAAACGATGTTACTACCTTGCTCGTCATTCTTAATGCATTTATGTGTTTATACTGACAGATCGGCCAATAAAGTAACTTTAGTGACCTATTTCCTCGAGAAGTAGCCGTATAGAGGACTAGAGCTTTTAACAAGGCACAGAAGGTGCTTTCTTTGTGCAAATGCATTCACCAAATAGTTTTGCATTGATAGCAGTTCTGAAAGGTTCATTATGGCAACAAGCAGTGGGTGAGTCACATTGATTATTCTAACGGAACGAAGTTCATGCAACTAGGCAGTTTAAATGTGGTCAAAGTAAAATGCCGCAAAGCCCATAAAAAGTGCGCCCGAATCGAGTATAAGAAACGTACTACAGAAACATAAATGAACGCCATGCTGACTTTAGGCCAGGTTTGTCCTACATGAATCTGAAGATATGGAACACAACGATACGTTGAAAGTCAATATGTCAACTTCGGTACACGCTCCGTCGAATGTGCAGTAATGTTCTTAAGGATAAAGCTCACTCCCATTGAAATAAAAAAAAAAAAAGAAGGCATGGACGTTTAAGTATATTACGCTGACTGAATAATAAGCGAATTGCACAACCTTTCCCTGTACATAATATTTTCTTTCATTATCCCCATAATCAGTTCTTTTCAAAGCTATAATACAAACTGTCAGAGCAATCAGTAATGACACTGAGAAGTATGGTTGCAAGAAACGAGCATATGTTGCTCGGACAATATCACAAATTATCAGAACAGCAGAGTAGCAGTCTCTGGATTTGCACGGTCGATTGTCGATATCATACTATATCATTTATAATATACTGCTGCTGTATACTGAGAATGGTCGCCAAGATGTCGCATTCCGAACGTTCTGCTTGGCTGGTCCATCAAGTATAGTTAATTGCTTCGTCAGTGGACACGCGAGATTCTATGTCACACAAGGCGACACTGTCGCCTTTGGCGATCGTCCCAGAACACGCTCTCTGCATGGACCTTGAGCACTCCCCATCCCCTTGGTCAGCCACTTGGGACCACACTCGCAGGCGCAAAGCCGCAGCCGTGACCCCAACTTCCCGGCATGATCACCCACCGTTATGTGCAGCTTACACGCAGTCACCGATTATACGGGCTTTTATACAATACAAGTCGTGCCGACGTCAGCGACGCGGCGCTCCCTCTCGGAACGTCCCGACAAAAAGCGCATAGCTCAAAGCAGAGCAGTAGGAGAACTGAGACGCAAAACATAAAAATGAAAGGAAGATGATATGAGAGGCAGAGAAGTAAAGTTTCGATGGAAAAAAAAAAAAAAAAAAAGGAAGCGCCGCAGCAACGTTTTAGCTGGCCGCCCTCCCCTTTCCCTCGACTCACTGAACGCGGGAAACGCTGCCGGCGCGCGGTCCGTCCAATCGAGAGCGCGCGCCTGCAGCGCACACACAGAGCGGGGACCCTGACAGGCGGTCGACTTGACGCTTGATGAAGATGAACGAGAGGCAGCGCCAGACTCCCGTCCCGTCACCAGTCGCAAACCGACGCGTGGGCGAGGGAATGGATGGTGTACGCGGTACCATCGGGTATACGCGGGGCTTGCATGGCCGGCAGCGCGGCGGCGAAGCCGCCGCGGGGGTTGCGCGATAACCGAAGGCGCCTAGCCCCTCGCGCGGCGAGTCCGGATGTAGCAGCAGCAGCCGCCGCTTCGTCGTCCGAGACGACGCTTTACGACGGCGAAGAGAAAGGGAACTCGCGCACCTTTAGCCGGCGGCCTGGCTTGGCTGCTTCAACGCGTGTCTTCGGGGGAAACCCCCTCGTATCTGCAGAGACGTCTCGTCCTCGGGATCCCTGCGTTTGTGCGTGCGTTTGGGAAAATAGCGCACCGGCTCGCAACGCCGCTTGGAAAATGATCGATCCGGGAGCTGTTTTGGGGGGGCTGCGGTATTCTTAAGAGAACAACAGCTGAAGCGAGGGTGTGGGTAAGGGAGAGACTGCGTGGGGGAAGGGGGAGTTCGGTTTGCGACAGGCGTATTGGACAGTGCGCGGCTCTGGACCTCTCCACGCTATATGGGAGCTGCATGTTGTAGTGTACGTATATGAGACGGCGAAGAAGAGTGATGAACAGCCGGCGGACACGGCTGCGCGGTTCGTGGCCCGAAAGCTTTCTGCGAGCTCGTTGCGATTGTTGTTTGTGACGGCGCAACTGCGTGCGCGGCGCTTTATTTTCTTTGTCTTTCTTTTTTTCTTTTGCACAAGGCCGGCGTTGATGGATGGGGCCCTGGAAGAGCGGACAGGCGGCGCATCACGCATGTTGTGTCTGTGCACACGGCACGCGCTCGACAAGCTGATTGGCTCGAATCGCGGTGGAACGACGAGATGCGATGACGCGTGTTTGACTCCCTCTCCTTCATGGGAGCTGACAGAAAGAAGAGCATGGGGAGCAGTTTAGCCAATGCACAGCTGGCTCAAAAGACTGCGAGACAGAAATCGATCAGGCGCGACGTCCTGCGGTCAGGCGGAGGCTCTAAAGCACTCTAGCATCAGCCTCGCTTATTGGTGACGTGAAGATCAAAGCGCATCTTGTAAACTTATGTACGCCTCTTCAATGTGTGCTGACACCTTGATAAGGTGTTTGATGGCGAAAGTCAGTGTGTGCAGACGCTTCATCGAGATGTCTGCACACACTGAGTTCTGCTGTTTGCGCATATGCCGATGTGCTATAATGTATAACATTCCATTTAAAACATTGTGAATAAGTACGCGTGCTTAAGTACAAGAGCCGTCCTTGAAGCTTGCTGAAGAAAAGGTCGCGAAGCTTGCTGAATAATGAGTAGTTAGTGCAACTGACATTCACTAAATTCTGCATGCAGTATAGCTTTGAAACGATGTGTTAGACTGCTGCCGCTCTGCCTTGCATCTACTGCCGCATTCTTCGTTTAATGCGTATGTCAAGGTGATAAAACAGTGCGAAAGAGAGAAGACGGAATATCACATTCGAAGTGGACTTTAATTCTTAGCAGACACTGCGCTTGGGCACATCGCTGTTGGCCGTTGCCCCAATACGTCATGCTAGTCAGTGTATATGGTCGTTGTTATATCGTTAATCTCGTCGTTTATAGTCGTTGTTCCTGATTCACCCTTCCTTTATTTTTTTCCCCCTCTGTGTATCACTGACCATTGCAATGACCATTTGGGAACTGCCACCGGGTTGCATGAGATAGCGAGATGGCTTGAGCTCCGTATAGAGAGAGCTGTATGAAAAATTGGATAGCCCTCTTGACTTGTTCTAACTTTCATTACATTGCATTTTTCGTTCCTTCATCCTAATGCTTGCATCAGCTCATCATCACTCTATGCATTTACACTGCGGTCAGCAGTGCTACCGCTTCCTTCTAACCAGTCTCTTAGCCCACTTTCTTCACCAGAAACAATAGGGGAACGATCTAGTGCAGTTATCCTCTTGTTTCAAATTAACCTGGTCTAACTGAACTTGACCCGGACCAATTATTCTCTTTTTTTATGTTTGGAAATTAAGCAGCCTCCATCTAACCACAAATGGACACGCACTGGGACGGGGCGTCATTTTGTAGGCGGGTGGAATTAGCTTCTAAATCGTCTCAGGCCAAACACGGGGATCCAGTAGGTCCGTTCTCATCGTATATGAAGAGACTACAGCCCTTCGAATCTAGGAATCAAACGCACGACCTCGGGGTCATTATACCAGTGGGGGGCCCGCACACTTCATTGTGCATTGAGACTGGCACAAAACGCACAAAGGGGGAGCGATTGCACGCATGCGCTCGTTATACGCAATTCAATCGCAGACAAAGGAACACTCCTCCTGCGACCCCTTGTCCCCACCGCGTTTTTAACCGCCGGTGGTCGTCGGCACATACGGTGGCTTGGCCATGAGGGCGGGAATGCCTGCATCGCACTCCACTGTCAGATCAGGCCGGGCGCACGGTAAGCCCAGCGGCCGAAGCTGCATAGCAGGCTTGAAGAGACCGTAGCCAAACCGACGCTGTCTCGCTCCTTGTGGGTGCGCGCGCTTCTTGTGTCACTTTTCTTTCTTTTTCTTTCTTTTTTTCGAGTCTACACAGCGACGATGCGCTGTGTAGCCCTGAAGGTCCTGCATGCAGTGTCCATCCTCCTCCTCCTCAGTCGCAGCCACCCTCGAAGCCCGAGGGGCGACGAAGTGGACGCTTGCACGAGCGTCTCGAATTCTGCTTTGTCCGCGGCTCCCGAAAAAATGTGTCTACCTTGCGCGCGGCGGCGGTCGAAGGACGCGCGCGCACTCGGGCTGCCAGTTGTTTATCGCGACCGAGCGACCATTTTTCATTCGCCGAGTCCAGCGCAGCGGCATTGTGATGGATGGTGGCCGCGAGCTCTTTTGAAAGGCAAGTATAAGAAGCGAGGCACCCCCACGGTTCCTCCCCCCTCTGCGCTGACTCTCTCGCTACACCCCCCCCCCCCCTCTCTCTCTCTCTCTATCACGCAGCTAGAAAAGCAATGGAGAAGCTCGCCTCATGCACCATCGTTGGGTTCTGCCACTGCTGCCATCGGGTCTGCGGCTCAGCTTCCAAGCCGACCAGCGGTTCCTACTCCTGTCAAAAAAGAACATGGCAGCCCCCCTCCCCCCTCGCCCTCAAACCACCCCTGTTCCCGGCGTGCCCCAGGTGTCTCAGTGTGCGGCCCTGGCGTGCCACTGCTGCAGCTTTATGGTAATGCTTCCCTTGCTCGCCCTCAGTGTCTCCGATCGTGCAAGACCGTTCGGTTTGGCAAGGTTATAGTAATACAAGGTACATGTATACACGTATGCACATCCGCGGAAACGAACGGTCCTTCTTTGGCATTCCTCCGGCGTAACGGAGGTGCCCCTGCTTGCTGTTCGCGTTTTCGCTTCTGCCTCGTCTCTTGCAGCAGACTTCCTATCCTCGTTGTCTCGACCGAGGAACGTGAAAGACTCGTGGTGTACATAGGAGAGGCGTTGTAACGGACGTCCTGTGACAGAAAATTTGGCGGGACACCCCCTCCCCCAGCATTAAGCAAAGAGGTTTAGCTAGCGCCGTCACGCACTCCAGTTAGTAGGTGGCAGCCTTCCAAGAATGACGCGCGACGCGCTTGCTCGCAGAGCTGTGCCTTCCGCGTCGCTATATAGAGAATTTTGTTATCCTTTTCGTCGCTGTAGTTCGCACACTTGTAAGTTGCTGGGGGGCGAAGTGAAAGTTTGAGTAATTGGCTTCTTTTTGGCACGCCGCTTGGCTTAACGCGGGACATAATGATACAATTTTCGCTCGCGTAATTTCGAAAGGAACAGTAAACAGAAGAAAAAGTGCGCTTGGGACTGTGTAAACATGGCATCGGGCTGCTTCTCAGAAATAGAAGAGCCTGAAAAGCGGCAGTCAAGTCTGTCAGTTATATACTGTTTGCGCGGTCACGAAAGACCAAAAGAGTATATCGATCGTAATCGCATCTTCTTCCAGCCAAAAGATGAGATCGGAGGATAAACAGAAATAGAATAAACACAGTCGTCTGGGGCATGACAGAATAGAAGAATAACTGCGCGGACAATGCCAGCCTCTATGCACTATACATAGATTGAAAGCGACTTTGATTACAAAGCACTTCAGTCACTTCGCTACAATGCCCAGAATCAGCAGTTTAATCGACGCCTAAGGTCTTGCGACTGCATGCGTGGTGGTTCTCAAAGCGGCGCATTCCTCATGTGAAAAGGAAAGAAAGATACGGGTAGGTGGCCGAGGCCTCTGTAAGCTTGTGTGTATACGCATGTAGATGCAAGTAGCTTTATATATCTAATGATAGCGCCCGCGGGAGACGTCTATTCTTTCTGTTACTATGTACACCTGCACTGTTTATTTGGTTTCTTTGTTTTGGTTGCACATCACCGTGTAAGAAGCGAATGCTATCCAGTGGCAACACATACAACGGCTTCTGTATGAATAGCTGCTGCGCATACAGAAGCAGCAAATCGACTGAGGAGCCAGCATGGAGCCAGGCGTGGTTTGCACAGCTGCGTGTGTGCGACGAGACGTCGCTGCCATGCGCCGCGCCATGAATGCTCGAGCTCCAATGGAGGACGGCTAAAAGATGGGCCCAGCAATGGTCTACAGATGGCCTTTGTCCACAGCAGGCGAGTTATCTCCCGAGCCATGCACGAAATAAAAGGCGAGTTCTTCCCCGTAAGCAGTGAAAAATGGTGCGCGTCTTTAGCTTTATATACCACTGTATAGATAATCCGCATGAACAGGCTACATGGTCGCGGAAGGAGACCGTCGGTGCAACAGTTTTACAAAGAAGTTGTTATAGTGGTTCGTTGGTACAGGGATTTTTTTCGTATGTCTGTGGTCATACAAACAAGCATCGTCATTGGAAAAATGGCGCCTTCAAAAAAGAGAAAAACGAAACAGGGAGAGGAAAGGGATACATAAAGTGGCCACCAAAACAGCACGAACGGCAGCTGAGGGATGAGGCGTACCGGTTGATGTCGCTATGTCACAAGTAATAACTGTAGATAGTGCTGTAGATATAAGCAATGAAGAAACTGGGTCCCTCAACTATAACACCGGACTTAACACCAGAAGTCATTACGACATACAAATGAAAATATTTTGCCGATTTCTTTCGATATTCGCTTTTACGATTTCTCAAGATACGCAAAATGTCTGGCTTGATTCAATTTTATTTTTTCGCTTGATTAAATTGTCATGCCCCCCAGGTCTACCTCGATTCTCATGCCATTTGCCTTGATTCGTTCTCCTTAATTCACTTGATTCACTATTTTATTCACCCACATTATACGGCCCCACGCGGATATGCGCATGCGCCACAGGTGACTTTCTGTATATACCGCTAGTGTTGACGGCGCTGGACGCCGAATTTGTTGACTGATGAAGTATAAAAGGCGTCCGTTTTATACCTCATCCCCATCCCTTCCACCGGGGGGAAGGGGCGGGGGGGATTGGCACCGAATGTGAGCTAATGTTTCCATTTCGAAGCAACACTTTCCCATATGTCATACACGGGTCATTACTGAACGAGACTCGGCTTACTCGGCTTCAGGATTCGAGAAACATATCGATACTATAATCTGGACACGGATTCTGATCGGAAGACGACTGTCGTGTGTGGGCCGGACCGCTAACGAACAGTCAGCGGACCGCATGTTCCCTTGGCATACGATTCCAGCGACAGCCACAACAATGACAATTGTATACCTCATTTTGCGTGTGATACACAGAGAACATGCGGTGGGCTTATAAAAGAACGAAAATATATGCCCTGGCTGCACTACGAGAAGAAAATAAGATTTAAATCAATATAACTTTTGTGTTAGGAGAAAGTATTACCTCTTGGTACTGAGGGCGATTTCAGTGTAGACGTTATATATAAGACAAACGTGATGACTTTGTGTCATTCGCCAGATTAAATTTTGGAATTTCGTGCTGTAATCACCCACAACAGCCGACCACGTGGTACAGATCGTAAATAAAGGTATACTGTACGTCAGCAGTGTGCATGGTGTTGGTGCTTCCCCATAACGTCAGTTATGGTGATGGTGATTGTTTGACACTGCCCCTTCACGGTGGTCTAGTGGCAGTGGTACTCGGCTGCTGATCCGAGGGTCGCGGGATCGAATCCCGGCCGCGGCGGCTGCATTTCGATGGAGGCGAAATGTTTAGGACCGTGTGCTGTGTGATGTCAGTGCACGTTAAAGAACCCCAGGTGGTCAAAATTTCCGGAGACCTCCACTACGGCGTCTCTCATAATCACAGCTGGTTTTGGGACGTTAAACCCCACAAATCATCATTGTTTGACAGCCTCGCTGTATAAAACCATAATCAGAGGGCATGGCGGAATATTCGTTGTGTGAGGCTCTCTGTAGCTGCAGGTACAGAGTTCTATTGGTATTTTTAGAAAAGGAAGGCCGTTATCTCTTGATAAAACCAATGGTGGGGCAACAAAAAAAAAAAATCAAATTGCAGGAAATGTTCCGAAATATGTACCTTCATCTTTTCGACTATAGGAAAAGCGGGAAGAGGAGGAAAGAAAGATGGAAGGAATCCGAACGAGAACATAGTCATATACATAGATTGATCCGTGGGATTCCGTAGTGGCTACCGAAATTTCGACCACCTGGGGTTCTTTAACGTATGGTGGCAACAAATCACAGTACACGGGCCTCAACATTTCCCCTCAACTGAAATGCAGCCGCCGAGGCTGGGATTCGATCTCGCGACCTTCGGATCAGTAGCCGAGTGCCATAACCACTATAGACTACCGGGGCCGGGCAAGAGAGAAAGGCTTCAGGATGGTGTCAAGTTGCTGAGGGAGACTTATATAGCTCGGGGAGAATACGACAACAGGGTGTGACAAATACTCCGAATACACACACACGCACGGACGCACACAGACACGCACGCACACGCAGCGAAATCAAAACGCATGCAGCCAGAGCTTTGCTCGCATAGCTTCCCGAATCGAGCACTGTTTGCGTTAATGGCAGCTTCCCAGGAAGAAGCGCAGAAAAAAAAAAAAAGACAAGCAAACAACGTGAGTAGGCAAGGCAAACGTCGAAACAAAACTGCCTCTGATAACCTCCTCTCAACGGGGCTAAGTACGGGCCGGAACAAAGGCGCGCCCAATTCGCCTCGCACAAAAGAAGCTCGCCGCTGTGGCAGCTCGAAATCGACGCGCCCTGCAGTGCTCCGCAGCATGCGTTCGCTCGTGTGCAGATATGTAACACGAAAGCGCATAAATAAGTAATGGCAAGAAACAGCAGAACCGGAGCAACTGGCGCTGAGACCACGAAGGCACAAAGGGGAGAGAGTGTGTGTTATGAGGACGCTGCGAGGAAAGGAAATTTCCTGGCGTTTGAACCATTGCACACGGTGGAGAGGAAGAATGTCCTGGGACGACTATACGACTACGACGACGACGGGGCTCGCGGGGCCGGTCGGAAATGGCTCGTCAGCGAACGCCGAGTCAGGAAGTGTCGGCACCGGGGCGCCAACGGCTTCCGCCATCGCCCCTTCTTCCTCCTCCTCCTCTTCCTCCTCGACACCGGAGTAGTATATAGTCGAGCCGCGAGCTAATTACGGGCCCGATGTGTTTTTCGTCCCGTATACCGGCCGTATGGTGGCAACAAAGCTCGCGCACTTGTTTCTTCTCCCATCCCCCACGCAACAGCGCCAGGAGGTGGGGTGGGAGGGGGAGAGGGTGAAGTTGTGTAGGCACAAACGCCGCCGCTTCGGCATGAAGGTTGCCGTATTATAATATATCGCAGCCGAAGGAAATGCTGTCTCAGCGACAAACTTCACCGAGCTGCCCCCTTCTACAACGTATATATAAACACTCCATCGCTTCGCTCAAGCTATGCAGTCACGGGTACGGCTTTATTGAGCCCAGTGCGGCTGTGTTTCCGCCGGTACAAGGGGTTTTTATATTATATAGTCGCTTGCTTCTGCAGTAGCCTGCCTGCGTATCTCTAACACGGTTTTTCTCTACACATGGCGTGCTTGGCTGAAACAATGACACCCTCCCCTCGCCACCCCGCTTTCTTCTTTCTTTTTTTTTTTCGTTCGACACTTTCACGCGTTCGCACTGCCGACGCCGAAGTGGCTGATAAACGAGGCGTTTGGTGTTTGCTTAGTTGGATCCGCTAAAGAGAATGTCGCCGAGGCTTACGTTATGCGGCGCTTAACAAGTTTCCCCGAATATGAGAGTGCCGCACGGATGTGACGCGCAGCGTGTGTGCGTGCGTGCGTGTGTGTGTGTGTGCGTGTGTGTGTGTGTGTGTGTGTGTGTGTGTGTGTGTGTGTGTGTACAGACAAGGGGCGGTGCGTCTGGTACCCCTTGCAGGAAGAGACTACAAAAACAGGGAGGCCAGGCGAAGCGGGCTGTCACGCAGGCACGAAAGCCTTTGCAGTCACGCTATATAGCGTTAAAACGAGAGGGAAAGGGCGGGTTTAGGTTTTGGTTACGTTTGTAGAGGGAACTCGCGTGACCGGAACGAAATTGTAGTGCGACGAGAGAGTGAGTGCCGAGAGACGTTAATGAAGTAGAGATAAGGGCTGGCAACTATAACAGGGTGATCGCTCATGTGGGTGCTTGTTTCGCATTTATACATATGGTGAAGAGTGACGGGTGCAGATGCATATTATCTGATATGGATATTCGCAGGACTTCATCTGGAGCGCTCTCGTCTCTGATAGCAAGCCAGTCTCCGCTACAGTGCCTCGACGAGTTATGACCATTGGATACACGATAACAGATTTCACAAAACAGCGCTTCAGTTCATACATAACGCAGGACTTACACCACATATTTAACGCATACACCGTGACCATCAACTATACTGCCTTAAGGGCAAATCCACTTCTCATTAAAAAGAAAAAAATAAGAGTAAATAGAGTTCTAAATAGAGGAAGTGCGACGTGTCGTAAGAGATCGGCGAAAGTACACTTAAAATGTCAAGAAGAAATTAAGATAAAGCTGGAACCAGACATGCACGATGTAAGAACTTTCGATGGAGGCGAAATGTCGAGGCCCGTGTACTGCGCGATGTCAGTGCACGTTTAAGGACACCCTGCAGGTGGTCCAAATTTCTAGAGCCCTTCACTAACGACATCTCTCATGACCATATCGTGGTTTAGGGACGTAAAACAGCAGAAATTATCATCATTAAACACTTTCGTTCCTGCATGTCGCATCTGTTTTCTGGCTCGCTCAGAAGTGCCTGGGATATTCGCATAAATAAAGAGAGGCAAAATAAACCTCCCTGAGGTTACATCCTTTTGTGCGATATAATAATCGTTTATTGTGCCTCATACGCTTCTCAGGCAAGTGTATACAGCTATGAATTTTGCGTGTATATATGATACTGTCGGCAACGCGGTACAAATGCGACACGGAACGACGATGCGACAAAGCATGGACCAGGCACCCGCACTCAGAGACCGCAGGAGCACACGAGCCGACTTATCTTTTTCCGAAGCCCGCTGGCTCGGATCATGTTGCTCATGCAGTTCGTATTCGATCGATAGGGCATGCCTTGCTGACTATATACGCGTGACAATATGGCCCAGTCCTGCTGAAGAGTGTAATGTGGCACAGCTTAGGCTTACGCAGATGAAACAATTCGTGCCTTTAGTGTACCTGGCATTTTTCAATGTTAACGCTCGGTCATCGAATTCACAAGAACTTCTCCTTTGAAAGTGCGTTCCGCCACTGAGCAGTCGCCTTCGCCAATGTCCACACTAGGCCTCGCTGAAATATTCTCTCACGAATATTTTCAGCGTAAGATGCTTTCCTGAATATACGGTCCACTGGCTTCCCCGTGAAATAAGTGAAACTTTCGTAGCGTGGTCATGTCATGTGCGAAGGGGCGGTGCTTTTTACACTGTATATACACAAAGCACTATCAACAAGAGCAGTTAGTAACTCAAACAAACGAACTCGAAGGGCCGCATGCAATGGAATCGAGTGAATCGCTTCATCTTGGGCCTCTCAGCAAAGAGGAAGTCGGGATATATATAAGCCACCTAAACGTTCACGGCGTGCACATTTCAGGGCGTCCCGATGGGGCCTGAAAAGAATGCGGTGACGAAAATAACGACTCATGGTGCCTCACGGAGTCACGACGAGAAGACAGGGGCAACATTACGAAGGAGGAGGGGGGGGTCACGGTCTTTGACCTGCCATGCCCCAGGTTTCGGTTGCCCCATCAGCTTTCGCTGACTAAGCGTGATGAAGAGCTCGCGGGAACCGCCAGAAAACAAACGCGTAGATAAAAGGGCTTCTTGCAGACTATTGTTTGTGCTTAGTATATCTACGCGGCCCTCGAGTTAAAAGTAGCTGGGAGAGGCCACTTAACACTATACGAGCGACACCGCGCGTATATACCGTGTCGTTTAAGCTGCCTATTGTAACGGGAGCTGTAATGCACATCTTAATGATAGAGAACACGAAAATTGTACGTGTAGATTATGAGTGAGCTTGGATGTTACTGCATGCAGACGTTTCAAGCGCTGAACATGCTATACAGACGCATCCGCCCGCGAAAACAAGTTTTGTGAGAAGTTGGAAGACCTCGGCTGGCGCAATGGTTTGCATCATCGTGGTCGTATATTTCCTCCAGGATCGCAAAGTTTCAAGCAGTCATTGTTTTGTTCATGCGCGTGTGAGTGAGTGAGTGAGTGAGCAGTGTACCCACAAAACCATACCTGACGGAAGAGACATGTTTATTCCTCCTTCACGTAAGCCCTATTAAGCCTCATCCGCTACATACCCTGGTAATCGCCTTTTTAACGGTGCTTAGTCACGTCCCACGCGCCTCCCGTCGGCTCAAGCCTCTTAAGAGTGTAAATACTGCGCTTAAATGGTTTCGCTTCATAAACGGCCGTTACCAATATGTCCTCCTCCATATAAGGCCGACCCTACCTACATAAATACGAGGATCTGCGAGCGTGAAAATCGCGGCACGCACAAAACCGCCGCCCTCTGCACTTCCTTGGGGAAGAAATCTCCGAAAGAGACGTAATCTCCGCAAGTGGCGCGCACCTGAATAACACGACGCGGCAAAACGAGAGACGGAGAGAACTAAAAAGAGAAAAAAAATTAAAACGAATACGAAAACGCCTCGAGAAGAAGCGCACTGGTTTGAAGGGTCAAAGTTCAAGGCTGTTGCCTTCCGCTCGGCGAAGTCAAAGCGCAGCGCGGCGTCGCTCGACCTGCAGCCCCAGCTGCTGCGTCGCGCGAACGTCTCCCCTTGCAAAACTGTGACGCGCCAAAGCGCCGCGCCACTTTCGCGATCTCTTATCACGTATTCCCTCTCTCTCTCTCTCTCACTGCCTATTCCTCCTCCTCTTCTTCTTCTTGTTGCGAGAGGCGTCCTGAAAGCTAATGGCGCCACTGCCGTCCGAGCCGAAGGCGGACGCACAGACGCAGGCGCGTGAATGTGTTCGTGCGTTATAACTTATAAAACAGCGGCGCGGGAGAGATGACTCTGTCGAGGCCTTGTTCCTTTCTTCCTTTCTTTTTTTCGATTTTAAGCTGTGCATCTCGAAACTCAAGTCTCCGTCATATCCTTACATGCCGAGTTTTTGTTTGTCTTCTTGTTCTTCTTATGTAGAAGAAGAAGAAGAAGAAGAAAAAAAAGGAAACTATAACGTGTGGCTCGAAGAGAAGAAGCTAAGTGGGTCCGAATCGAAAGTTTAGCGCCCAAGACGAACCTGTTTGTGGACGTGTTCTTTCTTTCTTTTTTTTTTTCTTCTCTCTTGAGAGTTGCAGCGTGAAGTGACACATCGCTTGGGCGAAATGTTTTTCGATGTGCGAGGATATGGAAAGGCCCCTTGGAGAACTTGAAACTCAATATCGACGGCTTTTGCAAAGAGTTCTCCCTCGCTCTGTTTGTTTGTGTGTGTGTGTGTGTGTGTGTGTGTGTGTGTGTGTGTGTGTGTGTGTGTGTGTGTGTGTGTGTGTGTGCGTGCGTGCGTGCGTGCGGTTGGGGGAGCAATGGAAACTCGAAATATTTATAGAATTTCGATAAACATACCTTACAATGGCCGATGTTCATGGGAGCTACACATTGTCCATGCTAAATTTTTCGGTTTAGAATTTACCCTGAACTAACGGAAACCATTACGAAGTGTTATTTGCGGCACTTTCTCTTTCCTTCCACTCATAAACGCGTTGGTGCGCCCGCGTGTGTATACCTGTTGCGAGAAACTTGCAGTACCTTGAATGCATCGAATTCTTCCATGTAGGTGTTCGTGGAGATTTGCAGTAATTTTAAATACGCGTAATTAATTTTGTCAGCCTGATTCCAGCCACGCCGTAATAGCGTTTTCGAAAAAAAAAACACAAAACTTTTGAAAAGATAGTCATTGAGTCGTTTGCGCCCGGCGAAATACATCATGCTATAGAAGATTTAGTCAAATGGTCTTGGAAACTCGGCAGAACATTGAAATAGGGGAACATGCAATAACCTACGCGACGGCAATGTGTCTACAAGGACACATACAATTTTGCTGCGCAGTCAAACGAGATTTCAAAGCGGAAGCGCGCATACTAAGCACATAGGAGAGCACGCGCACTGACAGCAAGGTTTCCTGATAAAAAGCATAAGCGATGAGAAGCATAGAAAATGCGGTGAAAAGCGCGCGTATATGTTCATACATTCTGTCCTCGCAGTCGGAACTCGACCGCACGGCATAAATTATGCGCCGTATAGCGCATAAAATTCATACAGACATCCGTGCGTACGCCGTCACTGGAATGCAGTCTATAAAATGTAACCTATTAGGCAGTGTTGTACACGTTCCTCCAAAACAGGAACGAAAGCTCGTTCCTCGTTCCTTCCCGATTTTGTAACGAGTTCCCGTTACAAGTTCCTTCAATCAGAAAGGAACGCGTTCCAGTTACATTTTGGAAATTGGAACGTGTCGTTACATTTACGTTACATTTAATTTTTAAGATTCAAAATAGTCTCGGAAAATTGTGAGCTGAAATTAAGTGACTTAAACGCTTTAAATTCAATTCGAGCTACGTACATTTCGTGAACTTGAACCTTACCGGCAGCAGATTACCAAGAGATAGAAAATATGAAAATAAATGCTTCTAGACATTTTTTCAGGGAGCACCGAACGTAGTCCCGAATTGTTCACAGCGAAGTTGACTCTAGTCTATTACAAGTGCAACACATAATGGGTCTTCCAATGAGTAGCCAGAATAGTGTTTCTCAGGTGTGCAGATAGAAAGTCACTCACATTCACCAACACATGAGACATTGTGAGTAGCAAGCCTACATTTAACACTAAAAGCTATGTATGCTGTAGACCTGTCGATTTACATTGGCATATAATAGCTCGTGCTTCACCCGCGTCTATCAATACTGCAACAAGATTTCCCGATATGTCGTCATCATTTGCTGCCCTAAATTTCTTCCCTCAGTATTTGTTAGAAACAAGTTAATGAGCAAACAGACAATGAAGCCTAGAAAAGCATAGGGGAAGTTACTTGTGGTATTTTAATTGTGGATAAAGTAGAAAGGAATTAAAGTGGACGAAAAGACAAACCTGCCTTCGGTGGGACCCGAACCCACGACCTTCGGATGTCGCGTCCGATGCTCTACCAACTGAGCTACGAAGGCGGCCGTCCCCTCGTTCACTTTATTGTGTATTTATGTACATATTATCCTGGGAGTGTTAGGCAGCGCCACTCATGGCCAAGGCGGCGTGCGTGGAACGCACTTTCTTGCCAGGAGGCGTCACGTAGAACGTGAACTTAGCTGAGATGGCTGCTGCCCAATAAGCCCTCGCATGCTACCTAAGGCACCAAGTCTGCCGCAACGAGGCCCACGCTCAGTATTCCCTCAGTATTAGTAGTATTAGTAGTCTTTTTAGTCGTTTAGTAGTCTAATTGACAGTTCTGAATATATTATTTTGCTTAGGTCTCACAATTTTAAAGCATTTGTGATACTGTTCTTTCGCTGTTTTTATGGTGGTGCGCAGCGTGTGTCGGTGTGGAGAATTCGAACTGCATGATCAGCTGATGAGCTTACCGACGACGACGTAGGAGTATCTTTTTTGCTTATGGCGTCCTAAGGAGTACGCTTTGTCTGTTCAATTTCTACAGCAGCCCCACTTCCATTCAATAGTGAAATTACATTAATATGTGGAGAATAAATAAATAAAGAAATAAATAAATAAATAAATAAATAAATAAATAAATAAATAAATAAATCTCCTCACGTGCATCATTTCATCGGACGCCAACCAAGAAATGATGTCTGAAAACAAAAATGACGTATGTCACGCTTGAAAAGTTCGCAGCAGCACAACCGCACAACCCAAGTAGCAAAAACTTGCGCACGTGCTACTGAGCGTGGCTCTGGTTCTTATGAGATCAAGACATAGTAGAAATCATACCTAATGTGAACAAGAAAGTAACAAATGGGCCGATTTACACTTAGAACACAAAGCTGTCTTTGCGTTATGCGAATAGGAAAGAACATTAAATAAACCATACCTGCACGTGCTTCTTTAAGTTTCTCGCCGATATTTTCGACACTGCACTTGTATTGTTTGATGGAGCACAAGTCATACATTGGGATAAACACAGGCGTGCGATGTTGTATTCGGTCGGTTGAAACATAGGGGGTAGCCATGGCCAGGAAGTAATCTATAATTCCACATCGGCACTCATTGCAACAGAATCTGATGGCACAGGAGGCGAGATGGTGTTCCGTGATTTTCGAATGCCAAGTGAAAGATCACTGCAGTGTGTCCAGCCTTCAGAACGACCCTTCCTTGCTCTTCAGACTGGCTCAAATAAAGCGAAAGACGTCTACCCCTCCCCACGTGGTTCGTGTCGTCCCGCGCGCTTTCCTGTCGATTTCCTGCACCCCTGCTGGCGCCTGAGAGTTGTTCCGCCATAACTACGGCCCTTTCGTCGACCCCTTTCGTCACAGCAGGAAGGCCAAGTTTTCCTTTTTCGGCGGACGTTGTCGCCCCATCAGCAGAGGCCGGCAGCGTGTCGAGTAGAGTATGCTGCGTCGGAACGGTCGCTTGCAACACGACTTTCGGAGAATCCTACAATTCCCCACTCAAGCAAGCCGGGAGCGTCCGTGGAAACACAGCAGCTGATGTCTTCTCAGCGATCTTCAGTTGGACGTTTGACCGCCACCCTTTTGTTAACAAACCCCAGACGGCTCGGTCGTGCTGGCTGGCCTTGTAGTTCTGTTCTCCAAACTCTCGTGGTTTACGTTTGCGGCTGCTAAGTGTCGCCAGCCCGCACACAGCTACGTTGATCGAGACACTGCCCGCCTGCTAGCCACGTCACGTTACCTTGACTTCACGGTAACATTTGCCGCTGCTCGTCTGCTTCGCCGAGCGGTCTTCTGCGTAAAAAATGCCATTGACGCCGAGGCCCACACGTTTGAGCCGTAACCGCATTCTCAGAACCAATGCGTTGAGCAAAGCGCGCGTTGTCAGTGTCTTAGTTCGAAGGGAGCCTTGGCGGCGGGATCTGAAGGGAAGAAAGGAATTTCGCGGCTGGCTGCGGTTCCGCCTGCGTTGCCGTAGACAGCCGGAAACATTTCGTCCAGCGACAGTGCGCGGCCACCGTATGGGGGTAACGAAATGCACTTGTGTGGTGTGCTTACACTGGCGAAAGAGAAGTTTCGCCCTCGTCGAAGCCTCGAGGAGGAAGAGTAAAGGAATGACGTTTTGCGTGTAGTTTTCTTTTGAGTGACGGAGACTGCTAGCAGGGAAGCGGGGACTCAAGGCTCGGCCTCGGCGGTTGTGGCCCGGCCTATCCGTCCTGCATGCGGACCTGTGGAACGCTTATAAAAGGAACGTCGTTCCCCCTGCCGTTACTGCATAAATGTAACGCGTTACCGTTACAGTTCCACCAACTCTTAAAGGAACGCTAGCGTTCCTTCGTTCCTCCAAAAAGGAACTAGTTCCAGGAACGCCGTTCCTTGGAACGACGTTCCGTACAACACTGCTATTAGGAAGTTTTATTCACGACGCATTACAGCATCCATTACGATAACTCATTCATTACGGATACTCATTTCTCCCAGAGAAATGGAGGATGAGGTCAATGGGGCGAGGGGGGGGGGGGCATTGGGTACCGTATGCATTATAATACACCAAGCAGCAAGGTGCCGCCAATGCACACGATCTGCATATAACTTAAAATTTTTATACGTTATCTTTGCTTCAGCGAAAATGGCCATTTCCCGTGTGCCATATATACTGATGCTTATACTTGATGTCATTAATATACATTTCTTACGTGTTGCTTCGCCGCTCTATTGGTAGGCGCTAACGTCGGCTGGCGTACATAAGTATACGTCGACACACAACGCACAGATTTACCACTCGGGTACAATTTTATATTGAAGGCTTAGGCCACACAGCCAGGTTCATCTTGAATTAATTGAGCTGCATCGCCAGTTTACATTAGTATTATGTTTTTAATGAGCACGCATTCGTCGACGAGTACTCAGGAAAATCTTGTCCGCAACGTATAACGTAAGTAATAATTTGAACATTTATGCCGTTGTAACATTATACCATTGCTAATGAAGACGACTGGCGTCACTAGAGTGGTTAAAGCAGAACAGTAAAATACAAGAGAGAGGGAGAGGGAGAGAAACATTCCAAAGCAGTATACATAGCACTCCCGAGGAAATATGTGGGCAACATACAGTGTGTCATACGAATTCGAACATTGCCGAGTTTGTGGCATCGCAAAGTTAGAGCTTCCACATCCCACATTTCACAGGCGTAGCCAGACGGGTGGTTTGCGGTGTCCAAACCCCTCCCGAAATTCTTGAAGTTTGTATGCACAACATATGCATGTACCTACAGACACGCACAGTCACATACACAAAAGGGGTTCGGACCCCTCCCGAAATAAATACTGGCTAAGCCCCTGCCACATTTCCAATCTTCAACGTTCAACGGTATACGTCTCAGTGATATTTTCCTGTAAGCAGCGCCAAAATGGCGAACACGAAAAAGACACATGAATGGAGCGAGCACTGCGGTGACAAAGCGTAAATACTGTGTTGTAACGACTACGTTTCCGAGGAATAATAATAATAATAATAATAATAATAATAATAATAATAATAATAATAATAATAATAATAATAATTCGCAGCTATGACACAGCGGCGTTGAGAAAGGCGTACGTGAAATGAAAACAATTATACAAGGAAAAGCGACCTTTCAATCCTTCGCGTGTGTTATGCTGCAACACACGCAGTGTGCATGAAAAGAGTACAGCTACGCGCATGCCATCTGTATACATGCAATACGTGTTATTCTATACGTGACACACGATGTGCCAATGAGCAATGATGATCAGACCAATGATGATACACCATGTTTGTCTACCTGCCACTGACGAGCAGGTTGTGCGGTCAAATGGCCCTGTAGCGTACAGAGCTGAGAGCACATCTGTTCTCCAACGGGGCCGCTTGCGGAAGGAGCGCCTCGCAAAATGGCCACTTTGGGCTTCTTACTATCCCTCCGATATTCCTGTTCGCATCCAGCTCCCGCTACAGCTAATTCCGTGCTGTGTCAGTAGATGCGGCTTTCCGGCAGGGCCGGGGCGTGTGTGGTGTGCGTGATAGCGTCAAAGTGTCGCCATATGTAATATCTACACGCCGATCCAAACGTGTGTGTGTGTTTGTTCACAAGATAGAGAGAGAGAGAGAGAATGAAGATTTCGAGCACCGGCGTTTGCGAACACTTCCGCAGCGAAGTTGCATTGAGAGAGCCGAGGGCTCTTCGGCGGCTTTTTCGCTCAATCTAGGATAAAGGTATATAGCGGCAAGAATTGGTCTTTAGTGTATCTGCGTTTTGCTGTTTTGATGGAAACCGCGACATCGGACTGTGCGTAAAGAGAAGTCGCCGGTTTGAGCTAAGGAAAAGGATCATACATACATACATACATACATACATACATACATACATACATACATACATACATACATACATACATACATACATACATACATACATACATACATACATGTTCATCACATTCGCTATTGACTACGGGTCTGCGAGTGACATGCGTTCTTATATCGTGTTCATATTGTTGTCATAGTTTCATCGCATATATGTGTTCCTTCCTTTGCAACGTATAATGTATATTCTCCATTCCGCTTAAAGCGCGCCGCTGACAATGGCAGTTGCTGCCCAATAGAATCCATAACCATTCACAGGAAAGCAGTGCAGTCTCTCCGAGAAAAGCACGAAGCAGCGAATAAAGGCACGCTGCACACAACTAGCTATAGCATTGCGGAACTTAGCCTCTTCTGTAGTGGAGCAAAACGGGCGTAAACGGGCGAAGCCAGCGCCAGCTCGAAGCCTGCAGCGTGTGTGTGTATATATATCTTTCGGGCAGGTTTCCTGGCGTCAATCGCCGAACCAACGGGGCGTGGCTCGATGACCCTGATTTCGGCACACGCCGATAACCGGGCGTCTCCGCCATTTTTTTCTTTCTTCGGCCTCGCGTGCATGGTCGTCCCGACACGCGAACCCACGGTATAGGTCGTAAAACCGTATAACTTGACGGTGCGGTCTATATTCTTCGAGAATACGAGTGCGGGTTAGGCATCGCCAAGAAGACGATGGGTACAATTATTGCCCAACGAACGATTCCGAACGTCAAGACATCCGCGAACTGTATTATATATATGACCGTAACGGAAAGGCTGTCTGCAAGATGTGGATGGTTAAGCCATCATTTGCGAACGGCTAAGCGTCTGCGGCCGCGTACTTATCGATTGATCTTGGTTTTTGTTGGCAGCGATTCGCTGCAGCAGCTATATGGTAACAGTTGAACAAAAGAATGATCGTTCTTGTTTCTTTTCTTCCTCTTGCAGTGTTCGATCCTTGATGATACGACAATGCCTATACGGAAATCCGGTCTGACGAGTGCGCATGCTCGGCTTAAGCTGTAGACGCTGAAAAAAAAAGAGATAAATCTCTACGTGAAATTGAATCGGAATGCCAGTGGCGCCGTCTACTGTGTCCTGTCTCCATCGGCCATGTTTTGATAACGCTTGCCCTAAGCGGCCACGCCGGGAAGGAAGAAGGTACAGCGCGTGAAACACACACACACACACACACACACACACACACACACACACACACACACACACACACACACACACACACACACACACACACACACTCACTCACTCACTCACTCACTCACTCACTCACTCACTCACTCACTCACTCACTCACTCACTCACTCACTCACTCACTCACTCACTCACACTCGCTTCTTCGCAGATTATCATATTTTATTTTGTTCAGTCACGCTTAGATATATAGCGGGGAGTGAGATGATCGATTTACTCCGCAGCCATCACAAAACATTTCTGCTTACTTATCGCATCGATTTTTTTCCTTATCGACGCATATCATTGTTTTACCGACGCGTATACCATCGATTTTGATCGCTTCGGGGGTCCGCGCGTGACGACGCGTCGCCTGATAAGAACAATGACCCGAATTACGTGATAAGCGCTCGATCGCGAGCCCTTATTAAGTGAAAACAGCTCGCGGGACAAATCACCGCGAATCGACCTTGCTCGCGGCGCCATTTCGCCCCAGGTTGCGGCAGTTCGCTCTCGCAGCGCGCGCGGGCACTTTATCATGTACACTGAAAATGGAAATAATTATGGTCGCAATCATGTGAACAGTTCATTCACGTTTTTTTTATATTCACTGCCAACGGGAAACAATCTTTGCGCAATTAGGTGATAGTCGTGTGTATATATATATATATATATATATATATATATATATATATATATATATATATATATATATATATATAAATGCCTGTGCACATAGCCTGCGGACGAGCCCACGAAATTGCTCCCCCCGTGGCTGGACGACGCATGCTGCTCAAACACACATACATAGACGAACAGCAAGCTTACTCTCATTATAAGCGCGCATTCAGCCACATGGGGGGTCATTTGCACGGTCTCCCTCCGTGCTATCATTTCGCATGATGCGGCTGCTCGTATCTCTAGAAAACTAAGCGCAAGCTATATATCCAAGAGGAGTGCTTCCTATCAAGATAGGTGTGAATGACGCATCAACTTGGGCAAAGACGACATAGCACGTCTGAAGAACGGGGCTTGAAAGAAGCTACAAAATGACCGCTAACGATGAATTCTGGCACTTTAATAACAAGAGGTGTAAACCAGTTGCATCATTAAGTTTTAGCAGTGTTGTTATATATCACGAACG
The DNA here is from genome assembly GCA_013339685.2 of Hyalomma asiaticum. Classification (NCBI taxonomy): domain Eukaryota; kingdom Metazoa; phylum Arthropoda; class Arachnida; order Ixodida; family Ixodidae; genus Hyalomma; species Hyalomma asiaticum. The sequence goes on from CM023485.1 coordinate 88,589,308, forward strand.
CAGAAACATCTTTTCCTTCCTTCCTTCCTCCCTTCCTTTGTTTTGCTTTTTCTACTACCTGCCGTCTTGTAAGGCTATAAAACAGGGACACTTAGACCGCTCATGCGGTAATGAAGCAATAAAAACGAATGGAATTGTCGAATGGAAGATGCAGTATAACGCTATATATATCGAGCGTAAACGGGGCGACCTGGTTGGTATTTGAATGAGCAGCGCAGCAGGGGTGAGAACGTAGATCCGATGTATCATGCGCTGAAGTGTATAACCGAAATTTAATTCGATCGGGAAGGAATAAATGTGCAAATAAAATTCGACAGCATGTGCTCCCTCATAATGCCGGGTGAGCATTCACAACGTCTTGCGATCAAAATGTTTCTAAGAAAACGTTCGAGCCAATCCAGATGCCAGACAATTTATTACAGGAAAACCAGTTGGACAATGGCAAAAATAAATAAATAAATAAATAAATAAATAAATAAATAAATAAATAAATAAATAAATAAATAAATAAAGAGAAAGACAGGGAGAACACTGACGGGAGTGTCGCTCTCAGTATCGCTTTTAACGAGGAATAATTTCCCACGCATGTATGTTATTCAGAAAACACTAATTAGACGTTGTGACAGGACATGGTAAGAGCAAAGGAGGGTGGGTGAACGAAAAGAGGGGAGGGAGGGGGGGAGGGGGTTGCTTTAGCATAACTAACCCACAAGGGGCGTGCACTGCTTGTTGTGAACAAGCGTACCACTCCTTTTGCTTTTGTGTGTGTGTGTCCAGCAATTAATATTATTTGTACTTTATGATCAACGGATCTTTTGAAACAGCTGCCACTGTAGCAGCGTTCACGTTCTTACTTTTGACAACGTTACCTAATAGGTAATAATCGGCACGACGGTACCTAATGTGGCCCATAACCTTTGTAAAGATAAGGTGTTGTGACGCAAGCGTCATTTCAGTATCCTCCCAAGGGTATAATAGCACTGCAAGGCAACTTTCTGAAGTACACCCCAGAGGGCGTATGCTAAAAATAACTTGCTTGACTTAGCTAGGTAATTTTATTAACCTGAGAACACAGTTTAAGAGTTTCGTTTATTTTATTTCTCGCGTGCAAAGTGAAAGAAGAGGCGAGTACCATCCTCAAGGTCACTGGAAACTTGCAAAGTGTCGATATCTACGCAGTTTATTGACCATGGTCTATGTAATGTATCTAGGGATATCAACTTTCAACCAACCAGCGTGATTAGCACGGTTCTTGTTTTCTTCTTTGTGCACATGGACAGTGTAATTACTCTTTCACGTTTGAGAGTCTCCTCATTAGACATGTAATTGTGCATGACGATGTTAGCGCGTGAGGAAAAGTTTATAAAGTTTTTATTTCTCGTGAAGGCCCCTAAAGCAGCGTACCGTAACTATATCGCACGATGGCCAAGCCAACCTTGTATTTCCTGTATATATCTTAACTCTTCGTTTTGTTTTTTGTTCGCTTCTTTTCCATTCACCTCAGGAACGCTGTGGGTATAGCTCGCTGCAGCCAATATTTCATCCGCAAAACAATAAATCGAAGCAGTGGTTTCTAACATTAAGTTTACTGTACTTTGGTCTGCGGAAACAATATCAAGAAAGTGTCTGAGTATACGTATTGAGAAGTGTCCTAATCAATTTTATTCTGTTGATTTTTTTCTTAGTGTAAAAACATTGCGAAGCTGACGGTATCTCCTTCATTTCTGGCTTTATGCACAGCTCTCCAGGCTGAACCACGATAAAGTGGGATGGCCTTCAGGCGCCGTAAAAGCCTGAAGCAGGGTTTCGCATATAGTCTTTTCTTTTTTTTTTCTGTTGGCTAACCGTAATAATGATATTTGGATACCAAGAAATGGCTGTAGAGTATTATTTCGCATGAGCACATATTTTAGTAATAGTTTTTGTGAATGCAGGCGCGGCTCCTCTATACGCTTTGAGCATGCAAGCGTATAGATAGCTCATAAATTAAAGGGCTGAATCCAAGCTCGCCTCGGCAATATCGCGCATATACTAAATCGTTTCCGGCCACTATCACCGTTCGCCACTGTGCCATTTTTCGGTGTTGCGTATAGACCAATGTTGTGATTGGAGGGGGCGCTCAAATACTGGCCAATGAGCAACTCCTCCTCATGTGTATGCGGAGCTGCGTGGTGTCAAGACGGAGACATGACAAATACGAGCAAGGGACGAATGCGATGTGAATGCCACAGCCTTAATTAATATCGACGAAGACGATTATAACGATTTCTCTTTTTCACAAAGCGGCATTCAAGAACTCGAACTGATCGACCTGGGTCTCAATTCACGAAGCTCTTTGCTGATAGGCGTTGTGTGCCGTTCACCAATCGTCTTTGCTAATAATATGTTCGACATCACAAATGGCTTGAATCCGAGCTTTTGCGAACAGCTTTAGTATCTCTGGAAATAATTTTGTGTGAATGCCGGCCCACGTTTAGGAAGCCTTTTGCAGTGTTTCCTATATTTTTTCTTCATACATTTTGTGTCTCTTTTTGCACACGTTGGGGATTGCTCAAAATGGAACTCTATATTTCAACGCGCTCAAGTGCAAATATCCTTATGCGACTCAATTAAAATGCGATCGGCGAGCGTTATACCCGTTCTTTTTCTCTCAAAAGCGATTAAAAAAAAGAAAGTAAGAGGTTTGGGGAAGGAAATACCAGAGGCAGTGTAATCGTGGTTGCATTTGACATGTGACTTTGATGCCGTATACCTGTTTTGCCACAGATCTACAACTTTTGACATAATTTACGTAATCCCAGTGCATATTCGAACGACAGCACAAACGACACTCAAAAAGTGCCACTTAACATTTCAATTCCCACTTATGGAGTTGGCATTCTTTGCTGTACACGTTACGTATTTAAACATATATACGTCACGGGGCGATTACGGTGTGCCTGGCCATATCCATTACGCTAAAACCGTAAAGTGTATACACTTCAAGACGATGTTAGCGCGCGCATAGTTCAAGACGAAGTTACAGACGCGTAGTCACGTTAGTGCATCGTGTATTTCGCTCGAAATTTCATTTTTCTTTCATAGATGCTCGAGAGCGCAATTCCATGGCCAATGAAGTGGGCACGCCAGCGGCCTTTACGCCCAGCCGTGCGCAACCACTCCGCGCCTTGTCTTTCTCTCGCGAGCATGGCGAGCTTCCACACCAACTTGCAGCGACGACGACAGTGGTCAATACAGTTGCAGTCGTTGCTGTATAAGCAGCTTATAATGGTACTAGTTAGGGGAACAGGCAGTAATTAAAAGACAGCCAGCATGCTGAAGAGATTGCTCGTAAATGTTACTTGCTGATTATTCTTGCTAATTAACTTGGAAAAGCGACGGACCAATGACAATTTATTCGCACAAAAAAACAACAATAAAAAAGGCTCGGTGTTACAATATATCACTCGAGGGCGAAATCCGTGGTTGAAATTTAGTGATGCACTGAGTTATACAGTTACTAATGCACTGAATTATGGTATACATTGCGTGTTTAATCCATTACCAAATGTGCAGCCGGCCTTCGCTCCACGTAAAATCACGTGTGCCGCATATATCCCCGGCTGGTGTATACGGCACACGTTATCTTCTCAAGATTCACCATTCCATGCAGGTATATATGTGCCACATGCAATGTTGTCAACGGATATATGTGCATTTCCATGGGGTTTTCGCTTTGGTGGAGTAGCTCACCGTGCTTTTCAAGGTCACTGATAAGTGAGTTATATAAGGCTTCCGTCTCAAAATTTGCCGTGAATTCACAAAGATAATCGTTTCGACAGCTGTTTGTGATTGGCCGGCCGCCTTTCCCGATAACGTTCGCGATACAACGACTGGATGTCATCTGTTCTTACGAATGCTTTTCAAACGATAACGTCTTTGTAAGTACGAACAAATGTAGAACAATGAAACTGGCAGGAAGAGGGAAACAAGTGTGTTGTCTACCCACGTCATTATATGACGGCTAGTAGAATGCAGCCTGGGATATAACAGACTCTCAGTCGCCCAGGGCAAGCATTTATATATGGAACGAAACCGTGCAACTTCGGCACGATCCGTATTCGCATAGCATGTCGCTGATTCGTTGGTGCATCGGCAACCATTCCCGAAAACGAGTGTGTTATATGATGCAAGTGCAACTATTATGATACAAACTAAATGCAGCCTCAGTGTATACATGCATAAGATGCAACTCGGCATGACGAGGTTCGTATAGATCTATATTCTTGCACAACCACCCATACAACAAAGCACCCGCAGTATAAAGGACACTCACTGGACGGCGAAATTGCCTCACAACTTCGCAGTCGCTTTCGAACGCAGATGACTGTGTCCCTGCCTGAATGCAGTGCTTCAGCGCCCGGCTGGAGCCTTGCTTCAGTATGCCGAAGAATTTAGTCAAGGTGCAAACAGAAACAAAGCAAGATACCCCCCGTTCGCCCTCCCTCTCCTTACAGCATCCACCACCATTTGTCTTCTCAGCTATAGTGAAGACACAAAGTATGTTCACGACGCGCTCATCATCAAGTACGAGCGCGCGAATAAACGATGCCGAGCTGACAGAGAGCGGAGATCGCGCACACGCTTACGTAAGCTCATGCGTCCGACTGCGTCGCACGAAAAGTACTATACGGTGTGGAGCTGGGTGGGGGGTATGTTATACCCTGACGGTCTTGAGAAAAAGCGCGCTCGCGTCGGCTCGCTAATTTATTCACAATTACTGAGCTCATTAGCTGTTCTTTTTTAAACAAAGAAAGCATCGCGCGCCTGCTGGTTCCGCTCGCGGAGTTATTTGTTCTTCTAACACACGCCGCTTGCTGTTGCTCTTTCACATATATACACTCGCGCCACCGTTTCGGTTTGTCGAATCCCCCCATCTCTCTCTCTCTCTCCTCCCCCCGAACCCTCCACATGCCGGTCCAAGCAGCGAGCCTTGCACAGGCGGTCCCGCCACCACCCAGCGCGCAGTACAGCACCACGACCGCGTCGATTAACGATTAAATGTCCCGAAGCGTGGCTTGTCGTCATTAAGGAGCCTCATCTCGGCTCTAAGATAACGTCGTTTCTTCTTGCCTGCGGCAAAACAAAGCACCCACGCAACAGGAACGCCTCCCCCCTCCGTACCCCCCACCAACTTTCCTGCCCTTTCTCACAGATGCGAACTCTTGTATGCCTCGGCGCATGATTTGCACACTCTACCGAACTTTTATTTTTATTCCCGTAGAACCGTTTCATTTTATGCTTTCCTTCACACGGTTGCGCGTATTGTGTCACCTCCCGCAGTGATGTACAATAATATGCAATGCCTGTTGCCTTCGCAAGCCGCGCCGCGGCCCGACCGCATTCAAACACAATGACAGGCAGCGTTGATGATTCGGAAGGGGCGTTGAAATCCGCCGGCTTCCGGGCGTGAGAGAAGTGAATGATGTTTCCTAATGATTTTGCTTAGTAGCCCATGGCAAGCGTGTGCTCTCAGGGATTACCCAAGAAGTACAGGACCGAGTGACTCCGCGCGGCATCATATATATATCTTATCTGAGTTAGCGCTGACATTCAGCGCAACTTGTATACACACACAGCTATATGCGAGCACTGCATATTTGCGTGGGCAGCGTTAGATATCAATCATTGATTTCTGGGGTATTACGTCACAAAACCTGAGATGATTATGAGACGTCGTATAGTGGAAGGCTCCGGAAATTTTCAACCACCCGGCGTTCTTTAACGTTCACTGATATCGCCCTACGCGGGCCTCAACATTTCCGCCTCCATCTAAATGCAGCCACCGCGGCGGGGATTCGATCCCGCGACCCTCGGATCATCCGCCGAGCGCCATATATATAGTCAATACAGACCACCGCGGCGGAGCCAACGTTATAGTATCGTAAACGTATACAACGTGCGTGCAATCGAAAGTGGATGACGGGTTAATTTTCTCAGGCGAAATTGCGGAGTATCGGCGGCTACATATTATGTGGTAGAAGTGAGCTCGAAATGTGCTTGGACAGACCTGCTATATAGTCGCTATACAGAGTCATGATTTACTTCGGAAGTGCAAACACGCGTGGCATAGAAAAGCACGGCACAACTATCGCAGTCCTTTTCTGTGGTGGGACGTGTCTGTGCTTCCAAAAGAAAACATGAAGCTTGCAATGCATGCTGCTGTAGAATGAAGAATCATCGATCAGAAGGGGGAACACTGTTGGGATATTTGCCTTCCGACGGGGAACTAGTATACTTGCGGAGTGAATTCGGCGCATGACATCATTTTACCACCATTGCTAAGTGACGGAGTATAAAAACGACATGACCTTATTATACTACCCACACGGAGTTTCAGTTCACGTGGTCCCAACCCCCACATGGGAGTTTTTAACAGCCGTCTTCGGTTGCGACGCTCTTGCGGCGGTGTGATGTGTGTGTGTATGCGCGCTTGAGCTCGCGCGTCTGTTTAGTGCTTCCGTGTGATGCTCCAGTGCATTGCTTGGTTCGACGAATCGCCGGTGGGATTTGTATCTGTGCGTGCTCGCACGTGTGCTTAGTGCGTCCAAGTGAAGCGCCACTTCGTTTTTTTAAACGAGTCTTGAGTGCGCAGTGAGTTTGCAACGGCCGATCAGTGTTCTGTGTAAACGTGTCAAGGCTCTTTCCACTGGTGACCGCTCTGCTCCTCCAGCCAGACGCCGAATGCCGCGCATCGACCAGACCACCACAGTGATGCGCGAATCGGAAATATTTTGTTACGAAGTGGCTGGGGCACCACCGCCCAGCGAGTGTTGACGTGGCTTTAGGCTTCCGAAATTATCAAGATTGTATGCGGACAAGCTAGGATTATCGGGAAGCAAACGTCAAGGCTATCGACCGGAAGGAGAAAGGACCAAAAGGATACCAAATTTACCCAGGTAGATCGAATATTAATAAAATTATGCAAGAAATTGTCCCGGACCACGCCTAGGCTTAGCTGGCTTCAGCAAAAGCTCATACATTGATGTAAACATAAACTCCCATATAGGTACCCGCAAGAGCTCCGCGATGGATGTAAACAAATACTCCCATAGCTACCCGCAAAAGCTCTTCGATGGATGTAAATACAGCTGCGGTCAAGCGGAGTAAATCTTTTACTCCGCATGACCGGAGCATATTAAACTCTCATCAGGGAATGCGCTAGAGGACAGGTCCATTTACTCCCATCTCGGGTAATTTTTGTTTACAGTGTAGTATACTTAACATTTTTTAGTTCGTAAGAAGTTGCCGTTTGTGGTTACACAGGCTGCCGCGTTCGCTAATATGCTACGCCCTGTCTAACAACTCACTAGGTCTTGTTCTTCTTTTTCTTTTTCTTACGAATAACTAATACAGTATGAAGTCACTAGAAATCGTTGAACAGGTGATGTCGATAAAAAACGTTTGCATCAGCGACACTCTTCATTCGAAGATTTCTCAACACTTAAAGCCTCCACCTTCTCCTGATCCGCTGTTTTCAGTATAACAGGATGTTAGTATGTTTGAATATATTCACGAGGTGTGTCACACGACAATAGATATTCGTAAGGAAGTTCGTACGATATGACAATGCGAAAGAAAGATGTCTAGCAACAGTTGCGCTGCAAACACAACATTATGGAAAACAACAGAGCCCACATCCATTACATAAACCCTAATACTACTGGCCGACCACCTTGTGAACAGTTCTTCTGAACTGAAAGTGCCATTTTTGTTTGTTAATACGTGCTGCCCTTTAAGTTATATGAACGTGCAATAAGGGACTCATTTCCAATTTTCGCCATCGGGAAGCTGCGGGCTTTGTAAGTTTCGCTTGCTGCTGGAGTAAGGATAATCTGCGAATGGAACTAGAAATCCGTCGCACATTCGAAACACACTTCGGCTTGCCATTTTGGAACAACCATTGCCTTAGACAGCCTAATAAGCACCCAGTAAACTTATTCACTTCCTGAGCTCTGGGCAAATTGTTCATCCACATGTGTTTCGTACATCTGTATCCTGTGTTCACAATTGGAATTGTGCTGAAGAGGCGCAGCGGGCAGCTGTGCAGTCGTGTCGGCCAGTGGGGTTTTTTTTTTTTTTTTCGTGACATATATCAGTCTTTCAATTGTATTAGCGTCCCCTTCTTTCTCGCTTACCTGTCAGTATATACCCAATCCCGTTGAACTATGCTTCGAATATAATGCAACAATCCCGCAGCCGACACCCGTTCGTTTCGACAGCGAGCACGAAGTGAAATGAGCATAATTTATGAACTTGGTGGCAACGCTTTTCGCCGCCCTACATGTTGAACGTGCTTTTCGAGGCCGCGCGCTATACCACCTCCTGGCTCGCACCTTTGTGTGTGTGTGTGTGTGTGTGTGTGTGTGTGTGTGTGTGTGTGTGTGTGTGTGTGTGTGTGTGTGTGTGTGTGAGTGAGTGAGGGAGTGAGGGGAGGGGGTACCTTTATCGGCCAATATTTGCAACGCACTCTCTTCGGCTATTAATTTCGCTAGTGAAAGTAGCGTGCAGTGCTGACAAGGAGCAAGAAGGTATACCTGATCGAAAAATATGGTACTCTGATGCTTTATGCAAAAGACATACATATGAAAAAGCACCGAAGTTAATTTTACCGTCTACTAGGGCAGTGGATCTTCATAACCGAAAAGGGGCCATTCATTTTCAGACAACCAGTATACATAGTTAACCATAGAAGATAGGTGCAAAGCTACAGAAAGCTTGATATACATGACAAAAAGAGTACGAAAATAGGTCGGAAAAGAAAGGGCATCGCGATTTTTCAGAAGCCAAGTCATTACACATTAGTATATACGTGCTTGGACATTAGTTATTGTTTTTTTTCTTTCTTGCTCTTCGTGTGTCAACGTTAATATATGTACTATAGGTAGCCACTTATCACGTGAAGCTTTTGCTTGTTATGTCCATACTGGAGCGCTGTGCATGCATTACATATGGCATTGAAATGGTTGACAACGGCGCCTGCAACGCCAGTGGCCTCGAAGAGATACCTGGAACGTGTTTTGCGGCATTGTCCTCGACACAGGAACGTCGGCGCCTGCGCTGCAGCGTATGTTAACGACGGATTACGCTCGGAATTTATCTTAGAATGATTGCCTCTCTTCCAGTTTGCAAGAAGTGCAGTTCAAGAATCCCAGGTGTCACATTAGGAGCAACCTTGGCGAACAAAAATCCTGCGAGAACGAGTGACACAGAACACGTTTCGTGTAAAGAAACAAAAAACAGAAAAGAAAACCATTCTCTTATACCTGGTGTGCAGTTGACGCGATATACACCCGCAATAATGAAGAAAATCACTTTTGTAACTTTAAATAATGCCATATTATATTCCATAACAAAATGAAGATACGAGAGTAAAAGTAAGCGCAACATAATCGCAGCACGAAACAATCGCACGATATTTAAAGTTTGGAAATAATGCAGAGATTTTCGCAGTCGGAGATGAATACAGTCGCGAGATGTATCCCGAATATCAGTATTATCCTAAATCAACCCAACTCACTAAACCTATTTTAGTTTCTATTTTTTAGGAAGAGAGCAATTTGACGGCTCTGCTTGGTGTTTTGCGTAATTTAATCCTTACCGCATTGTGCCCTACACCCAGCTTGCCACTGTGTTGCGAGTGCCCCGTTCATACAGCAGGCATCCGCTGCACTTGGTATATTCATGCCGTCGTGTCAAACCCAATGACGTTTAAACTTCTGACCACGTGACTCTCTCGATGTCCCCATTTCAGCGCATGCATGCATGCTCCTGCAGCTATCGTCAACGGCCGCAGGCGTTCCACGAGGTTCCCTTTCGTTTGTAGTAGCCAATTATGTGCGATGCTATCGCGTTTTTTTTGCTATAGACGCTCGGTGCGACGGGACACGGGCAACTGTATGTACGGTATAGATAAACACGCAACCCATTGGACATATCATGCGGAGGTGCAAACGAGCTCGCTATCTCTCCGCAGATCACCGTGAGCGCGCGTGTGCATCTATATGCTCATTAAGGGCAAGAACTGCTGCGTGTCGATCATATCGGCGCGACCGGTGACGAACACGATATCAGTTGACAGTAATGAGACCACACACGTTCGAATTCCGCGCGTGGCAGTCCACAGAGTAGCTCAGCTGCAGCGCGCCTGTCAAGGCTGTCTCGGATCAAGGGAACGTGGTGATAAGATGCGACTGTTAATTTAGGAATGCTGTAAATAAAAAAAAAATATGGGTACGTACACAAGGCATAGAGAGTAAGAGCCCGAGTCTGCAAGGTTATCAGTTCGTAAACGTTTTAACTTCTTTTTTCTTTTTCTTTTTTGTCAGAAGTAAAATGAGCTCTCTAAATGTTAAACCGATATGCCATTTCGGTTTGACCACCGCGCACTGCACACGTACCTTAGTCCGAATAACCTTGCTCAATTAAAAAAAAAAAAACTAAGACAGTATACAGGCTTAACGCAAAGATTTCTTCAATTAAGGGTTCAGGCACAAGGTTCTTGCTTGGACTTGCGCCGTGGACAAAATTTGTAAGCAGCAAAAATTCATGCTTATTTCACAGAATTTGTCGGGCTTAATTGTATCATGTGCTAAACACGTTTCTCTTTTTTTTTTTTTCTATGGTGCGGCGTTAAATTTCTCAGTATGCACCCCGCCTATATACGCGAAATGCTGAATCGAGATTTCGAAAAGCAATAATTTAAGCAACCTCAACCAACATGCGCTCAATTCTGCTTGTAACAGACGAAACGTTGTATTGACAGTGCAACAATAGTCTTCCCATTTCCAATGTCTTCCCATTTCATTTTTGTTCTAACCTGGTCCCGTCACCTGACGCTGCAACCAAACGAAGTTGCAATGTTAGAGCAAGAAGGTAAAGAAAGCAAAGGTATACTGCGTATACAGCTCACGTTTTCTAAGCATTTCCCTGACAACCAGCGCACATGCAAGCACAAAACCGGAACTCATATAAGGTGCCACTGCGTCTACGCAGTGTCCCAACGTGCACAGTCTTATAATGCAGCTGGGCACTTATAACGACCCAAGACGAGAGAGAGCGTGCACTTGTGTGCGAGGCGGCGTAATTCCTCGCGGGGCGCACATCCATTCGTCTTTTTTCGGATGGGTATATAGCGGGAGCACGGCCTGTGCACTCCTGGGACTCACTGGTTGTAGGTTTTTCTGTCCCCGTGATGGGGATAAAATGAATTACCGGAGGTCGAGCTCGAGAAATGAGCCGGCGACGCACAATTCGTCTCCAACGGGCCAGGCGACGTCGCTCGCGCGGCGTCCTTTTTTTTTTCTTTTTTTTTGCCGGCTTGCTGTATACATACGCACATGTGCGCCTGCCGACCTCGAGCTCGCGTACTTGCTTCCAGCACACCCCCTCGCCCGCTCCTTCCTTCACCTCGTTCTTCTTTCCTTCTCTCCAACTCGGCGCGCGACGACCCTGGCTACTTTTCGGCGCTTTGCTTGTCCTTTTCTCGGTCGTGAAATATGGCGCTCGGGCGATTAATCTCTCTCGCTATTGGTATGCGCAGGATTTCCTTCTGTGTACATAATGAATTCCGCGCGCCGCCGCCGCCGCCACTGCCGGCGGTTTGAGTCGTGGGCGCGTGGTTCGGAGACGGGTTTGGGGGGGAGCCCGGGTGGGGAGGGGGGGGGTGTCCACCCTATAGCTCCTCTATGTAGCGTGGTCCTTCCTCTCCCCGCACAGTTTCCGCATCAACGCTGGTGGGGCGGACAGAATAAGATCGCGCCAATGGGTATATATATACATATATACATATACACACGACCCCGAGAAGATCGTCGCCGCATATCTCCTGCAAGTGAGGAGCTTATAGCTTATATAGGCACGACATGTACTACGCACACAAGCTGCTTTTTGCATTAGCCGCGCGAGCGAACACTACACGCACTACGTGCTATAGGACGCGTATACATATAAAGACCCCGAACTGCGAGTTGAGCTTATATAGAAGAGAAGCACGAGCAGAGGAAATGACAGCGTAGTGGGTGCACATACATATACACACAAGACGATGAGGTTTCGAACTGAGGGCGCGCGCGGATCTTCGGTTCTACAGTACTGCGCAGCCGTCATTAATTGTGCGAGGGATTTCATTAATCAGCTTAAGCGGACTGGCGCACAATAGGAGAGGGACCTGGAGCCGGGATGCTGCGGTATGCCCTTCGCGTGGCGAACAATGGGGCTTGGCGGCGGCGGCTGCGGTGCAGGCCTATGGATACTACAGCCACGTTTGAGGCTTCTTCTTCTCATTCTTTCGCCTTTCCTCGCCGCTCTGTGCGAACGGTGACAAGTGCAGGAGAGAAGCGTATACGAGCTGGAGGCACTACAATAGGAGTGCCGCCGCCGCTGCCTTCTTTTCACGAGTGGGTGTGAGGAGGGGGGGGGGGGGTCCCGCGTGTCTATAGAAGAGCTTTCGCGGTTTCTGCTCTTGTTCCGTCGCTTCTCTCATCTTTACCTTATTTCACCTCTCTCTCCTTTTTTTTTTTTCTTCACCTTATATGGGATTTGTTTGTTCCTCACTCCGGACGACGAGCCAGTTTTGAGGCACTTCTCTTTTAGAATCGCTCTCCCACTATTGCCTTTTTTTTTTGTATTTCCACGTTCTCTTTTCGGCCTACGTTCCTTTTGTGCCCGAGAGTTCAGAGAAGGTCAGCTTGACGTCTCGAAAGTCGAGCTTGCCAGAGTTACGTAATGCATGAGCTCTAAAAAGAAGAAGCGGCTGTTCCTATGTATAGCTTTGTCTGAAACAGCCCAGAGTTATACGACTATGGCGAAACTATTCTTAACTACAGAGAAGTTTTACGAGACTTTCGAACGGGCGGGTCTGAGTTTACAGACATCGGTTCCCTTCGTAGTTTTCGCTGTTCAGCGAATGCGTTCTTGAGAGCAAGATCAGTGCTAACTGGTTTCTATATACATGGATGAAATAGTTCACGGCCACACAAATTTTCCTCAATATAACCTTCCTCACGATTTTTCCTCAGCTGGTCTAGTGCTGAGTGGAACTCCTCTGTTTTCTCTCCACTCTGAATACCCAAGCGGTTGGCTTGACTTCAAAAGTATGAGCGCACATAGCTGTATACATAAACACACATATCAACACGTGAGATGACCTGTAGTGGGTGTTCAGAGGGCTGACAAACATCAGTGTACTGTATATTTCAGCGTCAATAATTATTCATACAACGTTAATCAGTGGTATAAAAACAGGCATGCGTTACTCAAAGCCTTCGGGAAATGCTGAAAGAGTTAAGGAAACAACAAAATAAAACGAGAAAATTTGCGCTCGGCGGCTCTTTACGAACGCGTACGTAACGTATATACGGCGCGCCGATTTACACGAAAGCAAGCGCGAGCGATGTTCGAACGAGCCCCGCGAGACAGCGCTTTTAAAAAAGGCTGCGCGCACGCAGTTTGTTTCAATGGGGACGCCCGCTGCACCGGGAAGCACCATCCATCGTGATCAGAGACTGCGAGGTTTCTCACATTCCTCAAGCGGCGCGCACGGCCGTGCGTGGATCACGCCGGCGAGGAACAACACAACATATATGAAACAAGAAATCAAGGAAAAACATCAGCGGCGGCAGCCACGCTCTCCAAGGAGAGCGATGTGTGGTTAAATGAAGAACCCCTCCTTCCCCTTCCCTCTCCCCTTTATATTTTCCTGGAAAGCGCGTGGTTGTGCACAACGTGGCAAGGAGGAAAAGTTAAAATATATATATACACGGAGCAAGCACGCTGGCCGCGTTGCCAAAAGCCTCTGTAGGCCTTCCCTCCTGCGTTGTTTCACCGCTTCTTCGCACAGAACACGCTCACGCGCCAGCCGAGAGAGTGAACGAGCGAGTTTTTATCGAGGGGGAAAGAGTTGGGGAGGGGCCATGAGCAGTTGAAAGGATGAGACTCCTGAGGATAAAAGCAGCGCCCGGCGTACGGCCTACACGGAGCCGTTAGCATGATGGGTTCGGCGGATCGAAGCAGGCGAATCCACTCTGCTTCTTCTTCTTCTTCTAGCGGTCTCGACCCGCGGCCCGAATCGGCCCCCGGTCGCGCACCAGTATCCTCTCCCTCCTCTTTTTTTCTCCCTCGCTCGAGGCGAAGGCCTTCTCAGCCACTGCGACCATCCATCAAAAAAAGGGCTGGCCGGCTGGCCGTCTCCGCGGCTCCTTCCTTCCGCCTCTCACGAGGCAACGCTGCTTCCGCGACCTTCTTTTCTTTTTTTTTTTCCTCCTTTCCTCCTTCCCACTGTCCCCCTTACTCTCTCTCTAGGTTACGTCTCATCTGGTCCAGCCTGAATCCTCCTACGGTATTCGCTCAATGTTATTCTCTTTCTATATATGTGTAGCGACGTCGCAGGCGAAAAGAAACAAAACTGCGTTGGCCACGTCCGGACGTCATGGCGCCTCGATCTCACGCTTCTTCATTCTCTTTTTTTTTTTTTCATTGGTTCACCCTTTTTTTTGCCTATAACCAAGAGTGACAGTGCTTAACACCTGTCATGCAGTCTCTCTCGACAGTGTGCAGAACGGTGCACAAACTGAAGAATGGTGACACTTTTGGTTGTATGTGGAGGCCACCTGGACAAAGATAACATCTCAATGTGTCAGATGCAGGACATGGACTATCATGTTTCTTCTCCTCCTTCCAAACTGTCGTCTTGCTACACACGAACACAGAGTGAGTAAGGCGCTATACGACGAAGCAGACATATGCCTGTGCACTGGAATTGTGAGTTGAAGGCCTATACATATAACTTGGTAGTATAGTATGCATATAACCGAACCACGTATGCTCTCATGGGAAAGGTAATGGGAAAGGTAATACCTGGAGAGTCGGGTGTCAACGCCCGCCCCTTACGTGCAGTGAAAAAGAGGCATTGCTGACACGTCCCTCGCTTGCCTTTACGTCGATGTCTTACGCGCGACATTTCGTAACTTAGCAACGCTGGTTCCATTTGCGTAGTCTGTGGTGTTTTTATTGGGCACGCCCATAGGTGCCAAAGTAAAGCTGCAGAATTAAAGGGAAAAAAATGGAATTAATAAACACTGGTTTTACGCGTGTGGCTGCGCATTCGAATTGCGGTGTTTCTCTGAAAGATCCTCTGGTTTCACAGATGGCGAAAGTAGCGCTGATGTAACGCATGCATACGCAGTGGAACTCCAACTTCCCGCTTTGATCATTGTAAAACAGCTCTCGCTGCTCGGCGGCTTGGCTCTCCACTGTGCACGGTGGCCGAATGCGAATCAAAAGAGAACATATCTCGGCGAGCGTCGACATCTTCTTACGTTATATGAGTGAGTTGACGTCACGAGTATAAGGAACATGAGCGGTATACAGTACTTGACTTTGCTTTCGTAGATTTCAGATAAAAGCATCAGTGACGGAACGCGACTGCATAAACAGCAGAAGTGGCAGCTCGTCCTTCGGGAAAAAAGCTGAGACGATAGAAATGTTCATGTTTATATGTGTAGCACTTTGTTCTTTTCTGATAACTTCCTCCATCCGTTCAAACTCCGTTTCCCCAAAATTGTTGTATAGAGTTATTCGTGTATAAACTTATACAAACACGACATAGAGATAAAGGGTGTCTCTCAGGAAGGGAAGACCAGGCCAACCCGCTTGAACTGAAAGCACTTAGAAAGGAGGCTATATATATAGCTAAAAGAAAACAGTAAAAGTATATGAGAGCCACCTGCAGGATAGCGAGCTGTATAGGCTTCTTTGCGGTTATACCCACAACATTGAAGTGCCTTGATCCATGCAAGGTCGTCATTGTCATCTTCATCCTAGTAATCAACGTGTGTGTGTGTGAGTGTTTAAATTTCTTTCTTACTGCATCCGTTCCCATTCTCCAAACGCCGAGTAGGAGGCCGGAACATTGGTTCAGAGCTTGCGATCACAATAAATATCTCCCTACGCGCTTTCTCTCTGTCTCCCTCACCGTCTTCGTATTCAAATTACTATACCAATTAATCGGGCTAGTTGTTAATTATTTACACTTTCCTTTTCTTGCCCTACACTTCAATAAACAGACGGAAGACGCCAAATAATGATGATCGTATTCGTCTGCCCGATGATTTCCGGGATATTACCAAATAATTCTTTACATATGAGATAAAGAACAGCCTTCCTTCGAAGTCTTAAGCTTCGTTATGCTTCGCTATAGTCGTTTGACGGCGTTCCGCAGCTTCAATGCATGCACAACACGAAGCTCTATACAAAGCCGAAACCACCACGGCACTCAAGCCACCAAAGCGCCAGCCAGTTCGCCCATTCCAGCAGGCCGCGCCGGGCCATTCTTCAGAACAGGAAGGCAGCTAGACACGTCCACGCGCGGCATTGGCATTCCGGCGTCCGCTGTCAAACTACGCCAAGCACGTCAGTCATTCCAGAACCGCCGCGACATTATGCCGGAGCCGAGTGTCATTACTGTGTATACCACCTCCGGCAGGCAGGTCTCCCCCTTCCATTCCTCTTCTGTACGCTGTCCCCGGCCCGTTCGGCGAGCTCTCAAAGAACGCAGCAACAAGAGAGATCGTTGGCCGAGCACACGTCCTCGAAGCCGGCCGGCAGTGCGAGGAAAAAAAAGAAAGAAATGAAACAGGCAGGCCACTCTCGAAGTCATGAGAGCGGCCAGGAATGCCCGCATAACGCACGAACCATCGCTGGAACAGCAACAGCAGCTACGCGGCGCCGGGTGTACCGGCGGCATGCAACGCGGGGCAAGTTGCGAAGCTATACGCTGTCGCCAAGGGGTTTTGGGTGGCCTGCCGTCCCCCCCCCCCCCCCCCCCCCCCCGACTTCCTCGCGACTAGCCATGCCGCAGTGGCTCGTTCGCTTGCTCTTTCCCTCCCACCGACGACTCGTCGCGTCACTTTCGCCCAGCCTTTCCGAAGCCCGTTGCTTGATGCGCTGCTTATAAAGGGGCTCCTAATGCTCGCGCGGGCCCGGACCTCTTGATTAATTTATCAGTTCTCGTCGTGTCTGCAGCAGGACTGGGAAGTTTCTTTCTTTTTCTTCTTTTTTCGTACGTTCTTGTTTGTGCTGTGTGAGGGAGCTAGCCAATGGGAGAACGGCAGCCGCGGAGGCTATCAGGAAGCTCCGGCGCCTCGCTTGCTGATCGTTCCTGCAGTGTCTCTCGGCTTGCGCATATAGTTGTACGTACAACAGCCTCTCCCCCGCGAGGACGTGCAATGCTGGGAAGAAGGGGTTATGTACCCCCTACATCCAGACAAAGACGTATGAATGCTCACGAGTGCTCTCTATATATTTTCGCTTGCGGAAATGATGCCGCGCTCTCGGTGCGTGCCTGTCTGTATGTAATGGTGCAAGAATGTCTCTTTTTCTTTAAGCGCAGACTTCGTCAAAGATGAAATGTCTACAAGCGTTTTTCTCTTCCTTTCCGAATAGAGAATCCGGACATCCTGTCCTTGATGGCCGAAGGAATGGTAGCGGCTGTTGAAATACAGTGACTTACGAATGCTTTACTTTATTTATTTACAATATTGTTCTGACAGAAGCGTTTTATTTTCAAGGGTACGAATTGTTCAGTGAGGAAAAAGTATCACAGGTAAAAAAAAAAATTCATGATGTTTTTCTCCCACTTGGAGAAAATAAATGTGTGAAACCTTTCAACGGAGGTATAAGCAGAAACCGACACGCACACATATACACAGCTGCGTAACACCTCGCTCCTGCAAAATCAAAGCCGCGTTACGCAACTGTAATAAAAAAAATCATAATAAAGGCTCTTAGGGCCTGCTTGAGAGACGACGGCTGTATATAGATGGCCCTCGTACATAAGAACGTGCTCCGGCCATCGCTTTAACGGAATCGCCGCGCGGAAAGGACACGCCTACGCGAGTTAACGTATTATGCAAATCCTCCTTTATGGCGCCATTAACGCCGCCGGGCGACACCACTTAAGGAAGCGGCGGCGCAGGCATCCACGTCGTGCTTTCGCCGCCGCCGCCGTCTTAGAAAGCGATAAAGCCTTTCCTTCGCAGCCTCCTCTCCCTCCACCGCCACGTCATCTCGCATCGTGCATGCTCTCAAACCTGAACACGTGCTGCGCTCATCTCTCTTCCCCAACCCCCTTTTTCTCTCTCACACACACCACACAGCAAGAGGCGATGGGATGAGACCTGCACGACCCGGCTTCTCAGAGAAAGATCTCTCACGCCGTATTTTATCTCGTTGTATATATACCTGTATATTCGTAGTTAGAGGATGCTCTCGAGAAGGCGTGAAGCTGTGTGATATCGCGGATGCGAGGTTTACGCTACACACAGGGCGTGCGCGGAAGCGCCTTGGAAGAAGCGCGATAAACCATATTTCGCAACGGTGCGCACACTGCAGGCTGTCCTACTTCGGCCTCGTCGGAGCGACCGCGTCTAATAAACTTTTCTGCGTGAGGCCAGTATATGCGGAAGGTCTGGTGCTTAGGTGATACCGCATATACGCATAATGTCAAAAACCACATGCTGACACATGCAAAGCGTTGCACTTATTGAGACGGAAGTATATACAGCACTAACGGAGTGGAAATTAATGCGTAAATATCGCGATAAGTAATACGCCTATACTTTCGCTTCTATATCGCCTTTAGGTCGGTCCCATCGGTGTAATTATTGGATCGTACAGTTAACGTCAGAGCCAACTATCGCGTTTCGTGGGCAGATTTGTAGCGATATGGAGTGGCCATGTAGAGAAATCGTGCATACTTGTTACATTCCAATGTTTACATGTCGCGCTTCATTCCGTGGGCGCTTTATAATATACAAAGGGGTGATTGTGTAATAGTAAATGACAGAAAGATAATGCAGGGTTGTGCAGAGTGCAGAACGTCATGCCATTCCCATTTCTAAGTACAGGGTGACCAGCTGTAGATCTCGGGTTACTCTCTCTGTATTTTGTTTGCCTTCCCCCCCCCCCTTCTATCTCTCCCAGATATGTTAATAAGACGAACACATAATATTACACAGATGCATGCAAGGAGGGAAAGTGTGTGTGTTCCAGTTCGCGTTCAAACAGTGCACATATGCCAAACCTGAATATTTATATCGCTTTACATTCCATCCATATACCTTTCGTGTATGTTCACATCGCCTCATGATATCTATGAAAGTGCATGACTCGCTCCTCTCAAATCACAAAATGGCGCGTTTCTTCCTGCGCATGAGTAACTGCCAACACAACACAATCGAACGGGATTATTCTGAACACGGGACACGCCGGATAATTACTAATATGTTGGAAGACAAGGTTACTGCTCCCCTAAAATACTTCTAAAGCTCTACAAATGCCAACGTCCAATAGCGTATAAGATTGGACATGAAAGGAAACGCCCCCAGAGAATATCGTATACGCTCAAACGGACTCGCTGGAGTGGTAGGCGGAGATTGCAGGACAGACTACAAAGAAACGAAATCAAGAAACATAGGCGACAGGATTCAGTGGCTGCAGGCAGGAGATTCCTGTGGACGCCATGAAGATTTAAATGTCTCAATCCTAAATCAAACCCTATAATATCCTAAATTAAAGCGCCGCAAAACTTCGCGCGAAGTGTGCTTATGTTCACCGGAAGTCAGCTGACCTAATCTGTATGCTCGCAAGGAGGAGTGGGAGGAGCGTCCCGGTGCTGGCCTCACGTGGTTTTTCTCGTCGAGCTTATTTAGGTCAAGGTCACACTATCACCATGGGCTGAGGAGTTATGGTTGCTAATGGATGAAGTGCCCGCGATGTTTCTTGATACCTTCTTCCAAAAGAAAAGCCTTATTTCGTGCTCAATGCCGAAGGAAGGCGGCACTAACCAAAAACCATTATTCTGTCAGGCTCCTTCATTATTTGTTACGAAGATGAGACTTTCGCAATGACAAAATACTTATTGCGTTCCACTAGGAGGAGACAGGGTTGAGAAAGGGAGAAAAGGACATCCGTTGCCTTCTTCTGCACCTTGCACTGCATGGTGGTGCTTAATATGAAATGCGTTTTACTGAGGGTTATAGTTCTCCTGTCAGTTCACACAAAAGTAACAGAAATCTACTGTATTACAGTTAAAGTTCTTACTACTTCGTCTGATGCGGCACCTAACTGAGCGGTTGGTATTAGAGTAACGGAGAAAACACGAAGGCGCTCAAAACAATAAGGAAATATTTCGTCGTCTCAGAGTGAACGTTTTTCTTGGTCGTCGCACTTCCATAGGACACAGCTTTGACGCCCCTTTCGTATGTTGCTATGGGCTAGGTACAGGGATTTATACGCACCTCCTAAACACCCCCTAATACCTCCACCCCCCCCCCCCCCCCATTTGGATGATCGTCACCCCCCCCCCCCCCTCAAAAATATCCATATAACTCCGTGACTTAGTATCCAACCCCGCCACCCCCCCCCGCTTCCCTCCAAGTCGAAATTGCGGGTAAATCCCTGGCTATGTATATATCCTTGTATGGATACATCCTTATCATTCGTCTACATGGTCGATCTTTGGCAGCATCTTGCTGGCCTATCATCGCTTGCACCTCGTCATCGCCGGTGATGTATAAATTCCAGCCTTAAATGTAATATGGCCGCCCTTAGTTTCCACTACCACAAGGGTTTGCGCGTGTTTTACTTGCCTCTACATTTTCAGCTCCTTATCTTTAGCAACTTTTCAATTCGATGCCAATTGTACGTTCATTTGTTTCCAGCAGACTCCCTTCGCAGACCCTCGCGGAAGGCTCATGATTGGAGACAATAAAATTATACACAGTCACGCCAAGTGCATGCGTAAGTATTCGACACTTACACATCCTTCAATATCAGGCAACGGATCGCCCTCTTAGTGATTGCCGTGTGCGTGCCTGTCTGATCGTTCACACTGACACATAAACGAAGTTTTGCGACTTATACGCTCAATCTGCAGTGAAAATATACAATCGCACAGACGTATATATAGCAAACGAATATTTAGAACTGCGCGAATAGCAAAGTGTTCCTCATAAGTCCGCATTCCTCAGGGCAGACATTTCTTGCGGGGCGAGCTGCTCCGAGAACTTAACTGAACGTGAAACGTGCGTTTTCCTCCTTGAGACGTTTGTATATAGTCGAAAACCAAAGTAATCCAACATATCGGAGACGAGAAACACCGGCTGCAAAAGCGAGTGTGTACAACAGTCTTCCTTGAAAAGGAAGACAAGGGTGAAGAGGAACAATGAAAAAGCCTCTACGGCGAGCAAATCCAGTTTCTCGCGAACACATGGAAAAGCCGCGGGAGACGGCTGCAGAGGTTCCGCGCGAGTAGCAGACCGCTTGCGCCGGCGGCGGCGAGCAGGTGCTGAAACGCGCCGGTTGAGAAAACGGATGGACGCGGCCCGCTCCCCGCGCTACTCCATTAGTCGCCCTCCTGAGGATGGCCTCTCCCCTTTCCCGTTTCGGGAGTTCGCGCGCCGAAGAGGAAAGAGCGAGGGAACGGGAAAGAAGACAAAGCAGCGCCCGGCTCTGAGGGAGCATCGCAAAACAGGGGCGTCCGCCGCTTGCGCCGCCGACCGACCGACGTCGACGACAACGACGTCGCTACACTACGATACAGGCAGCAGCCGTTGTGGAGGGGCGAGGGAAAAGGGGGGGCGAAGAAGGAGAAGGGGGGTTGCCCAAGTAAGGGAGGAGTCCCTGATTGATTGCCCGCCGCTGGCCTCCGCCGCCGTCTCGCTGGCCTCGGAGAGCGCGCGCGCGCGAGACTGTGAAGGCCTGCCTGCCCTCCCCTCAGTAAACCCTCCGACGCTTCAGAACTACGCCGCTGGCGTCGTCGTTTCCCTACGCCGGGCTGCCCTCAAATTTCGTTTTCTTTCGCTCGAAGCGGGCACGACGAACGCTTAACTGCGCCAACTATAACGCTAAGGCACTGACGCTGCTGCCGCCGCCGTGTGTGTGTCACATATCCCGCGCAGGGAAGAGGAAAGGAGACATGGGCAGAAGCGCTTTTGCTCGTTGAGGCACTCGCTCGCGCCAGAGGGGTTCCCTGCACCGATCGGCCGTGGTAATGGAAGTCACACCGGCCGATCCCTTATATTCCCGGCGCCGTTTTCTCCTCAGGTGCGGAGGAGGCGGTATACAGCTTAGTCGGGGGAAACCCATATTGATCGAGAGGGCGCCTGTAGGAGACAGCGACAATGCCTGGATTTTTTGGGCTTTGCGAGAGTTTGCTTTGTTTCTGCGTGGCTCTGCGTGCAACGCCGGAGCGTGGCCGCCGCTTTTTAGTTGATCGATCTTGGTAGTCATCCATCACGATGTTGTTTTAAACGGGCTCCTCCACTTTTCTTTTGCCCCCATACATATAAGAGACGCCGCTCTGAGAAACAGTGTGTGTGCCAACGAACCGGCGGCAAAGCGATGGAAATTTTGCAGCGACGCCTCGCCGCTGACGGAACGTCATTTTCCGAGAATGCAATTTATTATAAGGGTAGATGATTTGTACACTTTTATAGAATTATTTACTGCGATATGGCCGTTGCGAGATCAGTAAGGCAGAATATCCGATCTCTTTGGCACTGCATAAAGGCCAGAATCACTTCCCCAAGTCATATAATAATTCATGCCGTGCAGATGCTCCATTAGTATAGCACTGTGTTATATCTCTACTTCGTGCCTAATATATTCTATCTATCTGGAATGACGCCTCATTTCTTTCCGTTTCTTTCTTTCTTTGCTCCCATTATATGGTTAATAGGTTTAGAACTTCACATTTGACATCATGAACAGTAAAGTTAATGAAGCTGCATGTAGGCCTTGTCGTACCGTCACAGGACGAAAGAACAAACATAATGCAGCGTATATTAATTTATTCTCCAAATACAGTTGCAGCCTTCCCTCTTGCACCTGCTCCGCATGTATATGTATGTTCGTCTTCCAGGCGCTCTCCAAGTTGACCTCCCGTTTCCTTGACTCCACAGTTGGGAATTTGTATTGAGATATATAACTGCCATTGTCGGATAAAGAACAACATGCGGCCGTGTATGATGGAAAGCACTCCGCGCAAGAACCGCGCTGCTTGCCAAGTCCATTACAACGAAACAAGGCTAGGCCCCTCACACAGATTCTATACCTCTTGCGCCACGAGCGCTTCGAGGGCTGCAGGCATGGGCTCTCACGCGCAGCAAATAAACACAGTTGTCACTGGCACAGAGCCTTTAGCTTGTCGTTGTAAGCGTACTTTCGCACCACTCAACCTACCACCTTGCTCCAGAAATGGGCCATATAGGTATCGCATTGACTTCTCGCGCCCTGCCACTTCCTTGTGTGAGAGTTATAACGTACCCACACCGCAATGTTCACGACGCTTGAGAAGCAAGTGCCGGCTATATGGAAAACGAATAACTAGCGCCGTAACTCATCCTAACGACCTCGTTAGCATACAGAAACGGTCTTAATCAAGTCTTCAGTTCTCAGCCATAACCGTACACACAAACACACGCGCGCACGGGTATGTTTACACAACCTTTATGGATGCGGACGTCGTTCGAGGTCACGGCCCCGACGGGCTGTGCATGTTGCATGAATACGCACACCTTCCCATATACCAACTGCCTGCCCTTCGATGCGCAAAAGGCTATATACGCGAGAAGGATTCAGTGAGCGGCGAAGCAACGTCAGGAGGAATAGATATATGTTCTACGCGGCCACATCGATTAAAATCTCAGCCACATTATAAAGCATGCAGGCTCACAAACCGCGGAGAGATCCCGCGGAGCGCAGCCGACGCGTTGCGTATCGAGACGCGCGAGCGGTGGGTGACATTTTTGGGCTCCCGTCCAACACACAGCGGGAAGCGGGCCAGAGTACAGCATTAATTAAACGGCCGTCGGATGGGGGCGCCTGGGTTATGCGCGAGCGCGCCGCCTAGCGAGTGCAGGCACGGCGGAGTCCAGCCATATAGAAGCCAAGCCGCACTGCTCCTATATAAACCCTTTTACGCGCATTATTTCTCTTTTATTTAATCGTTCGCCGTCGCTTATCGCACTTTGCGATGATTCAGCGAGCGGCGAAACGATGTCGAACGGCTTGTATGGCAGAATCGCCAGTGCGGGAAAAAGGGGCTGCCCACTTTTTTTAATCGCGTTATGTTTTCAACGGAGGTTGAACATTACGCGGGGCTGCCAGATGAAGCCTCGTTACACGCAGAAAGGCAGAGAGGAGCTTGCTCTTCCGTGCGGATGGACACGTTGTTCTGTGCCACTGTTGCTGTGCCGAATTAATATGAAAGCGTATATATGTATATACTGTAGGCTTGTCGAGCATAATACATCCGTTTCATATTGTGGCATTGACGAAGCTTGCAGAAACCGCGGCGCGATCTTTTCAGCGTATTCCCATACGCGGAGTTTGTAGTTTTCAATCTTTTGTTTTTTTTCCCCTTTTTCTTCTGGAGGCAACGTTGCCTTGTTGGGTACAGCGTATACTTATGAACGTGTAAGAAAAAAAAAAATCTTACGTCCCAACAATCGGCTTCCTATAGCACACCTGACAAAGAATCGAACCTGCATATATAACTGTCATCTGGGCTTGCTGCATGCATGCATGGTACATTCATTCTGACTTGGTTTCAGAGCGTAAGAGACTGACACCCACGTTGTACTATACGGCGTGTGCGTGTGTTCATGTGTGCCCATCTCTTGCCACAACCAAGACATAATGCATACATGAAATTGAATTTTCATATCTGCATTCATTCAACCACATGTGTGACGATTTTCTCTGTAAACTGGGGCTCAGTAATCCAATGTTTGCGGTGCATGCATACGATGCGCATAACTAACTTGGTGTACGAAACTGTGATGCGCGAACTGCAGGGGCGCAACGGTCGTGATAGAACCAGTAAACTCTTAATTTATTTGAGGGAGAATTAAATAACGTGAAGGGAATCTAGATGATTACTATATAGTGAGTGTATCATTATGCTGTTAATCCTCCAAGCATTACACGTCACCTGACCAGCATATAATGTATCGTTCGTTTTCCGCACTTCGCTTTGCAGCGTATATATCGTTTTCATAGTCGTTGAAAGTGATCCTTTCCTTGAACTGTTAGGGTATACCGAAACTAGACCCGTCTCCCGTTCACATTTATGAGGCGAGCTAAAGAGACAGACAGGCACACAGACAATGAGCTTTAGTTAAGGTCCTGAGGGAAAATGATTTTCCTCCTACTGGCCCCCAAATTACACCTTCCCAATACCAAAACCACCCACCCATCCGTGGAGAACACGCTTTGAACGCTGCAAAACGCGCGATAAGAAACTAACCAGGTGACGACGCCGCTCTGGGATTTCCGTGAAAATATGCGTGAGGTAGAGTTGACAGCGTCTGCAGAGACATTATTCAGCGATGATAATTACAGCAAATTGTGTTATATAAGGAAACAAGTGACTTAACATTGAGTCTAATGTTGCCGGAATCAGAAAACAAAGAATGAACTGGTGCATGTGACGTCACGAGCTCTAGTTTATGGCACAAAATTCAAAAAGAAAAAGAAAAATGTTTTGTCCTTCGCTTTCTCTTCTATAAATGAACATAACATGCCTAAATTAGCGACTATGAGGCCACCAAAGCATAATCTATATGTCCAAACCACTTTAATGATTTACTTTAAAGGGACACTGTAGAGCAAAACGATTTTTCGCGTACTACTAAATTACCATTCCACGAATCCGCGATACTAACAGTACCGATCTTTCCACGAGAGTGTGCTTAGTTAGCGAGAAAACGCACAAAAAGAAAATACACGTGGAGACGCCGCCTTCAATTGCCCGCACCAACTCGCTGTGACGTCATGGATTTTAAAGGCGCCTTTTATGGAGCACAAAATTATCTTGCGCTAAAAAATCAATCACATTGCGTTGCAGAGTGACACAGACTTAACGCAGCGAGTTTCATGAAATTTCATTGAGGCGAACTGGCCAAAACACGAAGGAAATACTTTGAAATCCGTGACGTCACGCTACGTTCGGGTGCCTAAATTTCGGCGCGAAGTTCAAAAACGAAACTTTAAACTTCGTTTCCTCTTCTAATAATGAACCTATGGAAGGTGGCGAAGTCAACGGCAATAGAGTTCAGTTATTAACCTATCGGCATAGACTTATTCATTGTTTGTTCAATATTCACTTATTCATTATTCACTTAAAGGGAATCGCTGCGAAGTACTGTATGCCCTGATAATTCAAGCTACTCAGTGCTCACGAAGCTAAAGCTGCAGAGGCTAATTGCCCAAACTAGTTCGACAGTTTACACGTAAAGGCTCGTTTAGCGCACCACTCTCCTCGCTCACGAACCACGGAGCCATAGGTCGCACGTACATACACGCCACGGCAGCGATGCAACAAAACCCCTAACGATGGCGCACGAACGGGTCGCCCAAATTTGTCCTCCCGACCCGCGCGTCTCCCACTGTTCCTATATAGAACGATATATATAACGGGGCAACGAGGAGCTTCACTCATTCGGAAACGGAAAACACGGAGGACGCGTACTCAGGTCGGTGTATACACCATCCGCGTGTAACGCTTTTTGGCAGGGGGAAAAACAGCCGCGTGTTTGGGCTGGAGTTTTGCGAGGGGTGGACGAGGTGCCCGGGGGCGAGTCGGAACCATCAATACGCATCACTTTGACTGGAAATCAAATGGGAAAAGGCGGTACGGCTGAAAACACGGTACTGAAGGAGGAGGCGGAGGAAGAGGGGGTGGGTGGTGGGAGAACAGATATTTCTGCAGTCGTTTGCGGCAGGGTTGTTTGAGGCTCGAAGCATGCATGACGTAAGAATGCACAAATGTGGCAAGGAAAAGCGTAAGGGTTGTGGATAAGGTAAGGAGTGACGCGACTAGCATCCAAGGGAAGAAATACAAGAGCCCCGCAAGCCTTTGTACGTAACGGGCGAAAGACTTGATACTGAGAGCGTCGAGAGATGCCTTGTGTACATCCCACTGATCTCGCGTCGTTCAGTGACACAGCTTAGCATCACATCACGAGATCGCCACGCAATTGTACGTTATTTCGTCTCGTTATTTCTGCAGTTTTCGATTATGAAGGCTATATGTACGCTCAGATGAGACGGCCCGGCGTACGTGCGGGTTATACAATAGACACCGAAGGAACAAGCGTATACATATACGCTCTTTTGCGGATTGGGATGCAAGCGGTGGAGGAGGAAGGGAGTGCTCCGTGTGGGAGGAGGAGTGCGGCAAACGCACGCCACACGCCAAGCTTCGAGTGACTGGAGATTTATACTTATTTCGGGGGGTTGTGCACTGGGGGAGGCCACTGCCGGGCGCCCTTCGCCGCACGCTGCTATACCGATGTTGTCGTTCCCCGATGCGGATCTCCATGCTTCAGCTCAACCGAGGCGGACAGCTAGAAAGCTCGGGAAGGGCCGAAAGAGAGACGGCGTGTTATATACGCGACGAACAAAAAAGAATAATAACGAAACATCACGAGAGACAGGAGCTGTACAGTGTGTTTTCTGGCGGGCAAGCACTCAAGAGAGAACCAGGAGCTGGGCGTCGAAATCAGATTTGAAAACGTGGGAAAGAATCGCGAAGCAAACAAAACAGTGCGCTGCGCCGCGGAACCCCCAACGCGGCGGCGCCATCGTGCCTGCGTTTGAAGGGACCCGCGCTGCACAGGCGCGAGTTCTGTGGCGCGCTCCATTACGACGGACGCGAACTGCCAATCCCGCGTTGAGTGCGGAGCTGGGGAAGCTGCAGCATGTTCCGTGTCGAACCCACTCGACGGATGGCCATACAAGAGAGGTTCTCGCAATATGTATCACTCTGGAGCGGCATTGAATTATGAGACCCGCTGCGCCTCTAAACCTTTAAGCCAATTTATTTGTGTACGTTTGCCCGCTTCTGGATGTTTCCACGTGGCTGTTCGTGTGTGTCTGACCACTCGTGGGCGCGCAAGTGCGAAAGGCAACCTAATTAAGATCGCCAAATAAATAAAACAGAATCCATGAAAGCCTGCCGTTAACCAATAAAGCGGCATTGAACTGTCCTTAAAGAATTATGATAATGTTCATGACAGCCTGATGATGTAATGTCTGACTGGCACTTAGGGCGCTGTGATAAACGGATATACAGACATAATAGGAAGGCACTGTGGACACACACACACACACACACACACACACACACACACACACACACACACACACACACACACACACACACACACACACACACACACACACACACACACACACACACACACACAAAGGAGAGGCACAAATATACCACCAAAGCGAAATAAAATCATCAGTAAAAACAACGTCCATTCGTATAGTTCAACTGTATGCTTTCAAATCTAGAGATAAAAAGGGTCATGCATACCTGACATACATTTTAAGAATAACTGGGCTTAAAACGAAAGTTCATTCTAAATAATTAGGAACAATAGAATGAGAACAGTGACCAGATTAACGTAATACCTTTGTTCCTAAGAACTTTCTCACAGTGTGTCTTTCTTCGATAACAATAGGCTCGTTGTGGCTGCCTCTGACAATGTGACTGTGCTTACAGGTTGAACAAGTTTGCGAGGCCTTGAATGTATATGTACACGATCAATGAAAAATAATACTAGATTGTGTCCTCAAAGACGAACGAATCGCCTCACACTGGGAATGCAAGAAGAACAGGGTCGTATTGAGGCTCCTGAACACCAACTCAGCAGCGTTTTGCCCAGTGATGCAGCAGGTCAGCTTGAGAGGTATATAAATTATGTACCGCGCATGACATCCATCAATTCTCACGCTTACTAAACGTTGCGTGCAGTATGAACTATACACGACCAGCCATCTCCTCTCCTTCTACGTCGTTATGTCGTCATAACAGCGAAGCTACAGCTTCTCTTCCGATGCAAGAGCTGAGCATAAAATAATCATGTATAACACCAGAAGAACGCGACATCCCATTGAGGGTGTGGTCTCCTCGCACCAGAAAAGATTACTTGAATTTACCACAAATTATTTTTCGCTTGACTGAGTGCCTCCGCTATCGTATGCCATTAATACAGTGATGGCTACAACAGGCATCGAACCAAATCCTTTACGCTGACTTTCTTTCTTCTTTACGCGTATGTATATCCAGCCATGCGAGAAAGAGGTAGAGTGAAGTTGCATGCAGCTATTCGACCGGCTGCTTCATTACAAATGCGTCCATGCTTCGACGAAGCTCGGGAATAAGAACGAGACTCTCCGCCGTCGCATAGCGACTGCAAGATAAGCGCACATATATTCACGATCGCACAGACAATGAACGAATACTTTCCCTTAGCCGCGTTTAGGAAGCACAACGTATCGGGGAAGTGCGTACGTGCCTCCGACGGTGGCTTCTCCGAGCTGTGGGCTGTGCTTGCGGAGCTCCGCCCTCTGCGGAGCAGTGCCAGCCTTGCGTTGCGTATGTAACGTGCCGTCCCGCGAACTTATTTCGCCACTGCTTTGGTTACAAGCTCATTTGTCTTTCTTTATTTCCTTGTTTCTGTTCCCATCGTCTTTCATCCTACTCCTAATATCGCGTAGGAATGAGACAAACGGGGATTCACTGAACTCAATTCTTTTAAGTTAGTCTATATGGATGTGGTGTAGCGCTGAAGGTAGCCGACATGATGCGGTCATTACTTCTATTTAGTCACGTAGGAATAAAAAGCTGCGTTAGATATATGAACAAGTCGTACTATATATTGTTACACTGGTTGTTTCGCGCATACTAAATAGATGAAGAAGAGACTCCATGACCTCTGCAGTGTTTCCTGATAGTCGTCAGCGAAATCAAAAATTGCGTAGCTGGGTGTTTTTACTCCATCTCTTCAATCATGTAATGACGTACGCATATAGTTTATTTATTTAAAAGCGGTGTTTTTGCACCCATTAACCAAGTACATTAGCTCCAGATGGAAGGATATTATTAGTACATACGCATTTCAATCCGTCCTGCATATTATGAGGAATATAATGAAAAACATAGTGACCCGGACGCAATCTGACAATACAACCTGCGTTAAAGGCAGGCAATAAATCCACAGTAAATATTTTGGGAATTACATCCTCAAATTACCAACTTTCGAACGAAATACTAGAATAGCCCCTGTATATAGAGGTTTAACTGCTGCCATAAGAACTGCATAACAGACAATAAAGGCGTGTAAGTGCAGCATAGACGGCTAGGAAAGTTAACACACTAAACATGTGAACTATATATACGGGACAGAAAAAAATGGAAGCGGTGAACCATGTGACGGCAGTCTTTCATATAGGCGATGATGGACTATGTCAGAGCTTTGCAGTTAACAGGATCAGACAATAACAGCCTCGTCAATCTTTCCACGCACTACTGAAGTTATTGATTGATTTCAGACAGAATATTTAACGGTTGAGATTTCTCCCGTCTATCTTTTCAAAGGTATCATTTTGTGTAAAATTTTACTATAGATTTATAGTTCCAGAAGCAAACCCGATGAAGACCACACGCTTGATTTAAGGAAAGGAGCTAAGAGAGCATTGGAACGGCGATTCGTAAATGGGGACCACGCACATTTTCAATCTTTTTGACACTGTTTTCATCACGGATATTGCGCGTGCATGTTCTCAGCACTTCATTTTCTTTTTTTCAACAGAATGACGGTCATTATCTATCAACACTCGCTCCAAATATCAATGTCTCGCTTTGCACGGTCATTAATTCAAGTATGCAATGTACCAACAGCCTCAAGCGTCCGCTGTTTGCGACGCTTTAGCCCGCCGCTGCCAAAACATTAGAACTATAGACAAAAGGCAGGAATTACGCAACAGCTGTACTAAACGTGTAAAATACACAGCGAGTCGGAAGCTACACGTATCCGGAAAGGCCACACAACGCACTCGCGTCTCCGCCGACAGCGTAGAAATGTTATGCACACTGTTGCCATGACAGCGAAACCAAATTGGGCCGACGAGAGACACCACTACCGGCCGTTCCACTCAGGCTGTGCGCAGCTAATTTAGCGGCTGATAAGAGATAGGCCTCAATTAGTGCCCGCTTTTCGCGCGCTTGCGTGGGACACAGAATGGTACACAACGAATGAGTGAATGTATGGTGTTCTTCAAACACGTGCTGCAGCTGCCTTCAGCCATCCAGCGCCATACACAGCTGTTGTCGGTGTGTATACTGCGGGGTTCAACACGTCGCTTTATTGCCACTGCACGCAACTATGTTCCGTAATGCTCGTTGCCTGGATAACGCTGCTTCACCTGTTGTGCGCAAAGAAGTGCTTTTCCCAGGAAATGCGCCTATACATTGAGTGGCTGAACAAATACAGAGACCGTAATGACTGCACGGTTCTGCCGGTTTTTTTTTTTTTTTTCATTTTTCTTCCTCGCGTGACATGTCTCATTCTGGCTGTGTATTTGCGTCGGCTGAATTGAGTGAAGTTTCGGGCTGCTTAGAAAAGAATGTTTTCAGCATGCGGAAAGGCATGTGCCTAGAAATGTCATTAATGGCAAGGACATACCTTAAGAAAACAGTCATTATGAAGAAAAAAAAATAACATGAGGGACATTTAGTGTGCATACGCTTCTTTTTTGTTTATGTCAATGACGACGCGAAGTGTTAAATGCCCGAGATTTGCATATTTACAATCGGTATTGACAGGCGTGCGATCAATCCTTTTCTGACCATTTCAATGCAGAGATAAAATGTCACACGCAGATATCGTCAGTCACCTGTCATTATAAGTTGTTACTTCATAATGTAATCGCCTATGTTACTTTTGTCGTGCCATGGCTTTGTATTTCAAGCGGTATATGCAACCTAAATATTACCTCTCTGTGAGAAACAGCCATACCAACAAAGTAAACCTTCTTATAGAACACCATGATATGCCACAAGGCAATAGCATATCATCACTGCCCGATTGTCTGTCGTTGTATTTCACCTCGCCGCGAATCGTATAACCCATACATAGACGCATTTTTTAATGCAGTTTAAAGTTATTTGAATGGGGGTCTCGGCATGTTTAAAATTATTGTGTCCATGCCATCACTGAACACACCTTTTTTCTAATAGACACCCAACAATAAATAGCCTATACACTGCAGTGAGTGTTTCTGCACCAGTAACCGTACATACATGTCTTAGACGCTTAGCCGTGCTCCCTCATGGCCTGCAGAAAGAAGCGTCTCTTCCTCGCAAGCCACTAACAACAACAACATGTCGCATTTCTTTCATCACTTGTTAACTAGAAATTTCGACACAAGCCCGCGTATTACCAGTCTACTACGGCTAACCATTCAGCTTCTGCGTAACAACGCTGATGTCTAACAACACGCCTTCGAACAGACCCGCGCATTTGTGTCAATTACACAGTATATAGTAGCGAGGAGCCAGTGCCTGTCCAAACTCTGGATAAATACCCTAAACATCCTTAGACAAAACGTTACTTTCTACCTAGAAGACACGGGAAACACGAACCGGATACGTTAAATGCCAACTTTCTCGCTATACTTCATTTAACATCGTCGCTTGCTTAAACAAAGTGCCCCTGCACGATAGTCCACTGATAAGGGCGCGCACTGGCTATTCACAGTGCTCCCTCAACTGGATCGCTGTATCAAGAGAAGCCACACAACGCGCGCTTTCGTGGCAAGTGTAAACACGCCTACATAGGAGAAACACTCGGCCCTATATCCCGTCGCGTACAGAAATTCTAAGCGACGCCGTCAACCACGCATCTTCCGCGAATCTCCCCACCAGACTGCAGCTGATATCAGCCAGGGTGGCTGCTGCGGCAGTGGCAGCCCGGTCGACTGTTGGCATGTGAGCCGAGAGCGCGGACCCCGTGGCCACTAGTACGGTGCAGCACTGTCGAAGTTACAGGCCCTTTGAGA
Organism: Hyalomma asiaticum; assembly: GCA_013339685.2. Classification (NCBI taxonomy): domain Eukaryota; kingdom Metazoa; phylum Arthropoda; class Arachnida; order Ixodida; family Ixodidae; genus Hyalomma; species Hyalomma asiaticum. Next base: position 88,622,263 of record CM023485.1, read on the forward strand.
AGCCTGCTTCCGTGGACGAGTCATGTGCAAACGTTCCTTCACAAGTAACTGTAGACTTTCACTGCTTTGGTAGACCGGCTTCCTGGATGATTTGTTACAACTTATTACAAACAACTGCATTTGATCTAAGAGCGCGAAGGTGGCGGTGTGTGCTATTTGTGTGTATAGTATACATAATTTAAACGACAATACTGTATGGTGATAGCTGAAGCAAATAAGGCTAACAAGGGGAAAGAATAAGAGCACTGCCTACTGAAACACGGCAAATTGAAGCATGAGCACACAAAAAAACTTATAATAAAGCACAAGACAGAGAAAGAACGACAATAAGCAATACAATGTGTTCCTAATACAATGCGCCATCAGCATTCCATCATAGCTTTATTATCAGATAGGGTCACACATATTCTCACGAGTTGTAGCGTAAAACGCTTTTACCAATAGAAGCGAACGGGCTATCAGGGATGTTTTTGTTCATGGGAGCTTTTTCTGAATGGTCAAGAGTCTTTGCTACATTCGCTGTCGATTTGGAGGTATTTTACTAGCGTATGAGAGTTTGGATGTTGATGGAGGTCCTGATGCCAAATTCACAAAGTTTTCCATTTGTATATAAGGGTTCTTTAGCCATTGGTTGGCTGCATTCGCTAATGATATGTCCAGCACTCTGATTAGCTGATACTTTCTGTGGCGAAAAAGTGTATTGTATATGATGCAAAAGGACGACCGTAAATGGTCCGCAAATTGCATGAGTATCCTCAAAACCCCCCAGCTGAAACAGTTTTGCCGGCAGCATGTCCCCATTTCCATACGTTTGTTTTCCAAGTGACCGTTTACCATATTAAATACCGACTAAATCACAAAATACACCGTTGGATCGCTATAATAGTGTTGTTGGACGTTATCGTCGATTACACTGATGTTGTGTAACCATAAGGTCCAATTTTACATCCATGTACATTGCGTGACCCTGTCATGCTTGTGAAAACAATGGCGGTCTATGGAGCTCATTTAAAGCGGTTGGGAGCCCGGTCAGGCTGTACTATGCGCATGTCCGTTTTCTCCTAAAGACCCTCACATCGCTTACAGCAAATCTGATCAAATAATACGCTACATTAATTTTTATTATGTTCGTCATTCGATCCGGTAACACGTCAGTCGTAAGTTTACGCGACGTATCTTAGTCATAAATGTTATGCAAAAAAATAAAAATAAGAACACTCGTTAACAAAGAAAACTTGAAGATATGCACAATGGTATATGTACTGTAAATTAAATTTATGAATCTCAGCGTTTGTTAAACGAGCGAAGTTCCGAGCGACGTGCTTGCACTCTACTGCACGCAACTGCGACGCGAACCCGAGCGCCGAGCCCGAGGTCTCCGGCCGGTTGGCCGGCTCGGTAGGGTGGAGAGAGAGAGAGAGACAGACAGGGTGGGGGCGCTCCTGCGAGGTCTTACCCGCGCGGGAGATACGCCGCAGTCAAACAGTGTCCCATTGACGTCCGCCTGGAACTCGTTATTAGGGACCCATCAAGATACCACGACGGCGTACGTCTCTTCCCAACTTCCACGTTTTGCGAGACCTCTCCCTCCCCTTTAACTATAGACGGTCTATATACCCCTCTCTCGCTTCCAACAGTTTCGTCCCCCTGCGTCGCGGTCGCATAGCGCACGAACCCTGGTGGCGGCTTCAGTGACACACACCGGCAGCATCGATCATTAGGCGCGGCGCATCATCAGTCAGCGGGAAAAAGGGGGGAAACGCCACCTATATGTATACGGCCGTACGAGCGGTTTCCACTGCGACACAGCTCTGCAGGCCCACACACGCGCACTTGCCACATACATTCATACATCCATACACACGCGTCCAAGGGCTGAGGGACGGTGCACAGCCCTCCACGTGTAACCATATATAATGTATATATACACACAAGATAGACACGCGCATCGCCCCGAGGTTCCTTCCGTGGATTCCTGTGGGTTCTTCGTGGAAACTTCCTGCGGGTGCGGGCGCTTTGGCCCGCGTGTTATTAGGCGGGATTCCGGCCAATATCTTCGGAAGCATCGATTGGACATAATGGTTTTTTTTTCGCGACGTAATTTATGACTCTCGCGCCCCCTGCTTGCGCGCACTGACAAAAGGGCGGCCAGTTCGGGATCTGTGTCCTCTCTTCTGGTTCTTTCGTTCTATCTCTGTCACTATAGATCCAGCTTGAAGCGCCATCCGTGCTGTAATCCTGTGTTTCGTGACAAGACTGCGGACTTTCGCCGTATTTCGAGAGCGTTTGATAGCAGAACAGATAATGAAGCGTGCTTGCGGTTGCGAGTTCCAAACATACGAATTAGCCATTCCATATTCCGTGTGTACATATGATGGCGATTCGGCTTCGGTGGCATACGCTTGACTGCGATATAGTTAACCATGATTTGAGCCATGCAAATATCACTGTGAAAAATTTCCTTTATATATATACGCAAGCGTCGCTCTGTGGCGTTTACAGGGAAAAGAAAAATGAGGTTGAACGTATATTATAATGAACTGTACTCAATATTCAAGACACGGTTCATACGTGTATAAAACAGCCATATTAACCGGCAGCACTGTTCAGGAAACGCTGGTACTTAACATAAAGAGTCAACTTCACGGTGAATCTCCAAACTCAAACATTGTGGGCATTATCGTATGCATAGATGTCGTAATAATCATAATCTATATACGTATATAACCTTATCCAACGGTATAGCAGTTAAATACGAGAAAGTTGACACACACACAGACACACACACGCACGACAAGCGTTTAAAGTTTTCGTATTACGATACACAAACAAGTACACAGGTGCGCGGAGGCACGTGTTTCTCGCAAGTTTCCTGTAGGGCAAAATTCACGTACCCGAAAAACATACGCACATGGACAACACGGAAAGCGATTGCCAGTTTTGTATCTCTGCTTACACATTACCTCTACACGTAAATTTAACAAGCACCCATACATCCCGCACCATATATGCAACCTCACGTACTTTTGCAGCTGTTATATAGGCACTGAGTTGCAGCGCATATAGTTGAACCGTTTCTCGCTTATTGTATATGCTCTCATACGCTATTGTATACTTCGTATTCAGTAACAAAGCTCAGCTGTGCTCGTTTAGATATTCCCTGTCCGGTGCTATTTCACATTTTTGTGTGGGTATACTTGTACACTGTCTCTGCATAATATTATAGCAACTGCACTTATCCTTACTCGTTCATGCATTTGTTCACGAGCTACCATTTGACAAGTTGTGTGTATAGATTTGCATGTTTTGTATTTATAATACTGGCTCAAGCGCTTTCCTTTTCTTTCTTTTTAATTTTTACCCTTCTTTTTACAGTTAAGTTATACAATATTAGGCTATACTTGTCAGATTTTGATTATTTTCGTTACCGTAGTATGAAAAACTGAACCTGGCGCAATTGAGCCGACGTTCCTGGTTTCCTTTCTAATTAATTATAAGAATGACACATCAGAAGCAAATACGGTAAAAGACAGCTGTATACAAAAGAATATTCTCAATTGAGCGGATAGGCATAAACATATTTCCCGTCGTTTACGGTAATACCTTGACGGGATAAATTTGTGCAGTGTTCATATGTGTTGCAACTTTCAACACTAATATCACAAACCAAAACAATTCATCCGAGCGGCTGGAAGAAAGAAATTCCTATGAAACTATTCCACATTACATAAACACCTGACGCCTACACTCAGGAATGACTCGGCATATTTGTGCTTTATGTATTTTTTATCCGTCGTATAAGCACGTACTGCTGGTTGAAAAAGTGAAACGACGTTACGTCCGTGACCACATCTCTTTTCGTGAACTGCTTGCCACCGTCACATCGGCATTTCTTTTCCAAATCTTCATAACAAATAAATTGACGTAAGATGGAAGCGGAGACTGCCATGAATTCACCGTCAACAACATACTCGCAGTGCGCATGCTTTGATCATAACAAGCACAGCCAATGAAGCACTCTCATATTATGCGCACGTCGGAGCTCGCGACCACAGCGGCTCACAGCGGCGCACGCAGGAACTCTATTCGCAATGGCGGCCTCTGTGCAGCGATAGGGTAGCTATAGGAGGCGTGTCCGGTGGCAACCAATCACTGGCGCGCTCGTTGGAATCGCGTGGAACCTTTACCTTCTGCAAGCACACGCCGTGACACTTGTGACGCGCGTGACGTTGTTGGTGCGTTGAAGTTATTTACAGCGTGTAGCATTATTATATTTAGTTGATTTAAATTTAAGTCAGCGTCAGCTCGTTTACACCATTGTTTCGGCTCGCTTAAAGTGGAGGATTTAGATAGAGTGAACGAGTCTACAGGGTAATTGGACGAGTATACTACATCATTATTCCTCGCCGCATGTTTAGAACATCTGAAATGCTTGTCAGTCGCTTGTAAAGTGTCCTTATCAAGCGTAAAAAATTACCTCTGTGGCTTTTTAGCGTATTAATCATACTACAAAACCTGTGCGCGTCTAACATTGCTCATATATGCAAGGAGAAGGCTTACAGTGAACTATAGGAACAATAAACACATATTGTCGTGTATGCGGTAAATAGTTCGATTACTGGGGCGCTACACTGCTTGGAATCTGGGTGTTTTCTGTCCGCACCTGGAAACGTGTCTGCCCTTATGCCCACCTGCGCTTGCGGCAATCCGTGCAAGTATACGAGTTTCTCCACTGTCAATTTAAATGCGAAGCTCTCGCGTTGCAAAATCTATTATTACATGCGTAATCACACGCAAATTATGTGCGAATATCTTACACTTGTAATGTAAACATTTTTTTTCTTTTCTACTTGAGTGTGTACAGGAGCTGATGCCAGACGTTAAATTGATATCTTGAGTTTTCTCTCTCTCTTTTATTATGTAACACAGAATATATCTTTGTGTCTGCATTCAGTGGTTCCATCAGTCTTTATATAATCAGCGTGAAACGGGCACTTATTCTGGTCAAATAAACGTGATTTAGCTGACGACAGCGGTCCATCTACCATTAGACGTGCTATTATAGATCGATCCGCACTATCATGCATAAACGAATACGAAATTACTACTGAAAATGATTTCTTTCAATCTATGCTCAGAAGGAAATTTGTTCGTGCAAACGTTCTTTGGCCAGCTCGGTCCCCTCAAATACGGAAAATGACAGACAAATTTGGATAAAACAACGCCGTTTTTGACTGTGCATTCAAATCATCGCATAGGTGATTTGAAATTTGGCTTAGTCTCAACTAACACATTAGGAGATTCTTATTGTGAGTGTCATCATTGGCCTCTCTAAATCTAGACAGCGCGAAGCTTAACGAAACCGTTGAACGAATGCCTGTCGCGGAAATCATGTGATTTAGCCCACTAGCTCATTTGGACCGTATGGATAGCTGTCGATATTCGTTACGGAAAGGCAAGGTTATGATATTGACAGGGCACTACACTTCAGTAGAATTGTCGACATGTAGCTGTATACCGGTTGATAGCAGCTTAAAAATATCACCTATACGTTTTTCGACGTCCCGGACATGTCCATCAAGTACGTCTGCCCTGAAATCGCATGGTAGACTTCGTTTTGTGTTACACTGCGCTTAGTGGAGTTCTCAACTCGCATATTTGCAGCTTTTAAAGCTTCACCGCGCACTAGCTGACGGGAAATTCGAGTTCGCATTTCTTAGGCAAACGTATTCTGTCCAGATTAAAATAATTTTTTTTTTTTGACGTGTTCAGATGTTAACGCGCGTGAGATGTATTAAATGTGCCCCTTGCAGCATTATGCGCAAACGCTTCTTTTTTTTTTTTTCAACTAGCTCGTGCACCAAATAATTTTATACAGCCACAGTTACATGCGTGTTAGTACTGCGACACTTGTTTAGAGAACGAAAGCCGTGTGCCTGCGATGAAGCTAACGCTACTCGCATGCATTTCAACATTCAACACAAAAAATTTTCCGGCAGGCTGTAAAAGCGAAGTTTTACCTTATAGAGAACATTGCGACCTACATATAGGGCGCTAAACAATTCCCTTTACGCGTGACAATATGACGTGACAACATTTATTTCATTTCGCTCACACGACCGGATGCTTCGCAAACGACGCCACAGGCGCGCGCAGACACTTCACATGTCACCGGCAGTCGTTGTCGCGCAACTGCTCGACGCCGCGCAGGTGGCAAAATAAAACACGCGCTCTACAAGCGAACACCGCGATCGAAAAACAGCGGGGCCACGCGCCTGTGGTTAAGCAGGCCGTTTTCTTTTTTCACTCACAAGAGGCCACAACACCCAAAGCGTGCGAAGTGTCGCGAAGGCCAAACCGCACCAACGAGAGAGGAAGCGAGCGAAAGCACGGAGCGTTTAAAAGGCGGCGGCACCCACGAGGCCGTAAATTTGTCCGGGGCCGTTAAAACTGCCAGGAGCGCGGTCGGGATTGGGTCGTCGGACCCGGTCGTTCGCGAGCGTTACCACAGCCTTCGGCCGGCAATAGGCACCCTCGCGAGTTGGCCATTGGGCTGCTGGGTTTTTATGGGGCTGCCTCGAGCAAGCCGCCACCGGGGCCACTCGAGACGCACCCCACGGCCACGGTGCTGACAGGATTACGAGCCGCGCGGACCTCTGAAGAGCCGCGAGGGGAGGAGACCGGCGTGATATTTACGAGCAGCGCTCGGTCCGTTCCTCGCGGCGAACCCCGGCAACGCCTCCGCGTGGTCTCGCCGCGCGTGCCGGCGTGTTTACCACTAGCGCGCTCGCGCGCCGCGGTGCAAATGCGTGTGGCAGCTACTGTACTCACTCTGGCCGACGTGAACTTTTCTCATCCACGGGTAGATCTGCGGCGGGTTGGTGGGGTACGCGGGTTTCTGCTGCGACGACTGCTGCTGCTGCGCTTGTTGCTGCTGCGGCTGACTGCCAGCTGTCGGCGTGGCCTGCGCCGCGGCGGCCGCGCTCCTCGGCGGACTGCTGTGCGCGCCCTGCGCCGGCTGTCCCGGCGACGGCGACGAGCCTCGCGTCTCGGGACTCGACGGCGACTGGGTGCTCGAGGCGCTCAGGTCCTGCGGAGACGCGGCCGTCGACTCGGGCGCCGCGTACTTGCAGCTGGCCGCGGACGGCGTGGGCGTGCGCGGACTCGGGTGGCCCGCGCCGCCCGGCAGCCGCTGGCCGCAGCCGGGAAAGCCGTGCTCGGCGCCGCCGTTCTGCAGGTGCGCCGCTGGCTGGCTGTACGGTCCGCCGTAGGGCTGCACGGGCGACGCCGGGCCGCTGTAGCAGCCGGTGGCTGCGTACGGTTGCACCTGCGGCGTGTAGTAGTCCGTGTCCTGGCCTCGCTGCTGGCCGTAGCAGGAGGCCAGCGAGTTGACGAACTGGTACGAACTCATGGGTGTCGCAACTCAGGGCCCACCCGGGGGCGCCATGGGGTGGCGCGAAACGCAGCAGCAGTAGCACACGGAAGGGAACACACAAACTGGTAGGAGCACACGATGCCGACCGAACTCCACCCGATCAAGCCTCAGGGCACGACTGTGCCGCCGGCCCACGGCCGCTCGCCTGTTATACGTGGAGGGGGGGTCTGAAGAGGGGCAGCCCTGGCCACAGCGCCCTCTGCACCTTTCTCGCGCCGCACACGAGGGAGAGAGCTCCGGCGGGGTCCGCTGCTGCTGCTTGTCGCTCACTGCTACGTCGCTGCCGCGCGCCCCATGATCGATTCCCTTCTGGGCGAATGAGACGCCAAGAACATTTCCCTCCTAGCCCTGAGACCGCATTATAATTTCTTCCAGCGGCAATTAATATCTGCCAGCTCTCTGCTGTCCTCCTCACCCCTTACGCGGCGGCGTCCGCCGTCGAGAGTAGTCCGGCTACGCGCGTAGCAGGCCGCGCCGCCTCCTCGCCCCCGGCGTTCAGCGCGCCGTCCTCAGCGGAGCCTGGCGTCGCGCTAGAGGAGGTTCGCGCCCTCGCCCGCGCGAGAGGATTTTCCACTCTCGTTCCCGGCTGCCATGGCCACCCCTACCGAGTGACGTAACCGGCACGTGACAAAGAACGCTCCGCCTCAACGCGCGCACGCATGCGCCCGGCCTTCGCAGATCGAGCGCGCCGCGAAACAAGGTTTATTTTGCGCGTCGCCGACGGAAGTGAATGGAGGCCGGAAGTCGCTCTAGTTTAGTAGCACTTCGACGTTCGACGGTGTTGCATCACTGCAGTCGGGGTCGGGGACAACCCCGGCGATCGAGACGTTAGTCGTTCCACGCTCGATGACGCGTGATTTAGATCACGATTTATATTCACACGTTCCCCGCGAAGTTTTTCGTTTCTTTCCGACTGGATAGGAGTGCACTCCCGATATAAGGTAGGATTTTTATTTCGTTTTCATCAGTTCTCATTATTTATTTTTTTCCTGTCTAGACACGACTCGGCAGATTCACTTTCCTTCAACGCCAGTGCCGCTGCTATTACCCGTTTATTTTGCTTCGCGTTATTGTAAGAAAAAGAGCTCCCTTTTACGTGAAATAAAACTTCGCTATCACCCGTTCGACTTGTCAGCTGTTTCCTCGTTAACCGTAGGTCGGCTATATCTCTCCGATGACGTTGTCGGCAGAGCAACGGGAGGCTGACATCGAGCTGTAGAGAGATGTTCTTTGTGTACTCCTTTCCGCGAAAGCAGAAATGTAGCTTTTCCTCATTTTACCGGAGCCACCCGAGTTGCGGTAGTCGACCTGTCAGCATATTTATTTATTTTTTTACGTATGAAGTCAGTTATAATAACGTCAGCTGATTTAGCATCCCGTCCGGGGTCCCATTATGTGGCCCACTGAAATTACGACCTTTGACATTTTGCAGATGCTCTCCGATACAACCGATCTCGTTGCAGCTGAAATTCTTAGTCCTCATGCATATGTACCAATCAAGGTCCATTTATTGCGTATGCTTAATAAATGTGCAGTTTTCCTGTTTCGCCTCAGTATTGTTTTCTCGGGAAACGGAACGCGAGAAAAATAAACCGAGAAGCACCACCGATCATACACAAGTTTATTTCGACGTCAATCGTCGGGCTCCGAGTCAAGCCGCGTGGCCATGCTCTCCGATGCCGGGCCCCGAGAGAAGCCACGCGGCAAGCCACGCCGGCGGCCTCCAACGGCTGCGCGGTTCAAAAGAGGGCGCCAAAACACGACGCCGGCCCCTCGCGCTTCGAGGACGCCATAAATCTCGCGCCAAGCGTGCGCGGCTGCCTCGCCGCCGGCAATGCCGCCGGCTGCGTGAGCGGCGTTGACGCTGTTGCCGGCGCTCTTAGCAACCATTACCGCCTTCCTAACGCCTTCGATTCGACTCGAGACGGTGCGAAGAACCGCGCTGGTGCGAGTCACAGGTAAATCACTTCCATTTTGCCTCCGCTCGCCGCCTTTCTTTGTGACAGACCGTGGCGTTCGATGGAGGCCGCCATGATTGCCTGAAGCGGCTATGTAAACAAACATGGCGCCGCCCATATAGGCGCCGAATGTGGACCAGAGCCCGCGCGGTTTTTTAACGCTATCGGCGCGCTGTTGTAAACTTGCGTGCACTGAAACGGTGTTCTCGTATTCACGTATATATTCAACGGTTCGGCTATGGCGCGTCGCTGCGAACTGCACTTCGTACACCGCCACGTTGCCATTTGAAGTAGCTGTGACAAAGTCTGGTCAACGGGGTTCCTCTGGTGTCGTTGGTTGCCATTTTTCTCTGTTGTGATGGAACCACTTAATATAAGTTAAAGGTACAGGTGAGTGAGATACAGCTATGAAGTGATTTGCCGTGAACACGCATTCTTATTGTATACTCGCATATTCACCCAGTCGAAGATTGGCTTGGTGTTTGTTTTATGAGTTCTTTTTTCGTTATTACTACTTCGGCGTACGTCACAAAGCAAGGTTACGGAAATGGTACTATGTCCTAGTGCCTAACACGTGCATAAATTATTACAAATGGGAAACGTTTTTACGCTATCGATTTAAAAGGTGCCCCGCCACGGTGGTCTAGTGGTTATGGCACTCGGCTGCAGATCCAAAGGTCGCGGGATCGAATCCCGGCCGCGGCGGCTGCATTTCGATGGAGGCGAAATGTTGAGGCCCATGTGCTGTGCAATGTCAGTGCACGTTAAAGAACCCCAGGTGGTCGAAATTTCCGGAGACCTCCACTACGGCGTCTCTCATAATCAGAGCTGGTTTTGGGACGTTAAACCCCACAAATCAATCAAATCAATCGATTTAAAAGGTCAACGTTGACTCTATGTCCTAGGGGCATAGTCTCAGAAAAGCTCGATTAATGGTTGCGAACTCTTTCATTCCAGCCTTTCTTGTAGCGCGTGCAAAAATAAGTTGATAAAATAGAGAACCAATGTCAGAGTTGCGTGACTAATTTGGCAAGAAAAAAAAATCAAAACTGCACTTTTCGGCTTTATATCGAGCTCATTCCAGCAATTTAAAGCAAGTCTTCTGGGGCATGATTCGCATTTCCTTTATTTCGTAAGTGCTGCCTACCATTGGCTGGCCGCCATTGGCACCATCGGTAATGATATGCATACAGCATGAGGAGTGGCTTAAATTTTGTCTTGTGTACAACGGTATATATAGCTTAAGATGCTTTGTTGAATTCGGGCCCTTGGGGTCATAGTCATAAATTTTTTTTAATAAAGTAAATGCTCTTCTATGCCATTGTGCCTTCGCTAATGCGAGGCCTCAAAATTGATTATAATTGACTGTGACTGCCTAATTTAGTTAAACAGCTCTTGTTGTTGCTGTTCTCATTTAGGTATGCCTCTCTATCGCAGTTTCGTGTGCACGACTATATAGTACTTGTCATTCCTTCTGGCACGTCCGCTAGAATCGCCAACACATTTGCATTTAGGGGCTTCAGCGCTCTATATGCATGCATGCCCCGTATTCACAAAAAAGTACTTACGCTTGACCTTCTTATGACATGCCAGCCAGCGTTGATGATGGACGTATGGTTACTCAATGGACGTGGACAAAAACAAGAAGCACTTACGAGCGAAGCGCTACGGAATTGCACCTCTTTTTTTTTTTTTTTTTATTAAGTAAGGGCGTAAATGGAACGCGTTATATCCAGGACATCCCCGGTATAAGATTATGAAATCCTCTTAAACCGTCTTGATTCGCTTGTACATTTGACGACTCGGCTTTCTTTGCACTCAGTGAACTTATTTAACTACGATTACATTGTGGCTGACACAGTTCTTTAGAAAGTGTTTCGTATCCATTGCCTAACTGTACCGTACCAAGAACGGATTTGGGAAGTTTCGCGATCGGTAAAAGACACCCCCCCCCCCCCCCCCCTTTTTTTTTTTCTTCATCGAGCAATGTGAAATCGAACACCAGAATTTCCGTATTGGCAATAACCACAGGCAGGCCCGTAGGCCCTAGGGGCCCGGCCGCTCCCGAAATTTTGGTTGGGGGCTAGTGTGGATAGCGTAGTGTAGTGCTAATAACACAAAAAAATGAAGCCTATTAATAACATTTTCGTTTAAAAAGTCAAGTAAGTGACTTTTTAAGTAAGTAAATAATGTTTTTAAAGGTACATACTGCGATTTTTCCCCAGAACAAAAATGAAAATACATGTTTTTCTCAAATAGTCAAGAATTTCAGCCCCCAAGTGGGCCCCTCCCGCAAAATATTCCTGCCTACGGGCCTGGCCACAGGTGTGCGCTGGGCCTCACATAGAGGGGGGAGGAGGGGGGGGGGGGGAATATACGGGTAGATACTTTTCAGAGATAAATACAGCTTACCAAAAGTACACCGTGATATAGTGCACGTATTACTGGTAGGAAGGGGGGAGTTAGAAATGCAAAAACACCTTATGACCTTCCCAGGCTTTGTTGTACCGCTCTGAACATCTGAACTCTCAGTAAGAGAGGGGAGGGGACCTCTCCTCCTCAGGAAATGAAAGCGCAATGGAGACGTTGTCAGAAAGCAATTTATCTACTCATTGAACCAACGTTCCAAGAGGGGACCTCCCTTCCTCAGGGTTCAGATGTTTCTGAACATCATTACGTTTCTGAAACATCATCTGAACCCTGCGGAACAGAGGTTCCCTCTCTAGCGTTGGTTCAATGAGTAAATAAATTGTTTTAAGAAAATGTCTTCATTGTGCTTTCATTTCCTTATTCAAAGAAAATTGGCCCATTGATTCTTTACCTTCTCTCTCTCTCTGTGTGTGCGTGCGTGCAGGCGTGCGCTATTAACGCATGGCTGTTCATTTTTGCATTGTTTATTTTTTTATCGTTTTGAAAACGCTCGTTTACTTTCCATTTTGTCCCCCTTTCAACCTCTACGCCTTGTTATCTCTCTTGGGTGCTTCGAGGGTTGCGCTTGACGAGGGCACCCACCGACTGCCCATCGGGCGCACAGCGGGAGACGAGAGCGGCTACCGGTAATGTCCCGCGGCAGAGGGGTTGCCTCGTGAAGGCTTTGGTGCTGCAAAGTGATAGGCAAGAAAGAGACCGGCGCTTCCAAAGAATGATCGTGTTGCGAGTTTCGATGTGCCGAGTGCATATGTTCTCGAGACCCTCAAGAGTGGCCACAAGACAACGGCAACGTAGAGAGAAGCCGTGAGCGTAAGAGCGTACAGTGCGAACGTGCGTGAGCAAAATGCCATGCGAGTGGGCTCTTTTCTTCTAAGTTCTAATAACCTGCAATATAGTTTCTGTAAATTAAATGCACATACTTCTTGAGTTGCAGTGGATCATTGGTTATCGGCCGTGGCTAACAGCGCCATCCCATATAATTATTTTGCTTAGTGTAACGCGTTGCATAAGTTTATTGAAGATCTTTTTCCTTGCTTTTTTTTTCTTGGGGGGGGGGGGGGGGGGGGGGGGTAGCGGCAGAACATATTATGTACTACACATGCAATTGATTGCAACAAAGCATTACTCTTCCACAAAGTGATGGCCAGGATGCACATGCACCATCGCATCTAGTTGTTGACTACTGGAAAACCACGGGTAGTAAACCCCATTACGGTCTACGTAAAAAAAGATTCTTTTCTGCGCACCGGAACCTGCGGTTTAATGAATGCCGTCTGTATAATGTAGCGTCGAATCTAGCATATAAAAGACTTTAAAAGAGGTGCGACTTGTGTACAAGTCGACATGTTCTTGAGCCACTGTGTGTTCCCTAAGAGGAGCGTCTCCTCTACGTCACTGGTGCACTCGTACAATGAGTAATTTTATTACTATGCTTTGGCTAGTATTTAGAAAATGTTCATTAGAAGCAACTGCAAAACGTCACAGTCGCTGCTCATTGGGGCCTTCAGCTGCGGACCGCATTTCCTCTTCAGGCCAAGCCCCTATAATGCTACATGTGGACCGTGGGCTGGGCCTGTTAGAAAATCTCAAGGTATAGTCGATGGGAGGGAATGGAAATCCCGGGAGTATCTGTACAGGTATGAATGAAAATAAATTTTGACTAGAGGGATCTCTGGGACACCTAAGACATTTGACTCATCGACTTTATTTTGGTTGGGAAAGGGGCATATATGGGAGATCCCAGTCCCATATTTTAAGGTCCTCATTCTGTGAAAGTGACAGCCGCTATGAAAAGAATATTGGGTAATTTGGTACGTTGGTGAATGTGAGTTATAGTTAAGCGAGCCTGCAGTTGGAAACATCCCTGAGTATTATCCCAAAGGAGGTTATGCAAAAGAAACATGGAAGGGTGAAGTGGTAGCCTTCGGGTATTGCATTGAGAAGCGCAAGAGCCTGGGGAAGGAGGAAAATTAATTTGAAGTGAGCTAGCTTTTCAGGCAGCAACATGAGTTATAGGTTGAAGATGGGCGCCTATTTCCCGTGAGAGCTTTCATTATATTGTGTACTTTTAAATAGACACGGTTCAAATTTTATAGCTTTCAAATAGTCACGTAATAGTTATAAGCTCACCGGTTCGCTCTTGGCTGCTGTTGTGTTTTTCTACGACGAAGAGCACGTAAAACGCAGCCGTCACAGGTTCCAGCCACCTCAAGCGTTTATGACAGCGACTATTTCTGAGACCGCAGTGCTAATTATTGTGATAATTTCCGTTTAGTACCGAGTATCTAACATTTTCAACCGGAAACGTAATGGTCGGCAGATCATGCAGAACGCAGCGCTTTCGTTATGGCAAGCTTGTGTATTCGTTCGGAATAATAGATCTGTATACGCAGAAGGATCCTTAGAATTTACGAGCGCAAAATGACGCGCACACACGCACACCAACACACATGAAAAAAAATATGACGCCTGCACAGCGCTGGACATTACATGTCTCACCAGCTATAGCCCCGCAACAAGAATTAAAAAGGACCCGTGTCTTTCCTTTAACTGTCTTCAAACGAGCTCATCCTGTATAAGAGCAGACGCCTCCCTATAAAGTGTAGTGCTGCATCAACTGCGGTCACTTCTTATACCTCGAAATTCGAAAGAGCATGCCGTCATCGGTTATCGGGAAATAAAATAACGTCCTTCGATTCAGTGACTTCATACATAGTATAACTGACACATTGTATAACATTGTGTAATACTGTATGGTCACTCTGTAACACTTGTGTGAATTTGTACCGCAATGTGTGTCTGAACTACCGAAGGGAAATTGGGCCCTCGTCAGGTGTATTGACACATCTTTAGCCCAATTTCTTCGGTATGCAGTGTCCGCTGTACACCGGAATAAAGCTTTTTTGATTTTGAAGTCCTGCCTTGGGGCAAAAAAAAAAAAAAAGTGGTTTAGTGAGCACATATTCAACGTGTGCTTGGTTTCGTGAATGTGTTTGGACTTATGAATGGCTTTTACTGTCTCTTCTTTCTTTATGCTTTCTCCCCTCCCTTTCCCTTCTGTCGGACAGGGTAGCAAAGCGGAAGTTGCAGTGTGGTTAACCTCCCTGCTCTCCCTTATTTCGTCTCTCTCTCTCTCTGGCGTCGACGGCTCAGTTTTAAATATTGTTTTTCGTTTATCATAGAAACAGTTATGGCACGCCTTGTATGCTACTGTGTTAAAGCGTCATTACCACGAAAAATATTTCGAATGCAGCAGCTGAACCTTGAGACACTCCCGTGTACTGTGCGACGTCACTGCACGTTAAAGAACCCTAGGTGGTCAATATTTCCGGAGCCTTCCAGTACGGCGTCTCTCATAATCACATGTGGTTTCGGGACGTAAAATTTTTAAAAAAAGATCATTCAGTGAACCTTGACACTCATAAGTATTTCTGTAAGGTAAAACAGCGAAGGCAGCAGCGGTCCACACACACACACACAGAAAAAGAAAGAAAGAAAGAAGGAAAGAAAGAAAGAAAAAAACGGTTTTGGAGCATCTTGGCTTCTCTTTTTTTTCTTCGTCCCCTGTAATAAGGGGTATAGCGAGTATTTCATATAAGGAAGGGTCTGACCCAGCTACACGTGTATGTGTGCTTGTATGTGTACATGTGCTTATAGACATATACAAATAGCAAAAATGGGGGGGGGGGGGCGCATTTGATACCCCCCCCCCCCCCTTTCCGCTTTTCTCTCTGGCTGCACCTCTGTCTGCAACTTATGAATTGGTCCATGCCTCTGTGAATCTCTATGTAGTACGTAAGATAGATGTGTGTCAAGCGCTATACGCTTTGTTAACCGTATATCTTAGATTGTGTCTTGCACTTATCTGAAGCACTGGCCCAAGGTTATGTCATCCGAGCTATGGGTGTAATATGTTTCGACAAAAAACAGACCTACAAAGGGTTACCGCGAGCATGCCACACTTTTGGGGCCATAAGGAAGGGGATCCTATTCTGTGTGGTATTCATCTGAACGGAGCTTGCATATTAAAGCTCAGGTACTTTTTCGAGTTCAGTGGATCTCAATAAAATTTGCTGGGGAGCGTTCCTAGGCATATACTTCCGTCATTTGTGCGAGGTTACAGGCTCGAAAGATGCGCAGAGTGCTTGCAAATCAATTTTTACTGATTACCTCAAACCGCCCACCTGGCTTCATACAGTTATTGGCCACACTGTGTGTTGACGCCATTATCGGTAAAGCGACGGAAGTGCACCGGTATGCCATACCATGGCCTACGAGATCTGCGTGCGCCGGCGAACCTTCGCGACATTACCGCCAGGGGAATGGCGCATGCGCTGTCGCACTTTGCAAGGCGGGTTGACTGATTTGACGTCACTGCTAGGCCGGATTTCGGCTTCGCGCTTTTTTGCGCATTAAAGAATATTTTCGCATTTATGGATGATTTCTGTACTGCCAGGAATGTGACGGAGCGCCGAACAGAATCGCCATTATAGCTCGACGTGCTCAAAAAATCGCCGGAGCATTTAACGCATGCACAGATTCTCAAAATTCTTCCGTGTTTCAAATGTTCGCACCCTCTTGCATATGGTGGTGCAGATGCATGTACACATAGCAGGATAAAGCCTCACGTTCCGAACATTAGCTTGTAATTTGTACTTGGCCGTGCTTGACGCATATATATGTATACAGAATGAGGATCGAGCCCCTGTAAAGAATATTCCATGCTAGCATGCACCTCACACGAATGGTATTACCTGATATCACACACAAACCACATTAAGGCGTATTTTCTTTGTCTTCGATTTGCTCAGTGTGCTTTGAAACCGCAAGTTGTCGTGGTCTACCGAATGTACTGTGATACTGAATGAAGTCCTTGATACTATACGCGCTAGTCTAAGGGTATTAAGGCACCTCTCCGCGGAATCGCTATGCTTTGTTTTATGCTACCGAATAAACCTTGTTTCCTTTTTTTGGTATCTGACGCTTTCTTCACGCGCCTTCTTTTCGTGTACCACGAACGACTGCATGCGACGACACTTAACGTTAAAACCATGTCCGAGCGCAGTCAAAATTGTCGTGAGACAACTCACAATGTGGTCAACCATATAGCTAGCGTAATACTTATGGTAACAGTAAGCTGCAGCAACACGTCAGTTAAATTGGTTGTGGAGATCAAACAAATACCCTTGCTCGATGACTGGGCGTATATTACATTTGCAGTTCACCGACATGCAACATGCATATTACATATAAGCATATAAACTTCCAAAAGCCAGGAGAAGAATTGGTGGAAGGCTTATTGCCAAGCATATCAAGCAAGCAGATAAAAGGAGCCGGAAAAATCATGAGTTAAATGTTTCATCAGAGGGGTAGAAATTTTGACGCAGGGTCAAACGAAAATGGAAGAAAAAGCAACTTGTGCCGATAGAAACGGGATCCGGAACTTCCATATATGTGGTCGATGCCCTTCTGTATGTGCTTACGGCAGCGGGCGGCGCTTCCCCGTCCATACACTTTGTTGGATATCTATTCAGGTGCATAATAATTTAATTCTGAAAGTAATCAAGTACCACTCGTCGTCATAGCGGTGAATGTTGAACAAACACTTGCCTGTGTTACACCAAAACGAATTAAACCTTCCACGATCGACACCTGGGAATGAACGAGAGGAGGAATCAATCAAAGGCCCCATTTCTGCAAGGCAGTCATACGAAGAAAGAGTTAGCGAAGCCAGGGGAAATCATAAAGAACGTTATTCTGTAGTTATTCGTAGTTTGATTCAGGTGTGAAGTCAGAGGGTACAAATGTTGGTCAAAGAACAGCTGTGTCGTGTGACAACTATCGGCTTGAGTCACTAATGGGAAAGTTGCCGAAGAGGGAATGTTGCTGGAGCCTCGTTCCGGCGACTTTTCTTCTGTTCAACGATTACTAATCAGCCCAAACTTCCATCTTTTCTTGAATTTATGTATTATTCATGCACTGAGAACGAGCACGTGGGACCGGATTCATAATGTAATAACATTGTTAGCGTCCCGTGTCCCAGCAATGGTTGAGGGCAAAAGCCACTTATCGCCTCTACTGAATAAGAGCTGGCGCAGCCTGCAAAGAAGTAAATGAACGGTTGAAGTGTGATATTACGCATGTGCATCTGTATGTCTTTCAGATATGGAGTGAAACAGAACGGTTTGGAGCAGGTACAGTTATCTGCAGCTTTCCGTTCTTGTCTTGTAGACGATAAGCCCCGTTACCGACGTAAATACCGACAATTAGATGTCGCATATTGTGCGTATCCGCACGGGATGCTTTCATGTTTATCAATATTGATAAACATGAAAGCTAGAATTTGCTTCTTTATACTCTTATGCTCTGAATAACCTAAGAAGCGTTTGATCTTGTCACCTTGACAAGAAACAAACAGAAAAGACAGACGGAGAGGCTCACTCACCTATATAGGTTGTGGAAATGCTATTTCTTTTTATATGAAGCCACAAGAATCTGTACACTGAGGCACACGCAGAAGCTATAAATAAGATACGCAATACATATGCATCTCAAAACTCTACGACGCTGCTGACACCACACGATAAATCACTGGGTGGGCTCTCTCGCGTTGTCACTTTCTTCCCTGGCATCTATAGGAACAAAAGCATATAGCATAAGCGGCCTGCGCGTCGAAGCATCCCTCGCAAGCCCTGTTCTTTTGTCTCGGCAGTGCGTGGGTTAACCTTACCTTGAGTACAAGGCGCATGCGCGTACACTTTTCCGACTCCACACCGAAACACCATCGTCGCTAAAAGCACAGCACATAACACACACACGGGAACCTACGTGGTAGAACATTCAAAGCGGCTTACGATCGCGGCTCTCACGTCCGACCCTGGCCGAAGTCGTCGTCGCCAGCAGCGAAACACCTCTGAACACTGACACAGCCAACGCACACTGCATGCAGCACTGAACGTAGCACCACTTCTGCCCGGACGAGGGCGCTGCTTCCGGGGGAAGTTTTTGTTCTTTATTTTCTTTCTCTCGCGTTTCGGCAGACGGGGACCACCATCACGCTGCAGCACTCTCGGCCGTCGTCTTCGTACCATTCTTTCCTTGCTCCCCTCTCTTTTTTCAGCAATTAGGCACGCCAAGACCAGGCAGCCCCGGAGCGGCACTTCCCGCATGGCCTCCAGAAGACACCCCGTCCTGGGAATCGGCCAGAAGGGGGTGACTCTCAGGGGGGCCATCTAGTCCTTTCTCGAGGAGGGGGGCACCCCCTTAAATGGGTCACTAAATGGCGAGACGAATGCGGACTTCTTTGTTGCCCTGCGCACATCCAAGACACCGCTCGCGGAGATCTTCCCGAGCGCCGACGGTTTCGCCGAGCGTTGCTCTTAGGCACCGCTCTCCGGTTAATGGTTCCCAAAGCCGAGTGCCGGGTCGCAAGACAATGGTCGTCGAGTGTCATAAGACCATCAGCGCGCTCTGAAGGGGGGGACCCCCCTGCGTGAAAGAAAAACGACGGTCTCGCGAGGCACCCATCGCGGCGGCGACCACCACCACCTGACTCCGGGACGCCCCGGGTCGGCCGTGCATGCTATCTGTGTGCGCGCGCCCGATGGCCACATGTGCGCTTCGGCTCGCGGGCACCGCCTGGCCCTTTGTGGTCGGGGCAGCAGGATATGAAAAATCGTCCCGTCACCGAGGGTGCCGCGGCGGCGTTTTACGGCTTTCGTCCCGTTCCATTGGGACGAGGACAGTCGCATCGTCAGCGGCCGAGTAGTCGTCGTTTTGGGCGCCTTCAAAAGAAGAGGGGCGCCGAAAACGTTTTTCAGAAAAGAGGCGCCCCCTTTTAGGACCGTTGTCACGCCGCTCGAAGCGGGATGCGTCACGCCGTTTCTCTCTCGAGAGAGCGCGCTCCTCGCCGAAGAAGTTGGGACGCCGGGGCAATAAATTAGCGGGGCTCGGCTGTCAGCTTGCGGTTCGGTGTGTTCAAGGTGAGCCACGGCGGATGTTCGCGACGACATTTTTTTCCGCATTTCTCTTCTCAGGTGGCGCTTTCGCTTAACGAGCACGACACCTTACGCGCACAATTGGCGAACATATCTCCATCTCACGCGCGACTTTCCCTGAGACCATCTTTCTTTCCTTGTTTTTCCGCCTTGATGGCTTCAAACTAGTCGCCTGTTGGCTTCGAGCAACACGCTGGGTGCCAGCTAATGTCTGTTCCTGTTACCTTCCTGCCTTACAAGGAGGCATGTTCTCTCTGCTTCTACATTCTTTCTCTACACCCGAGTTCTTTTATGCGTTACACGAGTTTCGGTGAGCGTTCGTAACGTCCCTGCTACACCTATGATGAGTGTTGCTGCTGTCAATG
Source organism: Hyalomma asiaticum (assembly GCA_013339685.2). Lineage (NCBI taxonomy): Eukaryota > Metazoa > Arthropoda > Arachnida > Ixodida > Ixodidae > Hyalomma > Hyalomma asiaticum. Next base: position 88,642,448 of record CM023485.1, read on the forward strand.
GCATATGCTTTGTACTTTGCCCGCCAGCGGTACGCGGTGCTTCGACACGTGAAGACCTCTGCTCTGAGATTCTCGATCGATCATTCTCGTTGTTCCTGTATTTCGCGAGCACGCCGCTTGACGTGGTAACGACGATGAAAATGTACACTGACTTCGCACTAACACACACACATACACACAGCGCGCGTTTACACTTCGTGAAGTACGGTTACACCACGATGATGCGCGCCGGCTGCTGTAGACCACTCTTCAGCTGTAGACCACACTGTCCAACATGGTCGCCCCAAGTCCCTTGGAGTCCTGAAGCACACTAACGAGTTCGTTTCCGGGCTTGGGGACGAGCAGTCCCCCCTGGAGCTTGTTTTCTTTCTTGGCCTTCATGCGGCGGTTCTGGAACCAGATCTTGATCTGGCGCTCTGTCAGGCCCAGGGCGTGTGCAATCTCTATCCTCCGTCGCCGCGTCAAGTAGCGGTTGAAGTGGAATTCCTTCTCCAGCTCCAAGGTCTGGTAGCGGGTGTAGGTCTGCCGCGTTCTCTTGGGTCCTTGAGAGGAATCTGCGCACGAAACGTCTCAGGTTTACAATGGTGTTTACCTTCGACGCGATTTGCACGACAGTCACGTGAGCGAACAGCACCGTGCTTTACAACATTCATCGAAGAAATGGACACTAAAACACACACACACACAATGGGCCTTCACTGTAACTTGGCTTTGCAACTTGAGCTCTGTTGAGGCTGCATTTATTAGCTTCTAGCTTCACTTCTGTACCAATAGGGAGCTAAGCGAGTAGTCAAGGAACCCAAGCTCTGTAGAGTAGTCCGTAACGTCCGCAACTATGTGGTTCTTGTCCATAACATCGTAATATATGGTTTCTTATCAGGTGGTGCCCGCAGTTATGGCACCATTTCAAGAATTGCAATCATAAATACAGTGCTTTGACGTTAGGAAAACTTTTTACTGGGGTAGAGCGTTATCGTGGCGTTCCTCCTTTCTTTATTGTTTTTTTTAATCGACATTCTGACTTTCAGGGCATGAATGCCAAATCGAGGCAAACATGGCGGCAGAGTTCACCCACAGTGAAGTACATCTTTTTTCTTTTTTAGAACACTTATATCATTTCTGGTAGCGGCTCGTCAGCATATTCTGCAGGCAAAATGCTATACTGCTTATGATCAAACAAAATTCCAATATAGGCACTACTGCGAAAGCACTGTATGCGTTTACCTCACTGTGCTTTCCTGTACAGCAGGACAAGTTGAGGCGAATAAGTGTGACAGCAATGCGTATAAATGCCAGTTCCTATTAATTGTGCATCTGCCAAGTCTAATAACCTAAAAATGACTCATAATTATTGTTTCTTTATGCACTTTGAGTTACTTTAGATTTTGTCGAAGATATTGTTGGCAGACAGATAAGTATCAGCTTGCCGAATAAGACACACGCAGTTGAAGACAACTCACTACTTGATTTGCACAATCAGTCCAGCTTCTGTGTCCGTTTGTGGCGCACAAATAAACTCAGTTATCTTTACACTCATGTATACGTCGGTTCGTAATTACAAACAGGAAGCCAACTATGTCCATGCTGAAGTGTTCTAACAAAGAACTATACGGTAAATAATGTAATTGTTGAAGAAAAGCTTTCTCTCTTTCTTTTTCTTTTTTTGTTTTCAAATGCCGCATGCATGACGTGTCCCACACTCGCTTTTATTTGTTGTGGCGAAGGCGGGAGAAGTTTTTCTGGTACTTTTGAGATTTATTGGCGTGTTATACCTGCTTTACCATCGCATCGCAATATTTCAAAGTAAGTATAACGATTGTCCTTGATACCAAACTCATGTTACAACCTATACAGTCGAATATGTCTAAATTTGCCTGCTGTAATTTTTCAATGTCGTAAGCTTTGAATGGAAGTCGTTTTACACCCAAAACATTGCGCATGCAAGGCGAGCCGACGACGATAGTAAAAAATTTAGAAGTGCATAATAAGTAATATTTTACACAGAGGGGTACCATGCCATCAGACAGACGTTCGACAACAGTAGCCAACATTTTATCCAACACTATAGTCAACGTTAACTGGCGCTTGGTCCGTGCTGGTGGCTTGTATGTGAAGAAATGCGGCACTTGGACAGAAATAGCACATAGCCTATTGTAGAATGTGAGCCGTACTATCAAATGAACGTATTGGTTTCAAAAGGCTAGTATACAAAACATGGCTACATTCAGCTTGCCGTACCAAAGCGGGAAAGGAGCATGAAGGGTGGGAAACCTCGAACCCCCCCACCGCTTTGGCGCCCCGAAATGAAATCACATACTGGCAATGTTTCTCCGAGAATGTTACCTATAGAAAGCGTGATTATGATTAGAAAAGGGAAATATTGTTGGTACAAGACAAGGCGAGAAAGCCGGGGAAAGTTCCTTGGAGTTCATTGCCGAAGGCAATAACTTTCGTGTGTATAGACGCAAACTTATAGATCAAAATGAAGTAAAGAAAAAAAAAGAAGGGTGTGTTAATCGCCGTACGAGGCTTCAAAGCAATCGGGGTGGATGCTGAAATGAGGAAGCGATGTGCAACGGATTTACTTCATAAAATGTGATAAGTAATTGCGCCGTCCAACGTGGGTCCCTATCTACTCGGCCGCTGTTCCCGCAAGACCTCCTCCCGAGACACATGTCCACGTGGCGCCGACGTCGTCGGCGGTCGCCTCCAAGGAGTACGGCAAGCCGGTGAGCAGCGCCACCTCCACGTGAGCTCTTCAGAACACACAAGCTGCGTGCGTAATGGATCGCCCCCTGGCGGGACACTGGTATCAAAAGACATTGCGATATCTTCTAGAGGTGTGACTCATTTGTAAAACAAGGCCTCTATTCGTAAACCTATCTTATACTTATCGCCTTTGTGACATTAATGTGCGTTAAGGGGGCTAAAATGGTGATAAGTGCGAAGGACTATCAAATTGCTTGTTTGTAGATATTGGACTGATTTGTTCATAAAGCATGATAAGGGCACTGAGAAGATAAGGAAAACACGCGATAAGAACAAGGTATGTTGATGAATACGCGCACTAACCGTTCGTGGTTACGCGGAAACGGGGTTCATTAAAAAATGTTGCAGTGAGGCTTATACAAAGTGGAAAATGAGTTTTATCGTATTAGCAGTCACAAAGAAAACGTAAAAAAAAAAATAGTACAGGCGGCGACACCGCTCTGAGATCCCCGCATTAATACGCGTACGTCAAAGATTTCGGCGGCGGCTGATAGGGATCGTGACTGTTTGCCGGTAACAATCGCATGCATTGTGTTCTAATAAAAGCAGACTTAACATAACGTGCTTTAGGAAAAAAAAAATGCCATTGTGGTGAGAACGCCGTAAAAAGAACTGAGATTTATGGCGTCATGTGCTCAGCGTTTCGGCGCGAAATTCAAAAATGAACTTCTGACCATTTTGAACATCAAATGTAAATTGACGACAATCGAGTTCCCGAAAGAAGAATTGTCAGTTTCAAGTTGGGCAGAACAATATAAAATGCCGCAGAATCGTGGCAGTGTTGCTGCCATTTATAATAAGGGTCTTCCAAAATATTCCTGCGCCTTCCACGTTAAGCCGGCAAATCGATATTAATTATGCACCACCGCTGAAAAATCTACCATCACTGCGAAGTGCATGGGTTATATATACTGGGGACAGAAATTATTTCTTGTATACTCTATAAATAACCAAATGCGCAGCTTTGGCCATGGGAAGTCCACAACTATGTTGATGATCCCACACAGTGACCCTCAACATGATACATAAGCGAACTCAAACGTGCCTGAGCTTGTTTCATTCAACATTTACTAAATAGCCGTGATGTGCGCTGTGGGGCATCCTCTGCAAAATAGCACGAAAGCCCTTTACTTGCTTGCGGGATTCAGATTTGCTGGCGAAATTTGCTTTACGTACGAACGATGTCTGTAGGCACGGTGCGCGCAAACACTGCGAATATCCACGCCAAGATGCTAAACTGACCGAATGCAGAATATGAGCACGAAATGAGAAGCTGCAGGAGAGAAACGATTTCTTTTGACCAATCCAACTATCGAAGCAACCATATAATATTTATCGTACAAAAAAGTTAGTAGTAGTGGTCTGTTTATTATATATGAGTACATTATTTCTTCTTAATGAAACAGATAATTTGACTCGAGTTAATATAAATTTCCACTGTCGGTCGAGCACCTCAGCTATTGTCCCTCACTTCCTCGAGGCAACACTCTGTACGAATGTGCCCTTGATCAAAAAAGAAAAAAAAATAAGAGCAACAAGGCCGTTGCACAAAATTAGTGAACCTTGAAAAAGAATGTTAGTAATAGACTATCTGATCACATATAATAATAATAATAATAATAATAATAATAATAATAATAATAATAATAATAATAATAATAATAATTAAATACACAATAAGCGCCAGTTCATTTGTCAGTGGAGCGGCACATCAGTCTTCATTCACTGTCTACGTGCCAGTGGCGACTTGTCCTAAACCGAAAAAGCTTATTGCGACGTAGACATACTTCTAAACGACTTCGCTCTGACACTTGCTTGATTCTAACACGACATAAAGACATAACGACTCAGACTGGTAGAAGAGGTAATATTAAAAAAATAAAATTTAAATAACCATCTAGCTCTGCCTACAAAACCAAAGTATTATCCCGAGCACCGAATCGGTAAATGAATACAAAAACGAAGATGGAATTATTATTTCGAATGAAATAAATAAGTGTAAGACACTGACGTAAGGAAAAGGAGCAAACACATCACATTGAATCAAAGCTGACACGTTCGACAGCGGCTTGCCTGAGTACGACTTCATCCAAGGGTAGAAGTTGTCCGCCTTGCTCGGCGACTGCGCGTTGGTGGGAGACCCCTGGCGCTCGTTCCCGGAAACCGGCTCGGCGCTGCCGGCACTCCCGGCGTAACTCTCGGGTGTCCCCGGGCCGTTGCCTTCGGGCTGAGAACCGGCACCGTTGCTGCCGGGAGTCGCAGCCACTGGACTGGACGCCGCCGAGCTCTGTCCCGGGAACTGCGGCTGCTGCGGCTGCAGCTGGGGAGGTTGCTGCTGCTGCGGCTGCTTGGCGATGGCAGAGAACGGCGAGACGCTGCTCACCGGCTTGCCGTACTCCTTGGAGGCGACCGCCGCCGACGTCGGCGCCACGTGGGCGTGCGTCTCGGGAGGAGGCCTGGCGGGAACAGCGGCCGAGTAGTAGGGACCCACGTTGGGCGGCTCATAGCAGGCGGTCCCGGGTTGCTGCTGCTGTTGCTGCGGGAGCATGTTGTGGTGATGGGGGTGGTGAGAAGGCGGCAATGCCAGGGACTGGTGATGAGCGTGCTGCGCATGTGCATGGTGGTGATGGTGGTGGTGGGGTGGCGACGCCGGGTGCTGGTGGGCGTCGTATCCGAGACCCTTGGGGGCCGCGTCGAAGCGGCCCGAGTAGGGGTAGCGGCCGGCCGAGCCGAAGGTTGCCGACGCCGCCGCGGCGGCGGCAGCGGCCGCCGCAGCCGCCGCGTACTGGTGGTGGTGGGCACCGGGTGCGTCGACGTAACCCGTCGGCGCTCCCGTGTACTTGGAGGGAGCGTACAGGTGCGGGTCCTGGGCGCCGGCGGGCCAACCCGTCGCGCCTGGGCTCAGGTTGCCGAAGTACGAGGTCATGACGAACCGCTGCTGCTGCTCGCCGGAGGAATCGAGGCCGTCAGCATCGTGCGTCGGTCACGGCGCGCCTTCTCGACCGCTAGCCACGGGGCAGCGGCGTCCCGGAGAGGAGGCCACGGACCCACGCGGACCAGACACTGGGGAAACAATAGCGGGCGAGCCGGCTCTAAGGTGCCTGTCGGCCCGGCGGCGGCAAATTAGCGCGCCGCCGCTGTAATCGCAGGTAGCCCGTCACGTGACCCGGCAGCGGACGGCCAATGGGCGCCCCGTCCGAAGGAGTCGCTCGTGCGTCAAGCCTGCCAGCCGAATAACCTGGCAGCTGAAATGCTTATGATGAGATATGGATTAGACGTCGGAAGAGAGACCCCCCTCACGTGTCCATTACGAGGGGGTGGGGGCAGCCTGTCGGCTCCCTTCTCTTGCCGTTTCTTTCCTCCTCGGCTGCCGGCTCACGTTTCGGGGCCCCGGAGAGAAGAATACACACACCTTGGGCGCGCGGGCCGCCGCGGACCAATCAGCGCGCTCGATGCTGACCAGCGGGCAGGCCGTCGCGCGGTGCTCATGCCAACCGGCCCGAGGGCCACTGATTTGTGGCTAGCGACCACGTCAGATAGCCGGGCTTGATGACGGCCGTTGTGACGAGGGACTCGCCTGTCGGAGGCGAGACGTGGACTCCCTCGACAGCTTCATTTTCTCCTCTCTCTGTTTACCCGCTCCGATGCGGGAGTTACGGAACCGACTCTAAATAATGACGTTGGAATTTTAGTGCTGTTTTCCTTATTTCTTAAAAATAACTTTTGTCTACGGTAATAAGCGCCTATTTGGGCTGTTTGGAAAGCGGCAGTGGCGGCGCAAGTTCCAAGGACGTCCCCTTCGCTCAACCGGATTGCGCACACGTCTGAGTAACGGCATCTGTTCCCTGCAGCGGTACCAGCCACCGAAATGCTAAAGGAGCAAACGCTGGCGCGCGCCTCGCTTGTCGAGTATGGGCTGGAACTACGCTTGAAATAGCACTGCTCTGACACCATAGCACCATTGGAATTAATTCTATAAGAGGTTAACGCAGGGCAGAGGTAAAAGTTTTAATCATACTGTGGTTTCGGAACGTAAAACCCCAGAAATTATTATGCACAAAATCCAGAAAGTCCGCCTTTTATTTCTTGTTTCCCGACATCACGGTACTCAGTTATAAATCCCGCGTGATGAACTAGACTGATTTTAGAATTTGCTAAAACAAGCCGAAACGAGCCTTTCTTCTTCGGCCTATGTAAGACGCTAGAAAATGAGCGGTGTTGGAGCTTCTAACAGTCCTGTAAAATATCAAAGCCGACGGATGAGTCGGGAGAGCGGCTCGCCCATCAAAGCGCCTGGCGTCGTGCTGCGGAAAGGACGGGGGGATTGCCTCTCCTCTCTAACGTATTGGGTTACGTCTGTTACGCGCTCAATACATCACGGCCGGAAACACCTTCGGCGCCGGGGTCCGGTTACTCGCGTAATCGTTTTCCATTCGCGCGTAAATTGCTTCGTTGCACCTTTTTGCGTAAGGGCCACGTTATATAGGGGCACGTATACTGTAAGGGCAATCAGCTCCCAGGTGGAGCTGATTGCCCTTTTATATTGCAGTTATTTCTTTTCTTTTTTCTTTGTACTTTTGTAGAAATGTTAGCGGCCTATCCATTTAATGACGAGGGTGGTATATGTTGTATATCCTGTTGCCTACGCTTGACGGTAACCTAACATGAACGTAATTCGCTGCCATTTCTATAGTTATGCCGGCAACATTTGATTTCTGTGTTGCTGGGGGACACTGGGCCCGCCATGGTATTCCTTTCACTATCATTCTCATTTAACGTATAACTCCGTTCTTTTCTGAATTGCACCTTTCCTGTTAAAAGCTAACCGACTATACGAAAACGTGAGGGGCCACTTTCTTTTTTTTTTCTTTTCTTTTCTAAATAATACAAGCCGTACCAATTACCTGACTTAACCATTAGAAATCCATAACGCGTGGCTTAAAGCTTATATCTACTTGAATTGGCCATTCTCTTACAAATCATTATACGACAGCGCGCTGCAAGAAACCTCGCGCATAAGTTACTCACGCTCATTCATCCGTGTTTGCCTCGTCTATACGCACGTATGCTATGCTTTATCGTAAACAGGCCCTCAGCCTGCCCCAAGCGAGAGAAACGCGCGAAGCAGTCAAACTCAACAGAATGGGCATACTCACGCGTCGTCAGCGTCGATCACAGAGTGGCATCCGTCTCTACGCAGTCCCCTTCTCGACGCAAGGCTCGAGCCCCGAGCTCTGATACCTGGGCACACCGCCGGCCTCGCCGGAGTCCAAGTGGCGCGTGCGGTGAGCCAACTCTTCCGAGGCCCTCTCCTCCCGGCACGGCAGCCACCGGGGGATTCACCAGGGCCACGAGGAGGACCCGGGCTCTAAATTTAGCGCCGAACGACGACAGATGTGTGGGTCGCTCCCCCGCCTTTTCTTCATTTCCAAAGCGTTTGTGTCGCCGTTTGACTGCTGCCGCCGCTCGCACGAACGAACCCGGTGTCCGCCTCCTCTCTCCGGCGTCGCTGCTGATCCGGCTGAGCAAAAAGCTAACACTGCAGCATCAACGAGGCGCACGCGAACGGTTTGTACAGCCGTGGGAGGGAGAGTTGTACACTCACACTCACACCACTCACTCGCGCACGCACGCACACACGACCAAACACCGCGTGAAGGAAAACCCCGGAGTTCCAGCCAATGACGGTCGCTCTGAGCAGCGGCAGCTCTAAGCAACCCGCGCACAATCGGTCAGCGGAAGAGGTGACCGGTCACTGCCGTTTTTCTTTCGTTTTTCTTCGCTTCTTCCCTCCTGCGTAGCACCGGCACACGCACGCACAATAATCACGCTCCCTGGGCACACATCTAGCGCGGCGGGGGGGAAGGCGATCTCCGACGTGGCTGCTGCGATTGTTGGCCGACTCGGCTTCCGGCCGGTGCGCCCTCCGAAAAAGAAAAATCCCCGGGGGGTCCGACGCGGACCTGGCCGTCCCGTCCGGGGCGCCGCGTCCGTCACTCCGTCAGAGGTGTCCGGCCGTACAACTCCGGCGTTGCGTGACACGTCGTCGTCGTCGACGAGGTGCCGAGGAAGCGCGATGAAGGGAAGGAAGGAAGGAGAAAGAACAAGCCGTCTAATCCAGAGGGGGTGGGTGGGCGACGGCTCGGACTCGAGACAACCGCGGCGCTTACACGAAGGAGGGGGGGTCCCGCCGTCACGTCAAAGTCCCGGAGCGCCGGTCCCTCCTCCGGTCAAGCCGACGTCGGCGCGAGTGTCTGGCTGACGGACGACCCTGGCAGGGACGTGCGGAGCGTTCCCGCGTTTACGTAAGTCACCCGAGAGTGACCTGGGGCTGGTGGCGGCGGCTACGTCGGCAACCGAGTGCGATGTATGTTTTCTTTTTTTGCGGCCCCCTCCGCGGGCGTATAATATCGCCGACTAGGTGCGGGGGACGGCCCAGGTGGGGGAGGGGGACGGTCGGGGAGGGCGATGCCGACCCCCTTGCGGTGCTGGTCCGCCTCGCGCGCGTTCATTTCGATGCGCCGTGCCTTCCTTGCCTTCCCCCACGCAGTCACCCCCCCTCTCGCGGACACCAAGAGCCAGCGTTGGAACAGGAAAGCAGCCTCCACGAAGGTCCCCGAGCGGACGCTCATTGGCCAGCGAGGCGGCCTCTGCATGCGGCGCTCTTGTTTTCCTGGCCCCGTCGGCTTGTACACCGTCCCACCTGTGCCTGCATGCCCGGATCGTCCTCTGCTGCCGGCGCCCGTAAACGTGCGTGCGTGCGTGCATGAAGCCGCCGTCGCCAACGCGGAGCCTCTCTTTCGAGCCGTGGCACGCCATCGCGTATACATCTCGAAACGGGACGGCCACGACGAATGCTCGGGAGCCCGGGATTCCCCCGTTCGAACGCGGCTGCCATTCGTTGTCAGTTACAGAAGAGCGCTCCTTCGAATAGAAAAAGAAAACAAATAAAGAACTCAGACGTTATAGGGGTCTGACGTACGAGTGGTGTAAGTTTGAGGTGGAACTAGTTTCATCGAACATCTCTATATAGCGAAAGAGACCTATAGCTTTACAGGAAAATGCGAACTATGGAAAAGTGCTCAAAACCGTTTACATTTTTGGGTGCATCTACAAGCAAGGCAATCAATATTTTTATTTAGTTTTCCGGAATACGTGCAGGGTGGTATCTTTGGTCTGAAAGCTGCATAAGTGGCTTCAAGCGTGAATTCGGGCACTCTTATCGAACGAGAGCACTGCAGAACAGTGGTAGTTTTACTCACGGTAATTTACGTCGAGATATCGCACGCCAACGTTTGCAACGGTTCTACGCTTAATTCTGTTGCACACTTGATTTTAGTGCCATGTGCCTTATGTTTATTAAAACCTGATTAGTTTTTAACTACTCCTGTTACAAGAATGCTCAATGAAATTCCGAATCGAGCAGTTGAATTCGTGCCCCAAATCGCGTCAACTGACGAGGCACAGTTCTTACGATAGGACGATGTTGAAAACATCTCTCGTTTGATTCTTCCATCCATATTTCTCTCTCTTTCTCTCTCTGCAAATTACAGCCAGATAAAGGGGCTAATTCTGGCTTCCGATCAGTACACATGTAGCGCAGCTAAACTTTCATAAGCGTATGGTTGATCTCCGAGGCTTGAACTGCTGAAATCTTTCCTCGTGTTAAAATCGCTCTGCTACTTTTCTGGGCCAGCCATCGGCAACAAAAAGAAGGGAAGAAACACAAACCGCAAGCATCAATATTCGTAATGCCAAAGATAGCCTGCGCAAGTGATACCTCGGTAAACGTGGAGCCAGCCAAGTGAATAACTTTCCTTTTTCCCCTCTCTCGGAGGGACGGCACGCGACTCCCGTCCACGCGGGGCACCCAACACTCCATATACTTCGCACTCCGTGCAGCTTCCTTCTGTGCCGTGACTTTTACGGCCGCGCTAACAGATGTGGCGTGGCGGGCATTATAACAAGTGTGTCAACCGAGTTTTATGTTCGCGAAGATAAAAGGGGCGACAAAGTGCCGCGCTTCTCAGAGGGCCGACAAAAGGCTAAAGGCCAATTGGCTTCCTAACACCTCCCCCTCCTCTCAAGCTCACTCCCCCCCTCCTGTACAGCACTTCCTTGCTTCGGGACAAGCAACCACAAGACGACGACAACAAGTGGGCTGATTTCTAGCTAGCAGCTCTCCCCCATTACACTTGCGCGAGAAAACGAGCGAGAGAGCAGGGGTCCCACCGTCGCGCACGGTTCCGTAATATATGGCCGAGTGGCGCGAGGTCTGTTAAGCTCACTTTACCTCGCAACACTCGAGTCGTTTAGGAGGTGCGCGGAGAGAGAGAGAAAGAGCGGGAACTCCGAGTCTCGCCAGCCGCGAATGCGCGGGACACTGCGCAGATCCGAGAGAACATATACGGACGGGCGTTTCGTAGTCGAAGGCGGGAGTCGTGGAGCTGAAAGACAGAAAAAAAAAAAAAGAAAGAAAGAACAGCATAGCGCTGCGCGAAGAAGCAAATGGCCGAAAAGGCCGGCGGCGATAAGCTTTGTGTGTCCCGCCTCGGACTCCCGGAGCGCGCGTTACGTCGTACGTCGTGGTTTGCAAAAGCTTGCCTCCGAGAGGGTCGAGGAGGGGTGGGGTGGTTTGCGCGCGGAGCTCTTTAACGCGCAGCGCGATAGCTCGTAAAACGGCTACAAATCGGCATACTGGTGGGTGTACATAGTCGTGTGTGTGTCGGTGCATGGGTAAATAAATTTCGGGCGCGCCTTCTTCCCCCCGCCAAGCCGTGGGCCCTCGCGGACCGCAATTTATGGGCAGCAGTAAAATTCGACTCCCCGTCGGAGCTCGTCGACAGGTGGGTGGCGAAAATAATAAATAAATAAAGACTCCGCTTCGTTATCTACGAGTGCTGCGCTGCGCCTTGAGAGTACTTGAAGCTCTCTGCCCTTTCGCATTTTTCTTTTCCCCCTTCTCTTCTTACAGCTTTCAGCAATGCTTACGCATGGGCGTGTACATTGCAAGACAAGTCGGCTACTGGGCTTCTATGTACACACCCCTCTCGTTACTGAACGTGACTTTATAGCCTAATAAACGTCGGCCTTGCGAAAGTGTGCACGCCTTCACAGACCGCCACACAGGGATATAAGTTAGGCGACGGGACTGAAGCCGTGCTGATGCTTTTCGAAGACGACTGTGCTGTGCTGACCGCTTGTGAAGGCATGTATATAATGATACAGTTGTTGTCTTGTTTATATCTACACTGACTGTCTTAGACTGTCTTTCGTCTATTGTTTTACCGTTTACACTTACCGTGTCGCCCCCTGCGTACGGTATGTATCAGACAAGGCATGACCTGACTAATTCCTTATTTTTTTTCTTATTAGGCTATCTGATACCATCACTTGGAAATATCTTTCTGTATTTATACTGACTTCAGAGCTGTGGCACGCTTTACTTCATTCACCTGATGAGCCAAGGACATCCTCGCTGAATCAATAACAGCGAACTCTGTTTTTTTTTTTTTTTTTTTTGATGACTCGGTGTGGCTGCTAAGGCAATTCTAGAAACGTCGCAGACAGTTCTAAAGAATGAAGAAAAGAAAAGAAAGAACACGGATTATTCGTCAGGAGCTTTTCTCATCTCGTCGTACCTGTCAGATGGCAATGCGCGTATGGGATGAAGAGATTGCTTTTGCAATGCAAGGCTCCTAATGCGTAGACGTGTTGGACTGAGTTCTACTATATTGTCAGGTACAGATATAAGCTCTCGCGACTCGGTGTGCTCAATTACGGGCTTATGATTTCGGGCTTTCAGACATGTGCACCATTAACTATTCGAATGGCCATTGGAACCGTTCCAAATGGCGCTGAAACAAATATGCTTCACGCCTCTCTGATTACCATCGGTCATCGGCAGCGACCACGTCGCCCGCTGAAATTGTCACGTATGCACTGTCACGTGATTCCTGTCCTCGCCGCCGGGCCCTCCCTTTAAGTGTTCCCACTTCCATTTTGCACGACCGGCCAGAAAAACTAGCAAAAGAAACCCCGGGCACCCACGTATATGCACTTGCTGTAGTAGTGCATCATAAGCAGCAGCGCGGAAGCACTTCTGGGCGCGACCGAGTATGCGACAACGGGGGCAAAATTATTGGACGGCGGCCGCTGGCCAATGGGAGCCAGTGTTTTCACGGCGCCCATGGGAACGGAACGGCCGAATCAAAGCCACCATATATAAAGCGTTAGAAAAAAATACGAAGAAAAACAGAAAGGAAACGATCAGCGACCAGATTTGGCCGGTGTATGGCGTCTCCCTCGCCCGTCGGCAGGAGCGAGGGTTACGTGTGCACCTTGGCCCGTTCGGGGGGACCCCCCCCTCCACGTTTTTATACCTGGACACCGCTGGCGCCAAGCTTGCCAAGCCTGCTTCGCTCTTGTCTCTAGGCTTTCCCTCTCTCCGAACCATTAAGTGCCATCTCGTAAGCTGGCGGCCTCTACGGACGGTATTCGGAGCTACGGGAGCGTCTTCTCGTTTTTACATCGAAATCGCCCATGCGAAGCGTGCGTAACACGACACCGCCATGTTCGTGTATGTTTGCCCGAAGAACTTCAGTGCTCGAAGTCTCCGTGGTCGCAAGAAGGCTCACGCGTTCTTGTTACGTTTCGTGAATTGACTGTTATTTGTATAATGCCGTCTGATCGAAGGACTTGCCAATGCAATTTATTCTACGTAGTTGGGAGAAGTGCTGTATCACGTAGACCTTTTCACAGGCTGGAGGGGGCACCTCCATTTTGCGCATAGTCACGGGGGTACGAACTTTGACGTCACAGCATCGGCAGTGCTTTTTGGACAGCCGCGCATATTTAGCGTGCACAAGAGAGGGTTATGGTGTCGCCCAGGGAGCCTTCTGTGAAAGGTTTTACGCGTCTCCTTTAATCGTCAAACACATGCATGGTGTATCTCTGTTGCGTTTTAGGACATGGGTTCGATTCAAAAGTACGGCGACCCTATTTCGATGGAGAGCAAAAGGCAAAAACACCTCTGTACTTTTCGAGGTGCATGTTAGAGATTACCAGGGGGTCAGGCTCAAGATTACTCCTGGAGACCCCACTATAGTGTGTCTCAATGATATTGTGGTTTCGGCACAAGCTTCAAACCATTACTATTTTCTTTGAAATTTCACTGTCATGTCGTGGGGTTTCATTAAGAATAGTCGAAACATCGTGCGATACTGAATATATGTCTTTTGTGCAGCACGCGTGATCTTGATTTATTTGAATGTGAGGTTATATATCAAGAGCAGTAGCCTCCACCCACCCACCCACCCCCCCACCCATCCCCTTTAAAATTTTATATTGAGACCGCACTGCAGCTCATCCTTGCGGAAAGCATTAACGGATCGTGGAGTCATTTCCCCTGTGTTATTGAGTTGTATAAGACTCGCAGTTCCTTGATGTGCAAACCGCAACGTGGTTTGGTAACATGGAGGCTCGTTTATGAAGCTGTAGAGATGGTATCTCCGAGTATAAAGTGTAACGAATATAATCTGCCGAGCTTTTCACCTCACTGTTACATAGATTTAAGTAAAGGACGAGATCAAATGCGAACAAAGCGTTCGTGAAAGCAGGCTTTCCCACAAGTACAATATGTCGAAGGGAAAGCCGACGTGAGTTTTATTTATTTATTTATTTATTTATTTTTGTTTCATGGCGACCCTATCTGTGCTTGATACCGAGAATATCGTCATGATATTTGTGTTGGTAGTATACCAGACGACGGATCAGCTGGTTCCGAAATCTAGCCCTCTTAATTAAAAAAATGGCGCTCATCGAGCATGGATTGGTTATTCCTTCGTTTACTATGTCTATTGAGGGGCAAGAATGTTTTATTTGCGGGTTGAATTCGTATCGTGACAACAGTAGATTTTTAAAAATGCCCAGAATTTTCTGCCGCGGATTTATCCAGAATTTCGATTGGGGTGGGTTGTTACCCATGGTGTTACCGAAACACGAGAGGGGAAGAGAGGTGGATACGTAGTTATTGGTTGCCCGGAAAACATTTGCGGCGTTTGTGGGACGGGAGGAGGTGAGGGGTGTATAAACCTCCGAATTCTTCCACATGCCTGCGTCATTCCTCGCAGGCATTGGTGTGAAACACGTGGACATCGGTCACTTGCTTGCGTCCACTGAGAAAGCTAGCAAAACACGGGTCACGTGTCGCTAGACTCAATCCGTAAGGAAATCGTTAATGGCTCTCTCATTTAGCGTAACCATTGGGAAATGCTAGATCACGCGTTTTTCGTGGCATGTCATGCGGTCTTGAGACATCTTTCATTTCGCCACAGGGAAATGAGCTCGATGCTATTTCGGGATGTTGTAATCCATAATTTCGTAAGGGCAGTCCCGTGTATATAGTATATCGCCCGGGTTTCCTGTTCGTCATGGAGCTTATTGAGCCGCTGCCAACATGCAAATGTTTGCATTCAAATTGTTGGCGACATACGTATACGAGGTCGCACCTGAGAGCGAGAATCTTACACCTGGCAAAACAGTTTGCATGCAGTTCTGAAGCGGTTATCAACAAAGTAGTTCCTACTAAAATTAGCCGTGTTGATAATGCAAATACGCGTTGTTTCAAAACACGCATATGCAACACAGCGGGTGTAAATGTGCATTAATAAATACCTGTAGAGCTTCTACAGCTACGTTAACTGATCACAAGAAATTAGCGAGGAAGGGGGATGGGAATAACGATTATTAAACGTCTGGAAGCAGATAGGACCTATTGGAGGCTGTTCTGCATGTATGCTTACAATGAACGTTCACGCTAATAATCGGGAAAGAATCAGGCCAGATGATCAACGCAGAGCAGCTCAGCAACGCGCTATTTGCCTATATAGCACCGTTCTGGTCACGCTGGAAGTGCCTTGCAACAAATGATAGGAAACATTGGCTGACGAAGTCTAAAATAAGATTTAAATTCAATGCATAGGAGACTGCCAATATAAAAATAAGGTGACGTCTGGCGAAAGAACACGAGTTCCGAAATGTATACCGTCATGCATATAGCCTGAAGGTGCCCTTATCAAGACTAACTGCCTGATCTCAGGAAAACACAGGGTTCCAGAGCTTCTGGGATTCCAACCCCGACCTCGCACGACTCGAATCCACCACATTCCTAGTTTCGAGGCCCCGACATTGTATCATCTCGAACCCAAGATCCTGACAGCAGTTGTGCCCAAAACCTTTCTTTGGTTAAGGTGTGCAAGAGATGTCACAAAACTTTTGCTGTGGCTTCTCTTGGGTGTTGTACTTAAGGACATATGGGAATGGTGTTAATTTGCACAAATATAGACAGGAGTCAGAATACGCATGACATGGTTACGAACGCTGGGGGCAACAGGGCCTTCGTCATGCGAGGGTCATGATTCAAAATGATGATGATGAGTTGGTAGTCGTTAGTCATTTCGACAAGTTACCGTGAGCGTGCCATGAACCCATGTATTCCTCGATGGGTATGTGGTTGCTGCATGCACATGGATGCGTTAGTTGAAGATATTTGGTTGGATTGTCGAAAATTTTAGTTCGCAGTGTTAACATTACGAACGTCTGACCTATAGTCCCTGCAACAGTCCAACTGCCCCTGATGCGATCGCCTTGTCGTAACATCTGTCAGCTGTCGTGAGTTCCTAGCACCCCCAACATCAGCTGTATATGAGGAGGCGCTGTTACGAGACTTGGCAGTAATGAAATTACAGTAATGATTTCGCTGTAATGAATGATGTCATGAATTACTTTGTGGGCTAGTGGTTTAGTAACGTAACGAATTATTTCTAGCAGCTAACATGAACACAGTTACGCACTACTTTCCCAGTTATCCTTTGGCTAAAACGTATATAGCCTGTCCGCTTTCCTTATGGCATCAAATATTAACCAAAAACGAAAGCAAAGTAGCCACGGCGACGTAACCAGGGTGTAACGCTCACGTAAATTCTGAACATCTGTGAAGCATCCGATCTCGAAGCCTTCAGTGACGTTGGAAGGCCTCGACCCTCGAAACTCGGGACAAAGAGATCGTCCACGGCTCGGACAGCTCAGCAGCACAAAGGTTTGAACTTTGAGACACGTAAACGTGTCGCCAGAGATTTATACACAAACCCTCCAACACCCCGCAACACTGCCCTCCCCCTTTCCCTCAAATTGAAATTCTGGTGTCACCCCTACGTGTCACCGTGAGAGAGGACTTTTCTTTTAGACAAAAAATACGACAGGCGTTCCAGGTCTCCCCGTAAGCCATATTATTTAGTTAAGGAAGGTCAAGCAAGCTTCGAGAAAGGTTAGAGAGGCGCGTCATTGAAACATGGGCAAGTTGTCACCGCGATGGTCTGTAGCTGCTAATTTCAATGTAAATGTGGCGTAAATGTAAGTGTGGATGAAGTTTTTTTAAACTAATTTCAAAGTAATTTGATTGCTTTTAAAAGGTAATAGTGGTGTAATGTCACTACTTTTGACCAGCTGTAATTTATATCGTAAATTAACCACACTTGAAATGTAGAAAATGTAATTAGTAATATAATGTAATTATCTCAAGGAGTAATTTTGCCGTCTTTAATTGGGTTGTTAGCCAAGATGCGTTTTGCGAACAGGGGTCTTTTTGTGGTTACTGTTCCACCGCCGCAATGGCAACGATCTTCTGCAAACATGCTCGCGCGTAGTATTTGCAAAAAATTTGTTCTGGCGAGCAACTGCTGTAACAGCTTTCTGCCAATGCAATGCCCTGAAATTTGAGATTGCTGGTGTACATTCACTGCGGTGCTTTAGGCACCTAGCAGAACACAATAATAATAATAAAAAAGAAATACAAGTAACGGTACACAAAGTATGCTGTTCCAAATATTTATCCATTGTTTTCTGTCAGAGCTTCCCTGTTATTACGAGGCATCCCTGGCGCATATGGCCAAATTCATTCAGTATGCCAGAGCAAAACATGGGTACAGAAAATATTTGGTGGGCATTAAAGATACGAACCTTGCTGTTTGCATGGAAGATGCGGTGTTCTGTAGATGGCATGAAATAACGAGATGCAAGAGATGTAGTAAACGATTGAGAATGAATAGGCAAGAGTAAAGCCCTGATGACAAAGGCTAAACGAATTTCTTGAAGCTGTCCGAAAAAAAAAATAAAGAAACAGCTTAAGCGCTGCTGTTGATCGTCTAAGCCTTAGTTGTGTTTGCACTCTCTCTCTCTCTCTCTTTCAATAAAAGGATCACACTGAAAAAAATACGCTTACGCGTACAACGTGCAGGCTTAGCCTGCACATACTGAACCCCTAGTCATTACAAAAGACGAGTTTACGAATGTTTCTCTAGTCGTGTTGGGGGAAAGGGAATAGGGTGGGGGGAGGTATGATAAGCATATTTTTTTCACCGTAATACTGCAATTTTTTTTCTCGTCGATGCTGCTGTTATGATGCTTCTAGTGATTTTTGATTATGAATGGTCAACAACCTTTGTCGTTTGCCAGGCAAGTTCACTCCTGCATTAAAAAAATGAATAATGTTACACATGAACCGTAAAGTATAGTCTTCGAATAAAATGTGCAATGGGGAGGTCGCTGTCGCCCTCGCCACATGTATGTCCTGACACCCTGCGTATGCCAAACTACCGTTGCTTCCCTTGCCTGCATGCATCCGATGATTAAATGTTGCCGTGTAATTGCAAAACCACGAGTACGCAAATATCTTATTTTGTTTCCTTTTTTTCTC
Organism: Hyalomma asiaticum; assembly: GCA_013339685.2. Taxonomy (NCBI): domain Eukaryota; kingdom Metazoa; phylum Arthropoda; class Arachnida; order Ixodida; family Ixodidae; genus Hyalomma; species Hyalomma asiaticum. The sequence goes on from CM023485.1 coordinate 88,660,971, forward strand.
GTTTTGCGTCGCCGTCCCGCGCAATGTGGTGCTGATACAAGATGCTAGCCTTATATGAGGACTGGAGGACATTCCTGTTGCTTCTTGGCTTTTATGGACGAGTGAATCAGTGATTCACAGGGAAGGGGGGGGGGGGGGGGGTTCTTCTTTTGCACTTCTGTTGTTCTAGCAGCCACTGTTAATCGGGTACAGCCACGGACTCCTGCGCGAGAGACGCAAGCACGCCTGTGAAGGCACCAATTACCTTCATGTATGCATATGGGTGGCACCTTACAAACTGATATATGAACTGCAGCGGCGTCAATTTCCAACTTTTCTGTGCACACAGTGTCGAGAATGCGTGGTGCACCCTATAGGTGGTCACCCAGCGGATATATCATCAAGTGGCTCGCCACAGAGGAGGTCCGGCATGCACGTGCCAGCATGGCGACGGGTGTCGCGGGGCCGAGCTTAGACGTCCCTCATCGACGCATTCCCGGGACGTTTATTTGTGTTTAAGGGGGCCGAACCCCCGGTGGACGCCGCCGCCTTGTTTCGGCTCGCGGTCCTCTTGGAACCGCGGCTCGTGATTAATGGGCCGCCTCGCTGAGTCACCTCTCTAGCGCCTGACCAGAGGGATTTCGACGTTATAGCGCCTCGCATCAGAGCGCGCGCGCTCGCATGATAAAGGCCCCGGCCGGCGCTGCAGACTGACCAGTCGCCGGCCGAGGCGTCTTTGTGTTGTCCGGCGACCCGGCTGCAGCCTCTGCCGCAGCCTGTGCAGTGTGGCTCCTTGCTCTGCTCGGCTCATTGCGACCTCCTGCCCCTTCCTCCGGGGGTCCTCCGGCATTACCCCATGCGTCTGAAGCGGTTGCAGTCCAACTCGCGCTCGATCCGTTGTTTGTTTCCCGGGGGCAATAAATTGTACCTTTGTGATCGAGTCGCCCGAGGTTGTGGGAAGGGGGTTGCAGATGTGGGGGGGTGTCAGATCCGTGGGCCATCCACTGCAAGCGACAGCAAGGCCAGTAGCTTTGTGTAGGGCCGGCGAGGGGGACGCAGGGGTTACACCAGCCAGGAAATGAGCGTCTGCCGCTGGACGCGCGTCTTGTGCATCCGCTCGACCGGAGGCGCAACTCGGGGCGTTGTGATTGGTAAACAGGCAAACGTGTATACAGCATCGATCTGCTTCGTTTGGTGTTTGCTCAGCGTGGCGAGTCATGGGTGACGCGCGCGTGGCAGCACGCGCTGGACGCCCCGCTGGCGAGCGGCAGGCGTCCCCTGTTGGAGCATGAGGGACGTCTCCTCCCTATCGCGGTGTACACGCAGATGGTCCGTGAGGCGATGGTCGCCCGCTTATGACCCCTTGTAATCATGGGTGTAAGCGGCGCTAAACGAAGATTAACGCGCTTTGCGGCTTCCGATCGAACGGTGAAGGTGCTGCGATGCAGCGTGGTATGATATTGGCTTTTAAATGATGCAACGTGTTCATATGCGGAAACACGTACAACGAGTTTCTGGCAGAATGGTTGCTGGCCAATTTTATACATCTTGAGCTTGGGCACGTGGGTGGTCAAGAAGCAGCATGAATTGATTTTGATTGGTGCTTAAGTTTTGCTTCACACATTTACGTGTCACCATATTAATTGATGAAAGCACTGTTCTTAGCATTGGGCTGGTTAGGGCGAGGGCTTAACTAAATGGGCACATCTGGTATATATGCGCGGTCGTTTGAACTTTTGGAGCTTTCTAATCAGCGATAAATGGCGCATAATTATCTGTTCGATGGTGGCCGGAGCAGTCGCTTACCACAATGGAAGTAGTCAGGCGTCAACAGGATCTCATTAAAAGGGCGGTGGTAGTTACACTCAATCGAACTCTGTGACGCTTGATATAGATATCGGCCACATACCACACAGGCTCATTACGAAAGACGTGACGTAGCCAAGGACAATATGTTAGAATTCTTTTGTTTTGCAAAATCTTTCAACTCGTTCTTGCAAGCACTATAATCATAATTTCCATTTTCGTATACTGCGCTGTACGGGAGCAGGATACCGAAGATAGGAGCTTTAAGCTGTAACCGAGAATGGGTTACACGAGGTCAAAGACACGCTCGTGCAAAACGGGTGCGGTTTCCTCCCTTCGATGACCATTGTCGCAGTCCACCTGGGCCGCAAATGATAAATCTCTCTCACCACGTCTCAGACGCACTACGGCAGCGGCAACAGAAGGCGCGCCATCTTGTGGTGCAGGGGGACACGAAAGAGTGAAAAATGTGCCAGTTTCTTCTCACAATCGAGTCCAACCCTCCCACGCCGCCCGCAAGAAAAGAGCGCCCCATGATCCGCTGCATATTATACATAGGAACCGCCATATCTCATCGCCCAGGTTGCCGGAGTCGTCCACGAACTGTGCGTGTATCGCGCGTGGGGACAGGGAAACGTATACGCGACATACGGGGATCAGGCGCACGAGCGTCGGGCAAGGGCGTTTCGTCAAAAATCACCCATTCTTCGGAGGCGCCTCCGAAGCATGTATATACAACAAAATGAAGTGTCAAACTGGAGCAAGCTGAAGGAAACTTGAAGCTTCCCATAGAGCATACAGGTCTTCCTTTCGGGTGAGGAAGAACCGTCTGACAGCGCAAAAGGGGCATCGTGTTTGCGCTTTTGCCGGGATTTCTGCTTTGCAACTTGGAGGAAAAGGTCAGAAAGAAAAGAAAAGGGGTGAGCGGGTGTCTCGTGTGCGAGCCGCGACCGCCCACACCGAACCGGCCCCTGACATCTGCGGAAGTCTGTCGCGGGGTTCCGGGGTCCGCGGCTGGCAGAGCTCTTTACCGGAAGGCGCAGGGCGGCATCCAGAAAAACACGGCGTGGACGTGTGACGAAACGCGATGCGTTCTGCCTTATCGGTCCGGTCGACGCTGCCGGCCCACGGCTGTACTAGGCGAAATCCCTGCTGTCTTCATCAGTGGCCTTGACTGTACCGATGTGGCCCCGCAGCGGCATCGCATGACGTCTCGGTCACGGGCGGCAATCACCAGCAGCCCCCCGCAGGTCACACCCACGAGCTGACTCCCTGCGGCTGAACCGCGACTATATGTACGAACGTGACGTCGGAGTCGGTTCGAGTACTTTATCGAGTCCAGGTGGGTGTGCTTTTATCTTTCATATGTGCGCTTCGCCCTTGCCCGAGGAAGATTCGTCCAGCTGCGGATTGCAGTTTGACTCCTTCGGCGTTGGCTAAGTCCTTCTTTCAGGGAAGTGCTGCGCTTCTGGTCTCGGGTGATTAGGGTGGCATCGATATCTTATAGTGTGTTGCAGACCATTCTTACTGGTAAACAGAAATTTATTATTTCAATTGCTTTTATTTAATTAGCACTGCCATAGCTGGCATATTACACACCTATCAAAGACACTAAAGGAAACGGACCGATGTGATATGTGCGCGAGCTGAGCGCATATCGACCTGCGACAATATTAGCAGAACTCCAGGCAAGGTTATACAGCAGCTTCTTATAAAGGACTCATATAAATTTACATTCCTCGAGGTACCATTGCGAAATAAGGTGGTAGTAATTAGCGATCCAATAATTTCGAGGAGCAAAAGAAATTTGACATGCATGAGTGTCTTTTCTGTTATGGGTGAACGCACTCCGATTTCTGTTGGTTTAACGTGCCACATTTACAATTTGGACTGAGTATGCGACGTTATATATGGAATAAAAAGAGATTCACGAATAAATCAATCCACCGTTTTTATTCATGGATATGGCATCCATCCCTGCCACACTAGGCAACTTGAGTGCACTTTGAACGAGCGCACTTACGCTCACAGAGTGCACTTACACTCACGTGGTTGCTACACTAGAAAGAGAAGTGTGCTTTGGAAATGTGCATTCTCCTAGCGGACGTTGCCGCAAACTGCACGAGGGTGAGAATAGCGAGGTTCTTTTGCTGAAATATGATTTATTTTAATACATAGAAACATTTCTAACAACAAAAACAATGTTTTAAAAATGCTACTGGCGCCACGTTATGCATTAGCGTATTTGTTTGCAAGCCACATGCTACCGAGGCTACACACTTCGTCGTCGGAAGCCCGCGAAGTGAGTTCGGCGAATGCACTCGCCTGCAAGTGCGCTTTGCAGCGAGTGTCACTCAACGTTCCCTTGTGACAGCGTGCCAATGACACTAGCGGCGAAGTGCACTCTCTCAAAGCGTACTTAAGTTGTCCCGCGTGACAGGAGTATAAGTCCATCGCAGGTTAGCACCAACGATTCCTCTTTCCTCGCTTTTGCTAACCAAAGGGGGATGTATCAAGAGCTCGTTTATTTGCTAGACACAACCATATGAATCCAACAGACAATGATACCGAGGAAGACATAGGGGAAATCATTTGTATAGTTTTTCGCTGTAGTGTTGTATAGTTGTGACACATGGAAAGGAATTAAAATGTGCGAAAAACAAAAAACGCACCTGTCACCGGTGAGGACCGCGAACCCATGACTTTCGGATAAAGCGTCCGATGTCCGTTCTCCCGTCCGTTTTATAATGGCATTTCCTTACGTTTAACCCTGGGGGTGTTAACCAGCGCCACTGATAGCCATGGCGGTGATTGTGAACACTCGTCTTGCCAGGAGGTGTCACGCGTGCGTGTTCTAATTCGAGCTGCTGCTGACCAATAAACCTTAGCATGCTTACATAAAGGCACCAAGTCTGTCAGAGCCATAGGCCCATGCACGCTTTGAAATAACGAAAGGGGAAGGGATGAATTAAGGGCTCGTTTATTTCTTATAGGAGCTATATGATTTCTAAGATGGGGTCATATGCCGGTGTATTTCAATGTTATCTGTGAAAATAGAAAGATTAATGACAGGTTTCCTAGTCATGGCATGCAAGGCCAAACGAGTATGATATTCAGCCTTAATCGGCAGCACGATTTCAAAACCACCTTTTATTTCACTTAATGAAATATATTTTTTTTCTCTTTAGAAGGCTATTCGTATACGAAGAATGCAGCTTTAATTAGGCCTCCTACGACGTTGTTGTACTCTAACAATGAGTGCTAATTGTTCTTGCATATGCAAGACGTTGCCAACATGCCGAACGAACTGGAGAAAACCGAGTATTATATATTTAGTGGAGCAAATTCTTCCACACTTTCTTATGTACGCAGAAGGCAGGCATTGTTAGCGACTTCATAAGTGTACTCTATTCAGCGCGCATAAATGGCCATTGGGAAGGCAGTAAAGTGCGCATTCATCATCGTCTTCACCTTATGCAGTGTTGAGAGCGTATACTTGCCCCCATGTCTCTATCTTATTGCACGTGGAGAGGATGTGGGTGCCCTTTGTGTCAGCCGCACACTTCCCACAGAACACAGATTTCGCATGATCGCTTACACACATTGTGCTTTGTGAACGGTCTCCCGATTTCTTTTCAGAGAAACAAGCTTCTCCCCAATGGCCTCCCCTTTTCTCGGTCCGAGATTTCGTCACTTTCATTGTGGGAAATCTCGTGCGGTTTTCAACACTTGTAGTTAAGTGTTGCCGCGCCACAAGAAGTGGTCCAGCGATGAAGCCTGCGTAAGGGCAGTCCGCTTATGCACCGAGAACCTGTGTGATGCGCGTACAAACACAAAAAATGCATGTCATGCCTTCTGAGATGAAGAGCTTAGTATGGGAAAAATTATTTGTTAGACTTCCCTTGAAGGTGTCTTTCAGCGAAATCCTCTTTTGACTCTGACGTAGTCGTAAGTGCCGCTTCCGTATTGACTTTGCTCTCCGCTCGCGAAAGGCAAGGTGGTAAGATCAGTTTTGTGCGAAGTTAAATGACGTCAGTCCTTTTCGGGAAACCTGCGTGTGTGTGTGTGTGTGTGTGTGTGTGTGTGTGTGTGTGTGTGTATGTATGTATGTATGTATGTATGTATGTATGTATGTATGTATGTATGTATGTATGTATGTATGTATGTATGTATGTATGTATGTATGTATGTATGTATGTATGTATGTATGTATGTATGTATGTATGTATGTATGTATGTATGTATGTTAAGAGCCCCTATTTGTACTGGCACGGTGACTATATATTGCCACGAAGCTCCTCACTAGACCTCTTGCTTTGCTGCTTGCGCCAACAAATTGTCGATTCTGACCTCCCACAGTTTTCTGCTTGCCAACAAAAGTGTGTGCACATTCCTAACCTGGGACTGAATTCATAGTGTTGTGCCCGTATAGTGTTTTTCCCCTAGCAATCTGCCTTTGCTAATGATTCCTGCAACGGTATATGTAGGATTGGCTGAAAGTTTTTGAAGTTGGCTGAGAAAGGATGCCAAGTTATTCATATGACGGATCAGTTCTGTTAGCCTCACCATCCGTCATCATTATCTGCTGACCGTATGTGATCCTTCATTCATGCACTCTCTTTCTTTCTTCTTTCTTTCTTTCTTTCTTTCTTTCTTTCTTTCTTTCTTTCTTTCTTTCTTTCTTTCTTTCTTTCTTTCTTTCTTTCTTTCTTTCTTTCTTTCTTTCTTTCTTTCTTTATGCAGCCGCGGCTACAAGGGATGGAACCCCCAACTTCGAGCTAACCTTTTCTACACTTCATCGCACATATAGGCCTTCGCATAGTCGCTATGCCGTGTAGCAGTGGGCAAAGTGCAAGAATGCGTCGAGTGCGGCAGTAGCAAATGGAAGTTCAGCTAATCCTTAATGCGAAAATAACATCGACGTTCAAACCATGAATCATTTCCAACGCAAATCGAACGTCTCAGTAACGTCCGCAATTGCAGCACGGATGACGCCTGGCTGGCGCAATGCTGACTAAACGGAAATTCACTGTTGTATATCTCTGCCATAACCCATAACGACAGGGAAGGACTTGCGGATATTGCAATTCTTTACCACATTAATGTTAACCTAATTATGATCCATGTCTCTGAGAACGATGGCTGTTGTTTTGTGAATAATTTACGTTGACGTTGCATATCCTTTGCATCCGCTTTGCATTGGGTAATCGAGTGGCACTGTAATGTGCGAGAAAGTAAGCGTTAGGACGTTTACGTTTTTTGTTACTTGCAGAACGTGTCTGGCATACATACATACATACATACATACATACATACATACATACATACATACATACATACATACATACATACATACATACATACATACATACATACATACATACATACATACATACATACATACATACATAATATGCAGATCCGAGGGTCGCGGGATCGAATCCCGGCCGCGGCGGCTGCATTTCGATGGAGGCGAAATGTTGAGGCCCGTGTGCTGTGCGATGTCAGTGCACGTTAAAGAACCCCAGGTGGTCGAAATTTCCGGAGCCCTCCACTACGGCGTCTCTCATAATCAGAGCTGGTTTTGGGACGTTAAACCCCACAAATCAATCAATACATACATACATACATACATACATACATACATACATACATACATACATACATACATACATACTTTCGAGGACATTCCTTTCGCTTTCGCTTCTGCAGTTTTTGAACAGGAAGCGAGCGCCATCTGCTGGACTCGTCGTCAACTACTCCGAACGCGTGCTCAGCTCTTAATCAAACCTGCGCTTGCCAGGACACGGGGATTCGCTTTTATGCCAATTTCATCAACCGTCTTAGAATTTGCATGCATAAGCAGAAAGATTTCTGTAATAAAGCAATAAAGCGCCGATTAAAGGGAAGCGAGATGGTTTGTGTGAAATACTTCTAAAATGCAATTTAAAGTATACGTCTCTGGACATTGCGCGAAAGGTGTGTTCGAGAAGTACGCGAACAAGGGTATTGTGTTACGTTGAAGAAATTCCCAAGATACCTTTTATTGCGATATATGAAAAGAAGGGCAAAAAATGGCCCATACTACCAAGAAGCTCATCGGAGAGCATGCCTGTGTCTCACAGCAAAGCCGTATATGGCAGGGATTTCACACATTTTCCCCGTTTCTGCATAATAATAATAATAATAATAATAATAATAATAATAATAATAATAATAATTTTATTTATTTATTTATTTATTTATTTATTTATTTATTACATACTGCTGACCTGCTTACCAGGTCTTAAGCAGGAATGGGCATACAGAACTCTTCGCTGCAAGAGTAACATAATAGATACACACAGACTTAGACATCAGTACATTTTATAACAATTTAGGAAAAACAAAACAAAAGCACAACAAATAGCATAATTTCACCCTCTGGAACGTACTGAATACAAAGAAAAGCAATACGTATCTCTGGCAAATGCATGGTTATTCAATAAGTAATAGTACAATTTGTTAATGGTTATTGAGTGCACTTAGGAATAAATCAACTGTTGTACATTCCACTATATCGGCTGTTAGGCTATTCCACTCACGGGTAGTTCTGGGAAAAAAAGAATACTTGAACGTATCTGTGCGGTTTACGTAATCTACAACTTTCTTCGAATGACATGAGCGCACAGCACATTCACTTGTCTGTTTAATGTGCACTGTTTTGCTAATTCCAGTTTTACCCTGAAAAGTAAGGTAAAAAACTTCAGCCTCTCCGTTCTTCTTCTTTCTTGTAGTTTTCCGAGCTCCGCTTTAAACAAAAGAAATAATCTATGGCTGGAAATGTTCCTGGTTACGTTATTTCCGTAATGTAATTTATTGCTGTTTTTGTATTTGCTTCTGTTCATGTACTATTCGTAAAAATCTGATGCGTGGATTGAAAAAGCATGTTTGCTCCTTTACATGAGCATGTATACATTTGTCCATGATATTTTATTTCAAAATTATTTTTCGTCCTTGCTACTGTTGTTTGTTGACGCGTGTGTATATTGGGTGAACAGGTCATTCTCAAGCAGTAACGTCAGCTGCAGGCGCGAACAGGAAAAAAAAATACATAAACATTTATACTACGCTATATATTCTAGTACGTAAGAGTACATCAACACACACATGAGCGAGAGAGCACTCAGAGCTCCTTGAAGATACTAAACAATCAGTTAGTGAGCTGAACGAAATCATTAGTTTTCGATCATAAAAAAACATCTATTTCGGCTATTACTGCACCATTTTGAAAAATTCACGCGGCCGCGGGTTCGTTGCAGGCTCGTGTACAACTGCAACGCCGAAACTATATTTCGACCTCTGGGTTGTTTAGGTGCCCTTTAATCGTACGTTCGTACCCCTATACATACCAGTTTTGGTATATACCACGGGAACGACATGCGAGTTTTCCGTTTTTGTACCATATTTTTGTACCATATCCTGCTGCCATTTGTCAGCATCACCTTCGCGCGACACATACGGGTCTTTTGTTGCGTATATATAGAGTTTCGATTCAGCAATATTCAGCTCCATTCGGTTTTTTTGCTTGTCTATTGCGAAAAGCAGACCCATAAGTCCACGGTGGTCTTGCTATGGCACTCGGCTGCTGATCCGCAGGTGGCGGGATCGAATGCCGACCGTGGCGGCTGCATTTCGATGGAGGCCAAACGTTGAGACCCGTGTGCTGTGCGATATCATGGCACGTTAAAGAACCCCGGGTTGTCTAAATTGGCGAAGACCTCTACTATACTGCGTCTCTCATAATCATATGGTGGTTTTGGGACTTAAAACCCCATAAATCAAGGAAATCAATGGAACAGACCCATAAATCGCACACTGCTGTCTCTTTAACGAAGACGTGTATAAACGTATTGAGCCGGAGAAAAGCTCGTTTTTGCGGATGTTTTCCCCCCTTCGAAGATGCCACAGTGAGAAAAGTGGCGCTTTCCCGTATAATCCACTCGCGTTCTGAAAACAACTATGATTTCACGCTAGTGACGGTGCATATATATATATATATATATATATATATATATATATATATATATATATATATATATCCACCACAGAGCGCAGGGAAGTGGAGAATAAGGAGGGGGTGTCGGAGATTGCTGAGGTGAGACGGACGGGCACGCATTCTGCGTCCGTAAACAATACCGAGGGTCGCGAGTTTTCTTTCCTGCCAAACTCAGGGTCGCTGTCATTGTGGGCCCCATGTGTATTACGCTATACGTTCGCGTGCGTTGAAAGCCATCCCGGTGCCTGATGACACTTGACCGTGAGGCGGTCTTCGCGAAAAAGAGGAGGAATGCCGGAATTTCAGCCCATTAGACACGTACGGTCCATTAGCGCGCTCGTGGGCTTAGTGAATCCGCGGTCTTTTTCCTCGACACCCATATATAGTGTTATGTACACGACGTGGTATATGCTGTCCGATCGCTCGGACGCTGAAGCTCGTTGCATGTAAGTCGCGGTTCAAGACATAGATTTTCTCGCGTTTAGCAGCTTTATAGCGTGGTTAACGGTGGTTTTTAAGAGCTGCTGGAAGGGACGCCGCTGAGAGAAGCAGTTGTTCTCGGATTGATCAATCACATTTCGTCAACAACCAAATCACGGCGGCGTCCACTCTTGCGAGGGGAAGCCACCGTGGTAAGCTAGAAAGCGGCAAACGAGAACAAGTACAGGTGGCAACGCTATTTTGAGATTCCCGATCTAATACGTTTAACGTCGTTGATTTTGGATGTGGTGTCTGGGAAGACTTGAATTTTTTTATTTCTTGGCAAACAAAAGAAAAAAAGAAAGAGGAAAAGAGATATGTATATCGTGTTATAACCAAGACTCTACGGCATAAAGCGTTTCAATAAATTTCAGTCAGCTTATCTAACCATAATAAGGAAAAATAAAAAAAAATAAGATTTGCCATTTTTTTCTACTCCACATTCCGACGCTAAATTCAGAAATGAAAGTTTGACGAATTTCCCCTTCGAACGTTGAACTCAAGATGGTATGACAATAGCGTTGCCGAAATGCAGTTGCAGTCTAAACCACTTGGTGTGTTACCTGAGTTGTCCCTTTAGCAAACGGAATTCTGCGGGAAAGGGAAGGGGGATGCCACACTGAGCGTCGTCAAAAAAAAAATAATAATAAAGAAAGAAACGAGAGAAAAAGAAAAAAAATGGTTGATATGGCTAGATGAGGTAATAATAGCCACTATTTCTTGGGCGAATCTCTCCCGAACTGTAAACTATGTTGTGTTATGGTAGTCATTATACTGCTACGTGGCATGTCGTGGCAAAATGTGGCGACCGAGTGGAAACATGAGGCAGATGTGGCTGTTACAAATGGAAACATACGACAGATGGTGCAGCATGTGCCGCCGCGTTTGTTGAGCACCGAATTCTTGCCGTGTGTCTTCTAGGTACACAGATGTTTTGCTGGATGTATACGCCTACCTCGAATGTTAGGCGCCGCTATATAGGTGAAGGGCTCGATGGCACCTGTAACAAGGCTGGGGAACCAGCATGTAGCAGACAACGTCTACTGAGGTGAACAGAAAAGTTGCAAAATTATTAGCCTTTTTTATTAGGGAGCTATAAAAATCGAAGGGATACTAGTACCACCGAGTAAAGAAAAAATTGTGGTGTGAGAAATTCATAAATAATGTTATGAATACTTGTTTGACTAGCCGCCATGTTTAAAATAGTTATCGCATTGTCGATACAACGTAAGGGTAGAGCAATGTGCGCTTGTTAAACACGCAGCATGCTATAACCACGCCATCCCGTTACCGGAGAAATTTTTCCGCTAATTTTGGTTGCGTTTCATAATGCGAGCGACTCTGAAGAGTGGTGCCCGTTTTCGTTTAGAGACGTGTATTGCACGACGCGCATTATCGTGCACAGTACAGGCGATCACAAAACTGCAACATATATCCTTTGTGACACGCGAAGCTGTATCGAAAACCTGATTTTATTTATTCGTTTGCACCAACGATGAGATTATGAAGTTCATGTTCGTGGGACGCTACATAAAACACGCAACTAAAAATGCTTAAGGAAAATTATGGATAGAGGTGTGCAAATAGGGAATGATATAAATCGAATCGCATACGAATCGAACAATTCGGGAAAACCGCATGAAACTAATACAGTTCGAATACTGTTCGAAGAGGAAAATTTTCAAAACAGCCCGAAAGTTGTACATTTTATTCGAAGCGAATGTTCATGAGCATTGACAAAGGAATATTATTAGATTTAACCGACAATAAATACAGTTATGTAAAGTGAGGTATAGGCTTGTATATGCAGCAGCGACTATAGATCCAATGAGATATTAAGTAAGCGTAGGTAGCGCTCGTCCGTACGCTAATCTGCCTGCCTATCACGTGACCGAGGCCTATTTTTGCATGGTTCTCTCCTTTATATTTTTCATGACTAGGCTTCAAGGCTATCACGTGACGTCCTATTGTATAGCTTTATATATTTCTTCCTCCGGGCGTGGGAGCATGTAAGAGGGAGCTCCCACGTATCGCCAAGCGTTCGGCAAAAAAAAAAGAAGAAAAAACTGCTGATACCTCATGATGACAATAGATTGATGACACTTACGCTTCTGCGACACCTTTAAACAAAAATTAGTAAGCAAAAACGCCTGGTTCTCGGCTCCAGTATAGCCTCCATAGTCCCGTAAAAGGGTGGGCTATATGCTTCGTGGTAGTGCAGTAGTCTACAAAAAAAAAAAAAAAAAAAGAAGAAAGAGAGAGAGAGAGAAAAACACCTCACTATTTTGATGCTTCCTTCCCTATGAAGTTTCCTCGTCGAACCTGATTATTCGACAACTATTCGAATATTTCGTTTTTCGAACATTCGCTATTCGATTCGAGTGCCTAATCGAAAGGAAATTTGGTGCTAGAATTGAACCGACTACGAAATCTAATTCGAAAATTCCGAACATTGTCCTTACTAACGGAGCTTTGGTATCGTCTGAGTTTCCCGTAATCGCACGACGCACGTCGTCTGTGAAATATCTTCACCAGTTCTGGTCGCGCGGAGAGTTTTACGTGTTCCCCATAGCGTCACTTGTGTATAAGGTCAGCCAACAATTGAACTATAGTGGGCGACAGCAATGGGGGACTTTCCATTCTTCGACGCATACCCACAGTCAGTCACGTACAAAGCTTATAGTGCATGCAGGGCACTGAATCGGACAGAACGCACGCTGCCGTCTCGCATTGTTGGCCACAGACAATGCGACTCGAACGGTCAGTTACGTTCGACCATTGACGGTATCTTTTTTTATTTCATTTCTTTTCCCGCCTTCCTGACCCTCGCGGGCATCTTTATTGTATCATTGTATAGTGCATCGAACAACGTATAAGAAAGCTAAGAGCACTGTCCACATGTGCGGCCAGCGTCAAGCCCTGTCCACGCGTGTCCATCCCGCGGGAGGCTATAGACGCAACTGACCCTCGGTCGTGGTCAGCTAACGGACGGCACTCGCGCATTTGTCATGTAAGTCCACCACAGCCGCGCCGCTGTTGCTGTGAAGCAGAGAAAGCGCACGCGATAGTCATCGCACGGCGCGTATATGCTTGAGCGAACGGACATGTGCCGCCTCGAGCTTGCAGTTCGTGGAATCGAACGCCGCGGGCTACAGGCACTCATGCACGCTGCTGGCTGGCCGTGCTGCTTGCTTTTCGCCTATCTTTCCAACGCATCTGCCTCCGGTTCTTTCCTCCGTTAAATGCCGTCGTTTTTGCTGGAGAAGCGATGTTGAGCACTATATACATGATTTGCTGCTGCGAGGTAGCGGTATAAACGGTTACTTCTCGTTATACGCATGCGCTTAACTCTATATATGTTCGTGTTTGACGAATGGGAAGCATACATGCTTCGGTTTGCCAGCCATTATTTCGGATGATATCGTCCAAGGCTATCTCCCTAACTTTATACAGCAAGCGGGACGTTATCCGTAGCATTTTGTTTCGCTCTATTTATCGCCTGCTACTATAGATCACTGTTATCGTTGTGAAATTGCTGTAAACGATGTGATAGGCACGCCGAGCGTTTTCGCTTGTTATAGTTGATTGATTTGTGGGGTTTAACGTCCCAAAACCAGTTCTGATTATGAGAGACGCCGTACAGTCGAGGGCTCCAGAAATTTCGACCACCTGGGTTCTTTAACGTGCGCTGACATCGCACAGCACACGGGCCTCAACATTTCGCCTCCATCGGAATGCAGCCGCCGCAGCCGGGATTCGATCCCGCGACTTTCGGATCAGCAGCCGAGTGCCATAACGACTTGACCACCGTGGCGGGGCTTCGCTTGTTAACACTCCTATGCATCCTGCATTGAAGTTGAAAAGTAGTACTAGTATTATCTGCATATGCGATCGATGTCTGGTGCTCAAGACACAGATCCGTCCGGGCCGAATCTGTGCATAGATGATGTTTGGTCCGTAGATTAGAAACATATACAGCCGCAGAAGTGTTTACAGTATACATGACTGTAAGCGACTGCCCCAAGCAAAATTTTGGTTAAGGGCATAGTGACAGAATGTAGTGCTAATAACATAAAATTTAATCCTGTTAACAACATTGCATGTAAAAAGCCACTTAATGTACGTACTGCAATATTTGCCGATAACAAATAGTGGAAATAGATGTTTTTCTCAAAATCAGACCTTGAGCAAGTGCCCCCCCCCCCCCACTTTACGCCACCGCCCCCCCCCCCCCCCCCCCAATAAAAAACATCTCTGGCTACGGGCCTGATTCTCACAATAGCCTGCCGTGACATTGGTTCACTTTGCTGTCTCTTTTATTAGCAAGGCTGCATTATATGTGCGTTCAGTAGAACAGCTGGCTCATTCTACAAAAAATGAACAAGTTTGCTTACTCCTAAGCGTCCCAAATGCTTTGGAGTTCGTTTCGTTGAGTCAACCTCTATAACGCTTTTCTAGGTCGCGAAGTTGAAGTTTAGTAAATAATTCGCTGTCATTCGCTTCGGTAATACGCAACCCTTTCCTGCCAATTGGATGTAAATGGGGTATCAATTAGTCCTCTGCTCTAGCATGAAATAATTTGACGTAACTCCCCTATAAGGTATCCCTTCCGTCACATACACCTATATATAGATATCCCGGGCTGTAGTTATACCCTTGGGCTTTTTCAGCTGACTCCGTGGCACGGTAAGTTGCGAATGCTGGTGGAACGTTGCGCGTACGCAAGCAAACAGTCGATCTCACTACTTTTTATTTTCTTACAGCCTTCTTCCTCTTCTTTCTCACTTTATATAGCATCGCGGACACCGCATCCACGTCGCTTTCCCCGCGGAGTCATCTCGCCGGAAGAAGAAAGAAGATGGAGACGAAGTCCCTCTTTCTCGCGGTATTGATCAGGCGGCAGGCTAATCGCTAATGCATTACGGAATTGCTCTTAAGCTGTTCCCCATCCCGAGGAGAGGCGAGAATCGCTCCCCTGAAAGGTAGCCCGCGGGAGATGGATGGCGCTGTAAGCCGTCGGCAGAGCCGCTCCGGGAGACGAGGCAAAGCAAACGCGCGCAAGACAGTGAGACGCGCGCCACTCTTCTCTCAGTCGATCGTCGTCCAGAAAGCGTCGGCACCCACGCCACTCAGTGTGGAACAGCGCTGGAGATGTGCGGGGGAGGGGGAGTGCGCAAAGGGATCGCATTTGGCGCATCGTATTGTGTTTATACTGCGTGGCGGGCGCAGCGCGGGGTTTGTGCCTGGCGTGGAGACGGCATCGCCTCTGCTCCACCGGCGGGGTTTTTTTATTGCGTTCACGTGAGGAAGGATACAGACATAGTGGGCCTAGAGCTTTTAACAACGGACCGATTGAGTGATTGATTGATTGGTCGCTCGTGTATTCATCTTTTGTTGGTGTTATGTGAGGTTATGCATGCATTGTCTTCGCTGCTGCTAATGTTTCCATTATATCAAATTATATGTACGGGCTTCACCAAAGCGCCGTTGCAGGCTTGCACCCTTTCCTTCTCACAAACATTTACTTTATCTTCGCCTTGCCCCCGGCTGAAAATAATGTTCAGTCCATGGTTAACCTTCCCACCTTTCCTTTGACTTTCCATTTTTCCTTCCTCATAACCGTCTAATGTTCATTTTCTGCTCTCTAATTCTGCTATTATGAAGTGTAATCAGATAGTGATTGACTGAATAAATAATTGATTGAAATTCATTCATTCATTCATTCATTCATTCATTCATTCATTCATTCATTCATTCATTCGTTGAACGTTCGAAAACCGTACTGCGGCTTTGAAAGACTATTCAAAGGTATACAGTACTTGTTGCCCAACAGTTTGTGCCCCTAGCAGCTTCTGTATCGGAGATGAATTTGAGTCATGCTTATAATTAGCGGGCGTTTGAGAACTGTCGTGGCATTCTCCCGCTTTTGCTGATAAACTTGATATGATGTTGCTAATCATGTCGTCACGGTCACGAACTGTGAGTGAAACAGATACAGTCCTGGGGGAAACACGTGGTATAGTTTGCTGGACAGTGAACGTCATGCGTTGCTGGTGTGCCCGTGTGGCAGGGAGGCTACGTATCCTCTCGTCGAGCCACGACGGCTGTTGTGTATACGTCCGCTGCTGACCTTGAACGAGAGGCCTCTCGAGCGGAGGTCCCGCGGAGTGCGGCTCATCACTCGGCGTACTTGAATGCGCCCAGAAATGTGCCACACCATCATTTTCTCCTCGCATTAACTCTTGCGGCGGGCATGAAGATGAAAAAGAAAGAAAGAAAGAAAGAAAGAACGTGCGAGCACGTTGAGAGGCTCTCCGCGACATTGGCCCGCATATGCCGCCCCCTTGCGGCGAGACTGGCAACAAAGACGCGCATGCAGCAGCGCCGACTTCCTTGCGTTTCTTTCTTTGTTGTTTTTTGCTTTCGTCGTTTTGTATTTTGCCGCGAGAATGATACTTTGTAACGACGTTCCGCTTTCTCTGTTTTTATTTTACGACTTGGTACACGGGCACTGCCCTGCATGTGCGCGTGCGTGCGTGCTTCTTATTCTCTTATTTATTTGTTTTATTTATATATCTTTATTTTTTGCGGTACCAGACCACGAGAATGATACATTGTAGCAATGCGCCTTTTCCGTCTCTGTTTCGCTGCTTCATTCCGTCTTTCTTTCTTTCTTTTTTTTTTTTCGTCTTGAGACATGTTACGGCGAAATCAAAGGAGAAAGAAAATTGCCAAAGAAAAGGACCAGGCACGACTGAGGGGGCCGACGATGCAGTGCTGTCGTGCTGGGAAGCGTCCGTGAGTAAACAGAACAACCGAGACGCCAAGGAACTATCCTTCTCGATTTCTGTCTTGTTTTCTTTTTCTTTCTCATGCACTCCAAAGCCGTTACATGCCCTAACTCTCCAGCTAAAGGTTCATGAGTGGCTCAAACAATGGAGTCTTTGCCGGTATTCTTCGAACAGTATATTCGGAGGGAGTGGTTAGCCTATATATACGAGGTCTACGATGTACAAAGAGGTCACTGAGTTAGTTGGGACTTTTATATAGCGGCACTCGCAAACCTTGCGCGTGCACGTTGTTAACGCTCCCTTTCAAGGCGAAATATGGTACAGAAGTATGTCGTACAAGAAGTCGAATACTGGCATCTCGACCACTTGGTAACTTGGTAGTTGGTATACATACCAAAATTGGCATGGAAGGTTCCGAACGTGCGACAAAAATGACTGATAGGTCGTGACAACAATAACGCCACATCCTTCTCATTTACCTGCATGCGTTGCTTATTGATGGGTATTGTAATGGCAGGTATGTACAAGGGATGTGCGAGTGTGAGCTACACGTGACTGAGTGTTGACATTTACAGCCTATTCAAATTAAGTTCACGTGACGTTCGACTGTTGAAGGTCTTGGGTTCGAACCCCTAGGCCACTGATTCGACTGTAAATGATCTCGGCTTCCGCCTTTGCGTCTCTTAAAAGCGGATAGCTAAGGCACTTTCTTTGAACCTGTGACCGCTCTTTAAAGATTATGTATGGTACATACAGGGTGTTTTTTTTTTAGTTGCAACACATTTTTTAAATTAGAAAAACATAAATCGCGGGAATTTCTTGTGTCCCTGCAGTGTTGCGTGGTTGCCACTGACCATGATTTCATGGTTGTTACGTCAATGAGATTATGCTCAGTGACAACGTGAACCAACCAGCCCAACGGGTTCTGTTAAATAGCGTGGTTGGTCTGTATACAGCAGGTTATCGATGAAGAGCCATTACCGCCTCTTTCTCCATTGAGAACTCGTCGCGTTACACCAAGTTTGCTTGTTATAACTAAGGAGTCGTATACGTCATGCTGCGTGCCCTCAAGCTCTGTGCAATTTTATGATCACTTCCCTCTCATTCGCGCGAAATACGATAGTACTCTATCGCGCGCACTGTAAACGCGTTCCTGACGTGACGTCGGTGTGTCTTGTCGGGTCTTCTAGCTTGAACTTTACCATCCTGCGTACAGGGCGCTGAAGACACTGTCTTGCAGGTATACGCACTATACACACAGTATTTCGCAACGGGCGCTGGGGTTCTTTTGTGTTCCAATGGCCCAGCGCCGCGTCTGACAAAAGTTTTTCCTCACCAGCACTACCCGCCTTGATTCAATTCGGGGCCACTGAAAACGAAAAAGAAAGAATTTAAAAAGAAAAGGAAGAAACAAGTTCGATTCGTCCATGCTGCCTTTAGAAAACTTTTCGGAGCGACTGGAATGTACAGAGTGGCGACCGTCAAGCGTTCGTGGTGTGAGGAAGTTCTGGCTTGCCTGCCTCTTTCTTTCTTCTTTCTTTCTTTTCTCGTCTCCTGTACCACCAACAACGTCAAAGGGAGCAGAGAATGCGCTCCGCGACCGCAGCAAAGTCGCGGGAAGAGTGACAAGCAGGCGCTACCGAGCCACGGGCGCGCACCCGTGGTGCGCGCGATGTGAGAGAAATAAAAAAAGCAAGTAGCAAGAATACCGCGCGGGCGCCGCGGCCGAACAAAAGGCGGGAAAAAGAAGCGTTGGCCGAAGAGGAACGAAAGAATCAAGCGTCCCGCAACGCAGAGAGCGACGGGCACGTTCTTCCTCGGCGTTCGTCCGGGTGCGTGCACGTCAGACCACCGTCAACACGTACACGCACGGACTATAGACAGACACACGCACGCACGCGCGCACACTTGACGAGTGTTTATCTGCCGGCGCGGCGGAGTAACGCAAGAGCAGGGACGACGTTGGCCGAGCCAAGCGTCGCCAACGTCGACGGGCCGTGCGGCGTAGCGGCGGGGGTGGCGCGACTCGCTTCCAGCCCAACGGGCGGGAGAGCGCCGACGCACGAAACAACAAAGTAAGCAGTGCGTTCGCTGTGCCGCGCTGCGCACACACGCGCAGCGAACAACCACACCGCCGCCGCCGCCGGCATTCCATCCCGGGCCGAGGCTATTCGTTTTCCGGAGCTCTGTTGCCGTCGCGCCCCCGGCGTGCGCTCACCGTTCTCTCTCTCTCGGCACTGCAAACATTCGAGGTATGTATATGCCGTATCGATTTGTTGATATCCGAACCCACTCCGAGGAAAAAGCCGTCCGTCGTTTGTTCTCTGTACGTTTCATTAAAATAGCTTCTCCCGTGCCGTCCCCCTCCGCCTCACTCCCGAACAACTCCCTTCTATTTCCCTACCCCCCCTTTCCCGTGTCGCGGCCGATTTCGGAATGTCTCCCTCGCTGAGTTTTTCTTCTTTCCCCCCGATCTTCCTCGCTCAACTGTCGCGAGCACGTACACCCTTTCCCTTCCGCGGTCTCACCACCACACCTCTTCGTTTTTCCTGTTCTTCGTTTTCTTTCTTTTGTTCCCACAATGCGTGATGAAGGAAGGTGCAGCGGGCGACTCACTCGCAGTGGGCGAACTGGGCGCGCCATCGCCTGTGTCCCGTCTTCCATTCGAGAAGATCGCGTTCTTTCCTCTTCTTTTTTTTTACCCTTGTCGGTATCTTTCTTTCACGCATGTGCGGTGTGGTTCACCGATCTGTCGCTCTGCATGGCTTTCCTTTCGTTTTGTGTTTTTTTTTTCCCTCTATACCTTTCATCCAAGAGTACCGCACGCTTTATCTCTCAGCGCGCCTCTATCTCCCCGTTTAATTTGCAGCCTATTGTTTCCCTTTTTCTTTTTCCACCTCTCGTTCCTCTTTCGTCGGATCCTTTTAATCGTATCCCTCTACGCCAGGTTCCTTACAGCCGCGTGCTATCTTCGCTTTCTCCCGCAGTTCTTTTTTTGTACTTCCCTTTTTTTTTCCCTTTCGACTCCTCCCAGTGAGCCAGTTTCGGGAAGATCGCTGTTGTGTTCCCTATTCTCTTGCGCCGTCAGTTACTTTTCCTTCGTACACCTTGTTTTCTTCTTCGGGGTGAGTGTGGAAGCTGTAGGAGGGAAAAAAAAAAGGAAAAGCTCAACTAATGCATGAACGTAGGGAGACAAAACGAGTTGTAAGGTTTTTGCCGAGATTGCTGCTCCATCCGTACACGCGGCGTATAGCGACCCACTGTTCTTGACAGATGAAAACGCACAGCGCGAGAGCGGCGTGCAGGAACTCTCAGTCGAACTGCTCTGGTTTCTTCGTTACACGCGCTTTCTAAGCTCCCCCCGCTCCTCTTTTTTTTTCCCTCGCTTTGTCTTCCCCACCCTTCACCGACCGGTGTTGTTGTGGCGGGCTGAGGGTTGTTTCAAGTTTTTCGGGACTCGCCGTGCGGGCGTTCTTGTTTCGCCCACCCCATGCATAGGTTTGACATGTGATATATCGCGCGCTGCACTTTACGCTGCGGCATTCTTTCGTTACGCCTTTCCTCGAGCTCGAAAGATTTCTGTTTCTTCCTTTTGCCGTTCTGCGTGCTCACGTGTGTGCGCAATGATTTAGTTTCGTTCGCGGAATGCGCTCGGTGTACTTTCGGTATGAAGAGCGAACGCTGTACCGCTTTCGCGGCGGTGTCCTTTCGCGAGCCGCGCGGTTAGCTTAATGTCAAGTTTCCAGTTTTCATCATGTCGAGCCGAGGCATACTTGAAGTTCGCGAAGTATTCTCCCTGGCGTCCTTTAAAGACTTGTCTGCACCGTTGTGCAGTACGCTGGTGGTGTTTGCTGATGCTGACTGTCGGTCTGTAACTGCGCTAAAAATGTAATAAAAGAACGGGGGGTGGGGATCAGGATGGTGTAGTGTGCTAGTCAGGCGCCTTTTCATGCCTAAAGAAAGGACTATACTTGCCCGCAGATGAATTTTATTGTTCGTTTATCTCCTGATTCGTACTTCTCATTCCAATGGTGCATTCTCTTAGTGATGACGTCACCGATATCTTGCAGTGCGTGGGGCATGTTATCAAATATAGCATGGTACACTTGATATACGCTATACACAGTACCTATTGTAATGATGTCAAACACGAATAGAGGACTGTTCCAAGACCGATGTTAACGTGACAAAAGCAATATAAAAATAAAGCAACCGTTTGCTTTTATAAACCATGCGACAAGTTCGCCAAGGATATTGTTCCTAAATTGTTTTTGTCACTAATCAGCCACCTAGGCTATTATTTGCTGGCTGTCAGGATTAAATGGGTAATATGCTAAACGGCGTTAGCTGAATTCAGACTTTTGATGCAATTTCCAGTGTTTGAAAGTAATATAGGCGAGAAAAATTGGAGAGAAAGAAAAACACACATCATTGAAAGAGCCCTGACGTTCTTCCTTTTATAACTCTAGGAATCGATTCTGTGATAAAGAAAAAGAGGACACACTAAATGACACAACCATTTGCTGGTGATGTCAATGCATATAGATAATGCAAAAATGAACATTTAGTCCAACTTATAACTAAGTCTTGGTTAGTTTTAGTGGGTTTTGAAGCCGCCTATTATATGAATCGACGCGAAAATTTCTAAAAGATTAACTAATTTGCCATTTTGCCTCGCGGGAGTACGTTTTATAGAGCACCTCACAAGGCACGTGTGGCTCATGAACGGAAAATTAGAGGCGAGAGTTTCGGCACTGACTGCTCAACGACTTTCGCCCTGGAATTTCGAAGATTGACAACCCCAAGCTCACATTGTCTTCGAGGTTAACAGAGGCTTGTACGGAGCTGTGAAATCGCTTTTGATGTTGCTTTTAGGAGTGACCTGAAGCAGTCAGAACACACAAGATACGTATATGAAAGCGTGAAACTGTCTTTGTTTATAAACGTGACTGCGATATAAGAGCTTACGAATTATTTTGACGAAGAAAGAACTAACTGAACTATAACCTGGCTGCATGGGGGAAATGTTCGCTTACCCTATATGTCCGACCGTTTTCACGTCAGGCGAATTTGTGACCACTTTCGTCAGTTATATGCGGCGATCGGCTTGCCTCTACTTTTACAATGGTCCTGTCACCCTGCCTTGCCATCCGGTGTGTTGATGGTCAGTTGTTCACGTTATCGCTCGCTGGATATTAATACTGTAGTATCTTCATGACTCGGGAGCGCCTACCAGCCAACACATGTTTATTGCAACTTGCAATACAACTGAATGACCCGCAACGCACACACGCGGCGGTCATATAAGCGGTGGAATGACACAACAAATACAAAAATAGAATATCACACAGGGTGAATATACAGAATATACTTCGTTACTGGCCACAGGTTCGCTTAATAAAGCTTTCGGTCCTTAAAGGGACCTACAATTGGCCAGGACGTGTAAACATACCTTTGTGCATTTCGAAGGAACTTGAATTATAATGATGGGATCGAGCACCCTTTAGCGATTTGAACAGGATTTGTACTTTTAAATTGAGCTTAAAAATTGCGGCAACTGAAACGTGGCGCAGCCTGGTGGAGACGCCTTAGTACTGCTATTTGGAGTTTTTGAGTCGGCGTAAGTCGCCTGCTGGTGTTCGTACCGTAACTCGGCCTTAAAGTTGCAGTAGAGACATAAAAACACACCTCCGCCCTGTTATTTGCTCTCTACGCAGTAAAAAGAGTCGACGCCGAGGAGCGGCGCTGCCTTCGCGGCAACCGAAAACCTGCATTTGACCTTGGCGCATGCGCTCTGTGGAGGCACAGCCTGGCGCGAACACACCCGACGGCTGTCGACCTCTGTTTGCAACATGTGTTGCATGGAAGACTCCATATACAAAAGTTCCTCACAAAGAAATGTTTCACGGCGTTTTCCCTTTGTCATTGCTTGACTGGACACACTGACCAGTTGAAATAAAGGAAACAGGTCCTTATAAATTGGTTGTCGGTCCCTTTAACAGTTTCGATTCCGCGTCCTTCATCATCATGGCCGCGTGAAAATATCAAGTTGCGGTCGTCGAAGCTGGCTTCACTGCGACGCATGCGTTTAAAAGGAGAAGAAAACTTCAGTTGCAGGAGTTTCTTCATAGCGATTGTAGACGAGTCTTTGTGCGCAAAGGAGACTGCTATGACGTGAAACCATTAACGTTTATCGAGAATAGGTAAGTATTTAATAGTACATTAGTATGCTAAGCACTTTTTCTATAATTAAACCACGCTCCAAATGTACAATGACGCTCGTGCGCTATAAATGTTTGCAAGGGCACGACAGCCACTCGCATTGTCGGGCATATCATTTACGAGGGCTGTCTGCCAATGGCAAGCGGCACTTATAACAAGCAAGCATCTCTGTAAATTTGATCCTAGTCCATTTGCCAAGTTGAGTGCTTTGAAACGTCTAGAACACAGCTGAAGTGCGTGTGCACAGCATTCATTCATTCATTCATTCATTCATTCATTCATTCATTCATTCATTCATTCATTCATTCATTGTGCTTGCAGAGCCGAGATGTTTACCTCCTCACCCTGTGTTCAGTTATGAACATTTCATATATACCGTGTGTGCAGGAAGATGTAGGTTGCCCACAGTATACGTGTGAACTTGGTTTTAATTTAGACACTGTCACGAAGTTTGCCCTACACATTGGTTTGGTGTGCCCTAAGTAAGGAATAAGGCCTTGAAGGCAAGAGCAATAACATTTCTATACACACGTATTGTTGGTGGCTACTCCATCAGTTCCAAACCGTCTGCCCTTTCGTATTGCTTTCTAATATTGCGATCATTTCTCATAGTGATCAAGCACACCACCGATTCTAGCACCTGAGTGCATAAGCTATACAAATCCTTGCGTCTCTTCTTGCTTAGCTTCAGCTCGGGAACTTGCGTTTTATTAGAGGGTATACAGAAGGCAATAAAGGAACAACTTTCTGTTCCCTTATTTTTTCGTATAATGTTGTGCCCTATAAGGATGTCGTGCGAATTTGTCCAAGCTTATATGTTAGCAACATGTCCTTCAGTCCGCTTGCCGTAAACATGCATGCAAAGCTTGCGCTGCGCTCTCTCACACACGTGTTATTGTGTTGACATGTTATTGAATATACTTATCTATCCATAGTTGTATACCAGACCTGAGTACTCCTTTGGACACGTTTACGCAGTTCCGTTCCCAATCTAAGTTTAAGGCTGCTGTAACTAACCTGTTGTTGTCATAATGGCATTATCTTTGTAGTATTATAGTATTCTCGTTTTTGAGTAGTCCTTTTGTTTTCCATTTTTGATCACGCCAATATTTTGATATGCTGCTGCAACTATGCCTTCTTTGGTTCATAGGCATGTGCTTGTGCTTAAGTGTTATTTCATCCGCATTGATTCCTTGTTGTCACATACCCTGTTACGCTTTGCATTCTTAAACAACTGTTTTTTGTTCTATTATTGTGCGCTGTTTATTATTGGTTTCCATTCATTGTATTTATGTAACATCCAAGTTTTTGTTTTTTTTTTAAGTATGTTGTATTCAAAATGTAGCCCACTCCCCTCTGTAATGCCCTCGGGCCCTGGGGGTACTGAAATAAATAAATAAAAATAAATAATCATTGGAAGGTTTACTATGTCATGATGCCGCAAAACAGAAAACTCGGTTTAAAGCCTCACAGAGTATAGCGTCTCAACTACACATAAAGCACTTCAATTGCCTCTGTCTCCGCGTTCGCCGTCCTGTCCGATAATTTTTTCCCGTTCGACCTTCGTTCGGCCGTCGCCGTACACGCGCGTGTATACACATTATCGAGACCGCTTCTCGTCAACCATCTCATGGTTATCGAGACCGCTCGTTCTCCTCAACGTCACTCGTACACGCACACACGGCGCCATTGGATGAATTATTATTCGCGCTTATCCTTCCTCCCGCCGCGCAGGGATGGCCCAAGCGCGCTCCGAATCTTCTTGAAGCGCGTCCCCTCCCCGGCGGCGGCTGCGGCAACAGCGAGGAGCAACGGTGGGTACCGCTCGAGACACGCGCATGATGAATGGCTGTTCGAAACGTTTCCCGGGCCGGCTCTCGGCGGATGATAAAAGGACTCGCGAGAGGAGGCGAGCGACTGCCCTGGAAAATGTTGCACCGGTGCAGTAATAACAAGAAGAGTCGTCGGGCAAAAAAAAAGAAAAACGAAAGGAAGGAAAGAAAGCGAGGGAGAGGAAAAAAAAAAAACGGGGGCCTGCGCTGTGCACATGGACACAAAGCATGGCTGCAGCGGAGCTATAGGAACAGAGCCCGTCACGGGAGCAGGGGAGCACTGCATAGTCTGGTGGTCGTTCCCTTTCTCTCTCCCTTCTTCATCGTTTCCTAGCGTTCGTCCTCCTCCTCCTCGGTCACCTGGTGTCGAAGCTCCCTGACGAACGTTGGAGTCCCGCGTGACGGGAGCAGTTGTACACCGCGGAGCGCAGCTATTGCACAGTAGCCGCCGTCACCGCACTCACTTGGTTCCCCGTATAATCCCTCCTCCAAACAAGATGCATCAATGTTCAACAGGCGGGCCAACGTGAAAGAAATGAACACGAAAGCGAGGAAATGTACGAGAAAGAAAGAAAGGAAAAGAAAGAAAGGAATGGAGGCAGGAGAGTGCGTTCCCATCAACGCGGTCTTCTTTCATCGATGCTTCCTTTGTTACAGGTCCCGAAATTTTGTGTCTGGTTAGGTTTTCCGTGTGACGTGTTCGCGTAGTATGCGACTGCACCGCGAGTTCGGGAGAAAGAGAGTGAAAAGAAGGGAGGGAGAGGAGTTCGGCCCGCGGCTGACATGAGATTGTAGAGCGCGAAGAGGGAAGGGGGGGGGGGGGGTTGCTCTTATGAAAACCGCGAAGCAGGATTATGCTAACTGGCATTGTCGGCCGTGCCACTTGGTCGGCCAGACGCGCTCGAAAATCGAAAAGGCCACGAGGTCTCCTCTCGACCTTCCAAGCACGCGGCGCGAGCCAGAGACATATGCAAACGGTGTGTGGACCTTGCGCAAACAGGGCTGGGCCGATCCGCGCTGACTGATTGCGCCAGGAGGCTCGCGAGCTTCTCTGACTCGCGGCGTGTTTGCCCAAGTCGTGCGCGCTTCGTGAGCCGTGGCGGTGGCGCGAGCTCTCTTTTACGGGGTTTGTGTAGTGCGACTCTGCCCGCCTGAGCGGCATATACGTTGGTGCGTTGCGGTCAGCTGTGGAAACGGTCGCGCGCCACCCACCACCCATGATGCCTGCACAAACACGCGAACGAAGGTCAAGGTCCTCCACTCCGCACTCCCCCCTCCCCTTGTGCCGAGGATGTCGGTTAAAGAGCCTATGTGCCAAGCAGACCTTTCCTGTGTATAAACGCGAGTTCGAACCCGGCCGCGGCGGTCGCATTTACGATGGAGGCGAAAGTGCCAGAGGCCCGTGTACTGTACGATGTCAGTGCACGTTATAAAGACACCCAGGTGGTCAAAATTTCCGCAGCTCTCCACTACTGCTTTTCTCTCCTTCCTGTCTCTTTCGCTCCCTCCCCCCCCCCCCCCCCCCCTCCACGGACGCTTAGCGGTGCTCCCTACATGGGCTGAAGAAATTAGCGTCCTTTCCTTAACCGAACCACATTCATCATTATCAGGTCATTTCAACGGAGCGATTCCCTATGGGTTCGGCTGAATTTCAAACCACGGAAAGAATTACTCCAATATTTGGAACTATGTAGTGCTTGATTGTAAGTTGAGGTAGTAGGCAGGAGGTTAGGACATGTGTACATTAAATGAACGGGAAGAGAACGAACGCTGCCTTAAGTTACACATTACTTCGACGTAACGAGGTTCGGTTTGTATCGTCTGGAGACGAATTTTACTACAAATTAGACCCTGTAACGTTGCCTCGCCTAATCATCCAAGATGAACTGACTCGCCCACGATTAAGTGTTTGCTCGTACTTCACTGAACTCATTGTCAAGGGAACCAGCGTCTGTACCGTGAAAACCATTATTAATATTTTTGAATAAGTTCTTTGACTGTTAAATTAGCAGAATTAGTCTTGAATGACAAGTGTATGTTCGGATTATTGAAGAATAATGGCTGCAGTATGAAGTTTCTGCTCATCTGTATTAACCGTTTGCGCACTGGTCATGATATACACAGCATCGGTGTCTCGGGTTCGCGCTGGCAGCCTTTAGCTTTATTTGTGGTATGCCATACCACAGCATACCACATTGTATGCCATCGTAGATGCCCATACGTAATTGTACTGAGTGCCTTGAATGCAAAGAACATTCCTGAAGCGTTCGATCCGTCCGATCTACATTATTTTAGCGGTAACCAAGTGGCCTAATCCTTCATCCAAGTCACGAAAAGTCATTTGAAGAGTACTAATTGCTTGACAGTGCTTTTTAGCTGCCAAAATAGATCGCGATACGCGTGTGGTGACTCAATGTTCCCTGAGAATTGAGCATTGAGCCCGCGACGCACGGACTCATTCCTTTATAATTCTTCGACAACGAAACTAATGAATTCCTTTGATATAAAGCGACCGTATATATAGACATTTATCGGGCTCAACTCGTCGCATTCACCTCGGAGCTGGCATGACGTGAATTCCTGTCTCTAAACTTTGTTGCTTCATCCCACGACGGACTAATAATGATAGCAGCTAACCTACACAGGCCAAGGGCCGATAGGATCGCTGAAAACGTTAGAAAAAAAAAAGTGAGAGTCAGGTTTCTATCTTATGCTGACCCACTATATACACCCGGTGGTTTTGCATAGATGTATTATGTACATTGTATCGGTTCATCGAGATGCTGTGCCTGGTTTGTTCGATGTGGATTAATGAAATGCGATGTGTGGACTGAATGCTTAATAATTCTTTGATAAAGAAAAGCATTACGCACGTAACGCATGCTGCTCAGCACCCCCTCCCCCTTTTCAGAAAAAAAAAATCGCGAAGTCTTACATGTCAAAACACCGGTATGACGGAGGCACGCAGAGGCTTCAGACGATTTCGATCACAGTGGGCTGCTTAACATGCACCGATAACACATACATAGTACAGGGGCGCCTTTGGAGCTTTCGCATCCATCGAAATGCGACCGTGGCGGGAGGGATTGCATTCTCGTCTTTCGAGTCAATTCAGACGAGCACCGAACCGCTGCGCTGTACACAGGCGTGCATCTTTGGCATTTCGGTGACCGTACGCCGTCGATGTTTTATAATGCGAATAGGCATATTTCATAGTAAGTTGAAAAGGTTCGAAAGCAACCACTTTTTCTGTCCTGCCAATCAGAACTGATATAGGCCAGAATGGCGTTCCTGACGTATCGCGAGCGTTTTGTTTTTTGCTTTATCGTGCCAGGGAAAGCTCCGCGCCACAGCACACCAAAAACAGAATGACGTGTACGCCAGTGTATACCCCCGTTGTGGCTACTGTTATCCACAAGCTGTGCTCTCGGGCCTCCAGTCGTTCCCCCAGTCCTCGCTGGGGAGCTAACCCTTCTTCATTCAGGTCGCCGGTCGAACCCTTTCTAAGCTTGACTTGACGGTCACAGCTGCCACTGTTCTTATAGCCGCATACAACAGTTATAGGAGAAGGGGGAGTGAGGGGGTATCATTAATTCGCCACCACTGACGCAGTCCTGGCAGCTAGGGACACCACGAACAGCCGCAACAGCCGTGTATCTGAGCGACATCAGGGAACCGCGGAATTTACGTGTGTGTATATGCGTGCAGAGGGACCTAGCTCCCGTAAGTTTCTTAGGACTCCGGCTTCACAACAAGCGTTGTTCGCTAGAAGGCGAGAGAGCTAGAGCATCTGGAGGTCTCTTGCTCCCCTTCTTTTGCAGGAGGCTATGGTCGTTGGTTGGCGGGAGTCTCCGAGGCCTGTTTTCTATCGGCGACCGGCGGTTGTCGGTCTGATCCGTCTGTCTGGGATGCATGCCCACCGCGCAACCCTCGGTTCCCTCGAAAAAAAGAAAAAGGAGGCAGGGGGTGACTGCGGTGCCTAGCTGGTAGACACGCCGGCAGGAAGACGACGAACACGGGAAGAATGGGGCATCGACTGCATCGCCCTCTACGCTTTCCCCCTTTCTGGTAGCCTCCATTCGGCTGCGGTGCACCGGCCGTGTCTCTCCTGCATGCGCGCTTGTAGCTCAGCCACCCCGCCTGGACTGCCGCGGTGCCGAAGCGACGGCGCGCCGGTGGGTGTAGCGGCGGGTCGACCAAACCGACCCACCTCTTCTTGTCTGCAGCCGGGGTTGGGAGAGAGCGGCATCCGTCCAGTCCATTGGCCCATTCATCATCGCGAGACGCGAGTGCGGGGAGCAATTCATCCTGCTGCGTGGCAGGGGCGCGGACGCAGCTGATGCGCCTGTTCCTTGCTTCTTGTAGCTTCTTGTGGCGGTCTCCCCCACACCACACGAGAATGGCTGGCATGGCATTCCCGCCGCACAGGGCCTGCGCTCTTGTCGGCGTCCTCACCGTTCGCTCTCCGGGGATTATCATAATTATCGGCCAGCAGTGGGGGCCAGAAAAGCTGCGCTGTTCCAGCGAGGCAGGCTGCAGGAAGACGCACGGTCGAGGCGTGCGTGCTCGCGGCTTTTGAGGACGCCTCTCTTGTGCATGCGCGATGAGTGCGCTAATGATGGGGCGCTTTCTTTGTTTACCGCGAAGATCCCCCCTCTACTTCTCGTCCCCGAACCCAAACTTTTTTCCATTTAGCAGCGTCCGGCATATATTCATGTTCGTTTCCTCGTCGCTCGGGGAGTTTGTTCCTGCGGTCTTCTCGTCACCTGAGCATGCCGGTGGTGGCGGGGGTTTCGAAGAACACGCCTGCGGTTGTTATGTACCCGGTGCCTCGCAGGATGCCGTGCCTGCTGAGTTTAGCTTGCTCGCTGAACACGGAAAAAAAGCCCCCAAGGCGAGCGAATTATTCTGCGCACTCTGCGGGCAGTCAGTGCTTACACGACGCTCATGACTAGTCGGTGAGCGCACACGGACATGCGTGCGTGTACAGAGCAAGCAGCTGCACCGTTCATCACAGCCACCTTGACGTTCGCGTTTCCGCGAAGAACTTGTCGTGAGCCGGAGTGATTGCTGGGTGGCTGATGTGCGCGCATGTTGGAAAACTGTAGGCCAGACAGAACGTTTTCTTCTATTTCTTTCTTGGCCATGTTTCCACAGCAGAAAAAAAATGAATATACATCAGTCATGCCACTTCAGTTTGAAAGGCAACCAATAGAAAGTCTTGTGTGGTGCTCAAGCAAAGACGACCGCCGTGTCACCGCCCATGAGGTCCCGTAAGCATGGTGGATCTGTGCACAGTTCTGATTGCTTATGCGGAACCTCATGGACGTTGAATCTTGGATCCGTATGCAGTGTGTTCTACTCCGATTAGTTGCAGCTTGTTCTCCAGCAATGTCATATTTTCTGAGCAATTGAATGTTTGGATCGTTGACAGGAATGGCGTTTGCCAAATTAAAAAAAAAAAAAGAACGGGAATAGCTAAGAGATGTGTATTAGGCTCCAAAGTCGCGGTGGAGTTTGTTACGCACGTCGGATATCTGGTGCTTATAAGAGTAAGCATTAGGTCAAAGGCAGGACTTGCGACCAGTATTCCAAAGATTCATTGGCGTGCCTGGGGTGACGTCGTTGAAGAGCGTCGAGTTTATCGGCACTGGCATCATGATTTCTAAACTTGTGGCCGACGACACCTGTCTGTGCTCGGCCCGTGGACACAAACTGCAAGATGACGTGAACTTGACGTAGCCACAACCTCATGGTAACTTTTGCTTGGCGCAGGTGCGAGGTCGGATCCTTGCTCTTGTTAGATACGGTTACCTACGGCCTTGCTTCGCGAGACTGCAGATAGACAGATGCTGTGGGTCTGTCCACCTACACAAGATTGATGCTTCCCTCTATACCATCACTGGTATACACTCTGGTTCCTCCATGCGGCGGAGACGTTGATTCTCGCGTCGCACTTGGCCGAGAGAAGTCGGCCAAGCGGTGCAGCGGAACGGTGATGCGTCTGAGCGCGCAGACAAAAGGACAGCGAGAAAAACACGTAGCCCCCCTCCCCCCTTCCGCTTTTCTGGCACCACGAACCGACAGGAAAAAAAGAAAAAAGAAAAAAGCGTGCCCGTACTGCAGCCGTTGCAGCGTGCCGTGGTGGACCCCGAAAAGAAGCGTCGTCGGCGACATCGAAGGAAAACATCCGTTGCTATGACAACCTCGAAGACTAATCGATTTCGAGGTGGGGCGGGGGGAAAATTATTATGATTGTGTTGAAGGCCCTTTTCTTCTTGGCACGTTTTCCTCCTCTTTTTGCGCGTGTCCGTCTCCTTGTCCGCTTTTCTGTACTTTTTTTTTTCCTTGTTTCATCTTTTCGGCCTCTCTGCGCCGCCTTTCAACCGGGGATGAAATGCTGCCAAGAGAAAAAGCCCGAGCGCGGACAACCAAACAGGCAGCCGTATAGAAGAGACCAGAGAAGAGGAAGAATAAAGAAAGAAAAATGAAATATCAAAAGAAGCGAACAAGTGTGTGAGACGGCGCGAGCGACGCAGGATTTCAGCTACACACAGGGGCACAGCAGAGAATTTCCTTATTTATTTTTTTCCCCCATACTCCACAGTTCATGCGCATCGAAGGCCGCAAGCTAAACAGCAAGGAAAACTTTGGACGAGTGTCTCTTTCAAATAAAGTTTTCTTTCGATCGAGCCTTTTATCGCTGTTTACGAGTTTTCACGACTTGTCTTTTTCGATGGAATGCGCTTGTGCCTTGCTCGGACGCACCGCTTCTCCATTCTTTATTTGCTTTTTATTTACCTTTTATTTTTCTTTCGTTCTTCGCTCGCCTTCGCAGTCTTTTCATTCACTCCGACTCGACTGTCGGTCGGAACTTTTTCGGGCGCCCCTCGGATCAGAGCGGTGTCGCAACTTGAGTTTTTCATGCTGCTTTGTATTCTCTTCGCGTTTCCATCCAACATGCATGCTTGCCTCGGTGGGGGTGAAGCCGTGAGAGGCAACGCCGCTGCTCCTGCGATTAGCGCGGCGTTAATGGAAAACGCTCTTTTGTACCGCGGTGCAATTTGTTTTCTCGCAAGTTATAAAGAGATACATTGATTACTTTTTTTTTCCCTCTCTCGCACTCTATATCGTTGTTGGAGGCGCCAGGTCGCCGTCCGCGTTCGCCTCGCCGCAGGAGTGTTTCAACGTCTGAGTTATGTTGTGAACGAGCTCTTTGCCGCATCGCATCTTTGAGGTATGGTTTCCCAATGGACTCACTGGGATCTCTGCCATATGTGCTTGAGCTCTGGAACCTATTGTCTTGGTGCTCGTTCGTTTAATCCTTGTGGTTACAACATCCATGTTTTGTTATTGTCTTCTTGCTTCATTCCACATGGCACTCGTACTAAATGAAACAAAAGCACATAAATGCTATATCAGGGTTTTCGTTTTCATTTCGTCTCGTAATTTCGTTTGCAAGATTCAAAGGTGGAGACGAATTGGAGACGAACACTACCTAACAATAGCCCCCAAAAGCTTGCTCTGCGCAGAACAAATATCGAGCAATATAGAAATAAAAGAGAATACTTGGTAAGTGCACTTGTTATAAGATAGAATTAACGCTAAACAATAAATAAACAAAAAGAAAGTTAGAAGAATATGTAAGGGACGCATTTAAATTATTTATGGATACTTACATATTCGAGCTCACTTTGTTGTGTGCAGCGTGCATCAACTAAGCACTGAGTAAGTTAACCAACCGAGCTAGTCCCTTTACTTCAACTTACCCGGATCGCGAGCTGCCATGCATCATGATCTACAGCACCTCTACGGACGCGTTTGTCACTTGGGAGGCATTGCCGCATACCTTCATACCGCGTATACATATATACACACCCAATCGCATATGCTCACATATGCTGGGACGAGAAGGCTCGTCCGGCACGTCGTCATTGGCCGGGCAGATTCTTCCGTGACTAATGCATTGTGTGGCACCCAGTGAGGAGAGAGGCACCCTGGGATCTGGACGCAGGCAGGGGGTCTTCTCCCGGTGCCTCGTCTTGACGGACCCTCCTCGGACCTTGCTGACCAATCGACCTTCCCCGCTTCTCGTGCCAATACCGACGTCGTTAGTCAGCCGAGGCATGCCGTGCACCCCGCGCTGGTACTTCGACACTCACGGCTTCTCGTCAGAGCGCGGGTCCTGTATTTTTATAGGCGCACTGATCAGTTAGTTCCTTTGGTCATAAAAGCCCTCTTATTGACTGGCAACCGGTGGATGCTACAGAGAGGTCCGCTGGGGATACGGCGTCCTGCGTTATATACGGGGGCTGCTGTAAGCGTGAGGCGTCAAGAATGCGACGGCTATAAGAGGACGTGGTGACCGATGGTTTCAATTACTGTACGTGACTCCCTTGTGCTCGAGGAGCTTTTGGGTTGACTGCGATGCGCGCCTTAGCGTTTCTCCTGTTTGTTGCCAGGAGCTCGTGTCAAAGAAAATGCGTTGGCGGTGCATCGTCTGTGGGCCAAAAATTTCGACGAATGCGAAGAACGAAACGATCGTCTCTGTCAAAAATCTGGATTACAAGTATACCACCATTGGTAAGAGGCAGCATGTTGGCACTCACCGCTACATGGAGCCATTCTATCGAAGTGTCGCATATGCACAATGCCTGGGCGGGCACGATCGCTAAATTACTGTATACAGGTCCGTGTGTCTTGCTGGTGCGCACGAATAGAGCACGGCAGATGCTATCGCGTTCTTAAAGGCAAATGTTAAGCTTCCTCTAACGGTTCATTATTACTTTATGCGCGTTACTTTATACGCGTTACTTTAAAGGTAGTAGAAGAAAAGCGAACGTGTTATTTTCGTTAAACACGGGGACTCGGCCTAGATTTCCAGCAGTGGCATCCGCATTTCGATGGGGCTTCAAAAACGGCCGTGTACTTATATACTTGTGCGCACGTTAAAGAACCAAAACTGGTCAGAATTTATCCAAAGTACCTCGTATGGCTGATAATCATGTCATGACTTTGGCGCCTAATACCGCAGAATTTAATCTTCCGCCGTACATTTTTAGTCCTTAATTTTCATTATTTAGCTTTTCTTTAAGTGTTTGACATCTATAGGGACGTCAGTAATCACATAGGCCTCTTCTTTCTGTGCTTATCGTAACCCAAGCTGTATGGTGTAGGTGGTGTCAGAGTTTGAAGAGACAGGCGGAACGGAATAAACGAGGACGGCACGGCTGCAAGTAATTAATCATATATTCTGGAAAAACATGATTCCTGTATTTGTGTGATCCGCTTGCTTCCATTTGTAGCTCATGGTCATTGGTCCTGCATGTCGTTTCATATTCATCTCATTTTAGCTATTATATCCATTTGTGGAGCTATATATATGCGACGCTCCTGTAAGGATCGTGATTGACGAAAACGCATGCTTCATAACAGCATATGCCCGTATACTATCTCCGTCACATCCTGTTTCAAATCTCCACTTAGGTCATGGCGAGGAGATCCGCGGCATGACCACGTGCACGCATCCGTCACAACCTTTCAGTTTCTTCGTCAAACGTCACCGAACTTCACTTTCAAAAGTTGCTCCAACTTTTCACGTGCGTATACACGCTCTTGAATAGGGACACACGGCTCAAAGTTCTCCCCCGAAAGTTGGGGACGCTCGCCACACGGTTTCCGTTCTCGATCATTGGCTCGAAAACGCATGCGTCGCACTCCGATCGCGAGCACGGTGTCGTATATGCCCATCGGCTCAAAGGGAGAGGGGCAGGGAAAGAGGGTCGTGCGAGAGTTGACCCTGCTGCTCACTCTGCGACGATGGGGAAAGCATGCCCTGCGAGGCGAGTGAGCGAGAGAGACACAGCAGCTTCGCAATGGACCATTGATCGGGTATACGACTCCTGAATAGCCCCTCTAAGGTGCCTTCATTAAGGGAATCCCTTCGGCCGAGCCTTTGGCTCTCCCGTGCGGCGCCGCTCAATCCGTCTCTCCCCATCTGAATCTGTCACGCGAGGATAAAGCAGCCCGCGCGCTGCCACGCGGACCACTTCCATTACCGGCCGTCTCCAAATTAATGCCGCGGCCGCGTCCCATGCATCCCCGACCTGCCTGCCTGCCTGTGTGGCCTGGGCGTTTGTATACCTTCCTTCCTCCATGGAACGTCTGAGCATGCACAGAGCCGCGGCCCACGGTGGCGTATGTGTACCGCGTCCACTGTATGGCGTTCTCCGAAGCACTCCTGACTCGTTCATGTATAAATATAGAGTTGTATAGTTCGTGGCGGCGCGGTATCCATCCACCGTGTATGGCGTCTGCGCGCCGTGTTCCGGACGGCTCCCGATGCAGAAATGTATGTGCGCTCCTGGAAATGAATCGGGGATCCGTCATTTCAAGCCGTAACAGTATGAAGCGCGCGTGCACCTTTTGTATGCATTCAGGTGGGTCGCGTGTGCATCGCTGTTTCGAAATCTCTGTGCGGCGGGATTTCTGGTAGTCTATAGAAAGCAATGCATATATGTTCGTATATGTAAGTCTAAACTTGATTATTTCTTTGTTTTCTTTGAAGCCATAGATTGTCTCAGTATGAAGCGCGATGTCATGGTTTTGTGTTGTAAATGCTGTATAGCATCCTGTATAGCGTGGCGGTATCATGTTATTTCCCGTTAATTAGTCTGTTCGTCTCTTTCATGACTGTAATAGAATGTAAGGATCTTTAATGGCCCAACCACATTTTATTCGCCCAGCTTTTGTGTGCAGTGCTGTTCTGTCATTTGCGTCTATATTCGGTGGTTGTTTGGTGCCTGTATTTCAAAAGCACCTGGCTGAGTGTTTAACATGAGTGAGGGTTTGACAGTTTAACATTCACATACAGGGAAGTTTATTGCGTACTAATTACAATGGTGTAGTGTCCAGGTGACCAAAACTTCACTGGTCTACAAAACATTATGGAACGACAAGTACAGACAGGAAGACACAAATAGCACCCATTGTACTGCAATGCGATGTGATTGCACAAAATATTTTAGCATGTGACAACCACCAGTTGACACTGAGATACCAACACATTCTGCTCTTTCACGCACTTGCTAGAAATGTGCTTGGTTATTAATGTTAGCCTGCATATCGCATTAACTTTCATCCGTTTGTGTTCCAATTGATGGAAATGAATGAGACGGATGACTGATAGAATATCGTATGTATAGCAACACGAGAAGTTCAAGTGACGATAGTAGCTTGTAATGATGAAGTTCCACGAAGAACGTCAACCACGTGCATTGGACACTGTCGAGTGTCCCCGCGTTTATACAAATCCTTATACAAGTGCTTTTGAAGACGACGGGTTTGCGCGAACGCCCCTGACTGTTGGACTTGTCCTACAACGTCTTTTCCATTATTCCCCTTCTTTCTCTCTCTCCCATCTTTCTATTCCCCCTTCCCATTCCCCCAGTGTAGGGTAGCGAACCGAATGCCTTTCTGGTCAGCCTCCCGACCTTTCTGTTTTTCCCCTTCCTTCCTTTCTTATCCCCTGACCATTGTCCCCGCGTGTGGTAGCAGCTTGGATCTTTTCGCATCGCACATTTTTCTGTCTTGAAGAAAGCGATTAGTGTACGTAACACTTAATTTAGAGAACAGAGCTCAATCACATGCTTCGTCTACAATGAAGGGAGTTTATTTTGGCCGATGAGCTTGGATGAGAACAATTTGAAAGGTAAAATGCGAGCACAGAGATACCGGGACAAATTTTACCGTATATACGCAAGCGCTTCTGTTATGTGTTCCCTTCAATTTGAGGAGGAGCAAGATATATATGCACTTTGGGTGATCGGTGCATCCCTCACCGCCCTCAGTCATTCTTTGCTCATTCGCGCGCTCACACGCCACGGTGCTCGCTCCCGGTGAGGCCACCCGCGAACTTCACCTCGATCCAAGTGGCGGTCATGTTCCGAGTCTCTCTCTCTCTCACCCTTATACATAAACCCACTCTGTTTCGAGACTCATATCTGGAATTATTGATTTCCGATGCGAATCCCGGGGATTGGTTTCCGTGGCGCGAACCCAGCTCGACGCACCTCTCATTGCCCTTTCCCCTTCCCCCCTCTTTCCCTTCTCTTTTCACCGTTTCGGTCGGAGCGCCCTTGCACTCTCCAGGGCCGCCCGCCTCTATATTATAAGCATATACACACACACACACATGCGCGCAGTGCCCCGAAGGCCATGTCATTCAAGGGGAATTAACGCGCGCTGCCACCGAGCGGACGCCGGAGGCACGGGCGGCCAAAGAGAAAGGGGGTCTCTTCAGAAAGACAAAGAGTCGGTCGCCGCGACTAGAGCGGATATTGGTTTATAACGTGATTCGTCTCCCTCGCCGTCCTGCGCCTGTCTCGTTGCCGGCCGGAGGCGACGCTGCCGCTTCCGCTTGCTGCTTTGGAGCACCAGTAGCCCGTTCGCTTTCAATATGGTGTGCGTGCTTTATGTCCGTTGAGGTCCCTGCAGGATGCTTCTTTTGCCTGAGCGCTCATTGCGTGTGTTTCGATGCGTAGTCTTTAGAGAGAGGGAAATGTTACATGTCGTGATAGGAAGTATATAGCATGCGCGGCTCTCCTGGACTTGTATAATGAGCCATATCCGGCTGTTGGGTGATTTGTGAAGTCCAGAGAGCGTGCGCGATTGCTAAAGAATATGTAAACTGCGTGTCTGTATATATGTGGTTCCTCAAGAAAAAAGTGTGCCGCAGCTCTATCTTATATCGGTGCTTACATGTACATCAGAGACCTGAAGGCTCACGAGAAGGGTTCAAAATTGAGGATGACACAGTGATCGAGCCATGGAAAACAAGATATGTGTGTCCGTTATGGGACGAGAACAGGGCCAAGTATGTCCGGAAACAAACGTGTCTTCACGGCATGTTATTTTAATTCAAGAATATTTATACACACCCCCGTAACACCTCCCAGTTGGGTCCTAAACCCCGCACCCCCACTAAAAATTCTCCAAATGACCAGTCACTTGGTATCCACCCCCCGCCCACCGAAATCGATATGCTGGATTAAGCCCCTTGGAGGATCCGTAAAGTAGGCTTAAAATTGAACAGTATATAGAGTAATATAAGATGCGGCAATGGTCCGTTCAGGAAGTGGCGGGCAGTGCTACATATATCGAGCCAGAGATCGTATACTAAGGACTCGTGAGATATACTTTTTGTAACACCGGCTTCGAGCACACGCATTATAGTGTTTTCAGAAATTCCCACAGTTCAGGGCTGGCATATATAAAGCAACGATTTTCACTCGTTTGCATTGTTCTCTTATCATCCATCGTTCGTGACTGGTTAATCGTGATAGCCCGCGTAAACAATGTAATTTTACGCAGCGTATTACTACGCATCTCGAGGGTACGATGTCATACTTTTCCCTCAAAGCTCCAAGATGAAAAGAAAAGAAAAAATTAGAACAGATTGTCCGCCGCGGTGGTCTGTAGTGGTACTCGACTGCTGATACGAGGGTCGAGCAATCGAATCCCTGTCTCCGCGGTCGCATTTTCGACGGAGGCGAAATTACTAGATGCCCGTAATACTGTGCGACGTAAGTGCACGTTAAGGAACCCAAGGTGGTCAAAATTTCCGTAGCCCTCCTCTACGGCTTTTCTCTCCCTTTCTTTCTCTTTCAGTCCCTTTCCCCTATCACCACAAACGCTTAGCCGTGCTCCCGCCATTGGCTGCAGAAATTAGCGCCCTTTCCTTCACCGAACCACATTTTAAAATAGAATCATTACATAATTCCAGGCCTGATTCCGTTGCTTTGCCCACGCAAAGACAAACCGGAAGTACCTCTACACGTAACGGTTGCGAAATTCATCGGAATGCAAGTTTCTTGTTTCGTTTTCTTTTTGTTATTTATAGCCTATTGAAAACAGAGTGACCACCGCGTTGCGACAACTTTTTCCCGTATAATACAAGGTTGTCGAACAAGACCGAAGGCAGTCGTTTCAAGCCGTGCGCTCGAATAAATTATGAAGAAAAATAAGCCCGGAAGAAGTCCTCCACCATCGCTCTCTCCTTTATAACATATAGACACATATATAAGCGTGCACGATATTGAGCCACGCGCGACAAGCTCCGGTGCTGTGTACAATGTTTATACAGCCGAGACACGTGCGAAGTCTTTTTTTTTTCTTCTTTTCTTTCCCTTTAATCGTGCGAAAAGGAGCGGCGAAGTGCAAATTTTCTGCGAATAAAGTAAAAAAAAAAAAACGCCTCTCCCCTCGCGGTGCTTGACGAGGTGATTGCATGTGCGGCAAGAAAAACATGGAGTCTTATAACACAAGTGGCTGCATGCTTGCTGCTGCTTGAGGAGGCGGCAATGTAAAGCGCGATTAGCATAATAATTACGCCGGAGCGGCAAGTATGATAATTGATCACTGTCGCATCTCGAGCGGGCGCGTGCTTGCGGGCCATTAAGCGCGTTTTCTTTCTTTCTCTTTCTCTCTCCCTGCAGCGCGCGCGCGGCATTTTACGCTATAGAACGCTATATAGCATCGCTCTTATGTTTCCTTCATTTCGCGCCCTCTCGTCTCTTTTATTCGCCTTTAACTGCGTCTTACTCTTTCTCGGGCTCTTGCTCAAAACTTACCCCTCGTTAAAGTATGGCCTGAGGACGTTATTGCCGGAAGGAGCGAGGAATTGGCGACGAAGTTGGGCGCTTGATCGTGTTTGTTGTTGTTATTCGTGTTGTATGCAAAACGCGCTGTGTATGGCTTGTTCGCGCTGTGATCGCTTGTTTGTAATTCTTGTTTCTCGAGGGCTCTATATATGTACAAGCGTCATCCTTGCATGCCAAAAGACCAGGGACTGGCGGGGCTTGTGTGTGTGTGTGTGTGTCGCGCTTATTCAAGACCCGGGGGCATGTATACTCAATGTCGAGCTTTTGCACCCGCGTCCCAAGCTCCGGCCACGCGGGGTATCCTGCAAGCCTCCTTAATAAATGTGTTTTTAATCAAAACCTTCCCGTATGCTCGTTACCAGGCTTCTCGAACACTGCGTGTTCATGTCTTTCCCGCTGTGTTTTGTTTTTCTTCTATAGAGACTCCCTCCTCCCCCCCCCCCCCCAACTTCCAAAATTTGTCAGCCGTACTACAGGGGACAAAGTTCTGTCCCCCCACCCCCCCCTTGCTCTCTTTCCCTCTCCTCCTTTATTCTTTATTGCTTCAACCCTTTCGCAAAGCGCGGAGGGTGTGCCTTTCGTCACCATGTTCCTTGTTTCCACATTTCTCCATGGCTGTCTTTTCCTTTCTTGACGTCGATTTTTCCTGGAGCGCACCACTGAAGCGAAAGTATTTATGCACGTCCTTTGATTAGCGACTAATGAGTTGTGCCCTTGTACGTCAGTAAGGGCAAGTTCGAGGCCAACCCCTCCCCCTATGACCGTTCGGGCGAAGGAAATTGAGAAAGGAGATGTTATAGAACAGTAATGCACCTATATACAATCACTCTTATGCACACATTGCAATAGGTAGGGGAAAGGCGAGAGAAGCGACAGGAGGGGTAAGGGGGGGGGGCAGTGCGTATGAGTAACACAAGTACAACAACTCATCTCTCTATACACGTTGGATGATGCAAGGAGGCAGTTGAGGGAAAGTGAGTGAATGGACGAGAAGGCTTTGAGAAACAGTGACCGGAGGGTAAGAAGGGCGGGAGGAAGGCACGAGCTTCTTTCCCTTCGTGCAGTACGCTTCCTCGGTCCAAAGTCAAGGCCGCTGGAGCACGCGTAACTCTTGATGAAAATAAACTGCGTGGAACGGAGAACACGCGAAACACGGGGCACCGCGCACCGTTATGCATGACACGCTGCTTATACACTTGCATATACATGCACGCGTGTGCGCTTGTTAAGCGAGGTCTCTTCAGTGCCTGAGCTTGCATGCAGCGTGCGGTATCGTGTGTGAGAACATCGAAGCTGAGAAAGAAAGTAAGAAAGCTAAAGAAGAAAGGTGAGGTGAAACTGGCACGGAGAAACCGCGAGCGAAGAAAGGCAAACGGCAACAAGTGGGAAGGAGCCATACCACGTGACTATATCTGTATATGTATTTATCTATATACACAAGGGGTGTGAGGCGATTAAACAGGCGCGTATGATAAGCAAAAACGCGCGCGCGCGTAATCGGCGGGAAAATTTATGGCATATTGTATGAGAGCGCCGCCCGGGAACCGCCTCGCGCGTGGCTTCGAGAAAGAAATGCTAGAGAATGAAGGCATGTTATACGTGGAGTGCGGCTTGCGCATGCGCGAGACTCGAGACCTTTTTTTTTTCCTTTTGTTCTTTTATTGGTCGAGACCCCGGACGACTTATTTTGGGTCTCGAGCGGGCTATTTGCATACAGCGCCGGTCCCCGCTGTAAGTTTAATCTCTTTTTTTGTTTGTTGCACGACCACCCTGACTCGCTCTCTATAGATTCCTTTTTTTTTCTTCTTTTTTACATATAGCCGCAATTGTTTGAGGAAATACAGAAACGAGATATTGGTTTGTTCTAGCCCTCGTGTATACCTTTGGAACGTTATATTGGAAGGGTCACGAGAACGTGAGAGGGCGCTGCTGCGCATAGGAGGACCTTTGGATGGCGAATATAGAGAAACAAAAGTAAGCCAATGCAAATGCTTTGTGCGGGACTGCGGGCCGAATAATTGGTTCTTGGTCGTTCTCGGCCACTGGATGACTGACCGCGAAATGGGTGCGGCTGCGCGTTCCGGCTTTCTGCATTCGTTCCTGAATTGTAATGAGTTCTCCGTAACCCGCGTGGGAGTTCCTTTGTCTATTGTTATTGTTTTCTTTTACGGTGTCTCTGTGCCAAATATTTCTGTCTGCTTGCCTCGTATTCGAGCATACACAAATCGTGAAGAGAAGGTGCACGTGTTCTTACACCCTCACACAAAGGCCCTTTTGCAACCGTGTGATACCGCTGTGTCACATATAAAAGGACCGATATAGTCTGTTTTCTTTCTCACTTATTTTGTTGTTTTTATTTATGGTGTATCAATGTTGTATTGTTGGTTGTGCGAGAAGAGAGAGGTTATAGAGAAAGAAAAACACTGAGCGAGAGTGAGGGAGAGAGAGAGCGAAGTGCAGTCTTAAAGTCACAATGGTTTATTGTCTAAAGACTGTGTGTGGTATAGAAGCATCATCATAGCGGCGTCGGCTGCTTTCCTTGTGTGCCTGTTCGTTTCACAATAGGGAGAACTTGGACGTTTCGCTATGCAAATGTATATTTGGCAGTCGTCGACGCGTCGTTGAGCGTATAATGAAGCAGGAACAGTTGCCAAGAATAAAAACCGAATGCCTTCCGCGGACATTTCGAATATGCACCACACTTCATGCGC
The DNA here is from genome assembly GCA_013339685.2 of Hyalomma asiaticum. Lineage (NCBI taxonomy): Eukaryota > Metazoa > Arthropoda > Arachnida > Ixodida > Ixodidae > Hyalomma > Hyalomma asiaticum. The sequence goes on from CM023485.1 coordinate 88,703,490, forward strand.
CTGTATTAACATGACGCATTAACATTCGGCGTTGCGCAGGCCTGCGCAGCGAAACACGAGTACGCGCGAGACCCGAAGGCTTATTGTAAAGCGTCAATAAACCTAAAATCTCATGTGCCTTCTGTCGCCACGTATATAGTTAGTCTTTGTAGTGCTGCTTTACTCGGCTTCTGATCCGACTGAGTCGCGGGATTGAATCTCGGCCGCGGCGGCTGTATATCGGTGGAGGAGAAATGTTGAGGCCCGTGCGTGTGCGATGTCAGTGCACGTTAAAGAACCCCAAAATTGCTGGTCAAAATTTCTGGAGCCCACCACTGCGTCCCTCATAATCATGATTAGCTGGTTTTGGCACGTAAAACCCCAGAAATCAACCAATTTGTAGTGTTGTTTGCACATTTGCAAAACAATTTCGGTTTGAGAACTCGTTGGAGCACTCGCTGAAGAAGGCCGTGGGAATTATGGACCTACGAACGATAAGTATAAAACCGAAATCGTGACGCGGTTTACATTACAACATTAGTGAATATTAAATAAGGCGTGCATATTGTGCTAACTTACAATTATTTCTCACATGCTCAACAGTTACTGACTAATGTGAGATAGCACTGTTAGTTCACTGGCTGCATGATAGTGATTTATTTTGATTATTCGCGCTGCAATCACATGTAACGGGGCGGTACCACGTGCTTGGCACCTCTGTTGTGGCCGCGGCCCAGTTCACCACATATATACCGCTTGCACGACGCCCAGCTATATATATTGCCGCAGCATACAACACATATCTAGTTTCCCTCATCTTTAGATCTATTGTATACTGAGAGAGGTGCAATACATTGTATTGGATGCGTTATCCGGAGGTTATGGGCTCGGTCATGCACCACCGGCGACTGGTGTGTTCTTTCGTCCACTGTAATTTCTTTCCATGGATTTATGTCATAACTATACTACACTACAGCTAAAAACTACAAATAACTTCCCCCAATGCTTTCCCTGGGCCTCATTGTCTATTAGCTTCATGAGACTGTACTGAGAGGTATGTCGCCAGATAAATGCACTTAACGGATGCGCTTTGTTAAGGCGTGTAACAGTATGATCCACAAAGACGGGTCGCAACCTTGAACACTATACCGTGCAGCACTAGGTCCGACAGGAGCCCTACGGATCGATGCCAGTACATACTAAGGGACGAAGCCAAGGGAAACTTGCGCACATGTGCACGCCCAACTGCTCACCACCCGAAAGTCTCGAGAAACATGTCTAAAAAAAAAAAAGACAAAATAGAACACAATAGCGTTTACATGCACCACTGTGGCTTCCACTAAAGCTCGCGGGTATTTCTATGCGAATCTGCACCTTGCATTGTGCTCGAGTTCAGGCATCTTGCGCCTTCAACTGAAGGTGGCTTGCGACTGACATCGAGCCGTGCGCTTATAAAACGCCGCGTGCGTAATTGATTTGTTCCGCGAAGAACGTGGTGGTGCGCATGTGCTTTGTGTTCGCCACGGATCGGCGTGTACAACGAGGGCACGCTATTCACCGTTGCTTCCCGCTTTGGCTTGTACAAAAGCTAATCGACCTTGTCTGATAAGAAGGGAGGTGGGGATATCGGTTCTCAAGACATCTTTATGCGATTGCTGTAGCCGATGTGGCCCCGGCGTATACATAGCTGCCGCTGAACATGGTCTGGTTATATCCTCTGCACCCCTTTTCCGCATCTCCTCTCTTCAGGTCTTTACTTCAAGTCCTTTCTACAAGTCTTTACTTGTAGATGGCCGTGTCGCCTTTCTCCATATAATTCGCTTATACTGCTTATACGCCCGTGTTCGTGGCTTAAACTTTCTTTCTTGTTCTTGTGTTTCTTGCTTCGTGGTGCATGTTTTAACAAAAGTATATGGAACACAGGTGTCTTGGAAAGCTTGCCCCCCCCCCCCCCTCCCCATTCCGCCTTTCCTTCTTTTTTTTTCATACTTTCTCAGCCAACGAGAAACTGAGGCTATACCGTTGCTAGAGCCCTTACGTGCACAAAAACGAAACATAAAATTATCAATGTGAGCACAAGGAAAGCAACATGAAAGAGTGCAGACGCCGTATAGGGAGGGGTTCTACGCGGCCTGCCCGTCACCGATCGCGATGCCTACAGCCCGCATGATGCTCGGGTTGGGTGTGTTCGCATAGATATGGGTATATAAAAATGCGTTCCTCTCCGCGTGATCCTCTCGGAACCGAAGAATATGTACATCGGTTTCTCGCCAAAAGGCGTCAGACGCGAAGCTCGCCGCTTTGCATGGGAAAAAACAGGTAAAGGTTGAGCAGAGATGCTGGAAAAAGTCGAGTCGATAGGTCCCAGCGGAGGTGTTCACGAAGGAAGAAGGGGGAGGTATGGGGACAACGGGAGCGGGCGTCTTGAGGGAGGAAACAAGGATGACAGGAGTGGTGGCGTGGTATACAGCTACGCGACCGAAGGTATACGGAAGAAAGCGAAGAGAGAGAAAGAGATACGTATAAGAAGCGAAGGAAGCTTGGATTATTCATAGTTTGCCGCAACATCAGTCAAAAAAGGCTCGCACAATCGGCGACCCTCGCGTTCCTCTGCGTGGCCCTCTTGTGGAAGTCTTCCCCTCCCGCCGGCACTCTCTCTGGGTCATGTCGCTATCGGTGTCACGTTTTCAATTCGCGACAGTTTTTGAGGGCTCCGTGTTCACGGAAGCAGAAGAGAACGCGAGCAACGGAAGAAGTGCCGAAACTCTCCTTCGTTCGCGAAAGAAGAAGAGGAGGAAACAGGAAAGAGGCCCTCGCACGCGCAACCAAAAAAGCGTCTTACACCACCGCCAGTTCCCGCTTTTCTCGCTCAAGAAAAAAACCCCACGGGGGTTCTTGCATACATCTGCGCGTTATGCGTATATACATATTTCTCGCCGTTCTTTCTCTAAGGGGGCTGTAAACTAAACGGTGTCTGGTTTCGCTCACCTTCTTTGTGGATCACCGTCGTATGTGCTGGTATATCGATGCGGGGTCTCTTCATATAAGTTTGTAATGCTATATCGAGTTACTGGCTACTTCGCGCCGGCTCGCTTAGAGACCGCACGTTTGGAAGGAACTCGAACTGAAAGTATTGGCATCCTGTACAGCTTTGTACTTTATCTGTCGGAGGAGATATTCAATATCAGGTAATAATGACATTTGGGCCCTGTGCTAAAGCGTCAAAGGCACGTTGCCACTTCAATTCTTGTGGACAGTACATAGACGGAAAGCCATCTGATATTTACGATCGAGTGGGGAAGGCGGGGTATGTGGAGGTTTGTGTGGCATGGGCTAACTCAGTGTTCTCTATGTGCATATATGCGGGTCCGAACATTTTGGGACTGGTGGTATATATATGAATCTATACACGATGTTTCGACGAACGTTGGTATATAGCGAAGTGGCGTTTGACAGATTGCACGATGTTCTCTGGTCAGTTACAGAATAAGTTTGTTGCTTATAGCGCATACCTCATGCTGATGACGGTATACATACTGAATCGTACACATCATATGAATTTGGGCGCACTTAGCGGAATTGGTCCTGAGTGGGCAAATTCCAGGGATACTCGCATGTTCATAAGTATTTGCTAAAACGCAAGTTGTTTTGAGTAGCCTCATGATGTCGAAGGATTTGAATACGGGTGCTGCATGATACACGGTTTCAGCTCCGTGTCATCGTCAAGTATTTCTAACGTCAAATTAAGCGACCGCTGTCACGAAGCGATGTTGATCTATATGTTTAAAACCCGCTTCGGTTCCTGAATTACCTGGAACGTCAGCGCCACATTAGAAAGGAAAACCACGTAGAAAGCGTAGCCTCCATTATTATATACATTTTTCCTTCTTCTTCCCAGCTGGGCCCGAACTAGACGGCCAGCGCTGGTTGTATACACGTGTATATACGCTGAAACTCGCTGACACCCAGTAGCCCGAGAAAGCAGGGAAGAGCGATCCTGCTGGGCACACTCAGCGTCCCAGTGTTTTGAGCAAGTCACCATGAGGCGTTTCAAAAGCGATTATTATTATTTGCTCGTTGTCTTGCAGCAGAAGCGTGAGCTCAAGCCTTGTACACACACACTGCATATGTTCTTTACTTCTCTCGGCTCTCTCCTTAGCATTCTTCCTTTCTTTTTCTCCTCCAGGACAGTCTGGGAATGAAGTGGATGCCATAGGAGCTCCGGAGGCCTCTAGCCATGCAACTGCACTTGGTGACTGGGGCGGCGTCTCCCTCGCCTCCTTCGTGTCCCGTCTTTGGTGTGAGAGCGGCGCCTTTATAAAGCCATTTGGTGCTTGCACTTCCTGAGTAGTTTTTAATGAGAGACCTCGCGGATTTCTTCCCGTATAGGGGACGCCTCGAGCTAAACAAAACATGTCTTCCCGGGCGAACTGCACGCCGTCCGAGGAAGAAAAAAAAAGTAGATAAAAGAATCGATAGACAAAGCGGTAAGAGGGGTCACAGAAGGTGGTTGGTGGTGGAGCGACCAAAAGCAAGATGCGCATTTGACGGCTCCCTGCTGTTTTACGAGCGTTCTCAGTCTAAGACCGACGACAGCAAAGCAGACTGCTTATATGCTGCTGTATGAGTGCGTGCATGCATAGTGGCGAGGCTTGCAGGAGCGCTCCAGCGGGCCCTCGCGAAAGCTGCAGCACTTTGAATGCGGAGCGTTGTTCGGAAAGCAACATTACGTCACATTAGTGTGCTGCATGTTTTCCTTGTTCTTCCTTTACACCTTTCCCCACTCTGTCACTGCTTATTCCATTTACCCTTATCCTGAGTGCAGGGAGTCTGCCTGTATACATTCACTGACGATAATTCCTGCCTTTTGTTCCGTCTCGTTCCTTGAACCAGAGCGCCCAAGGTGTCCCAGAAGTCCTTACCTCATTACAAACGTGCACAAGGCAGAAAATATGACAGGCACATTTATTTTATGTCGGATTGCATGCGACATCATCAAGTGGTTTGTGTGCACATACATGCTCAGTGTTACGTTGTTTGTTATAAGGAGCAGTGACGAAACAACAGCTGAATTCGGACGCCATTCGAAAACCAAAAGAAAGCCCAGTGTGTATTCTGGTGTCACGACTGATTTATGTCTGTGGTTTTGCGTCCCAAAACCGGGACGTGATTATGACAGACGCCGTATAGTGTATAGGACTCCGGAAATATCGACCACGTGGGGTTCTTTAATGTGCACTGACACGCCACAGCACATGCCTCAGCATTTCGCCTGCATCGAAACGCAGCAATCACGAGACGGGGACACTTTTTAATTTTATTTATTTATTTCACAATACTGCAGGCCATGACAGGCCCGAGCGGGAGTGGGAAATCAAGACATAATTAGTATAAATCGGATGTACAAATGAATAACGCCATTAACAATCAAACAAGGTTACATCGTTATACATATAATACGTACTTAGTAACAAACAAAAAGAAAACTAAAAAAAATTTTCCAGTGCCGTCTGAAAATCGTCTGAAAATCAGCCTCCTCGACGATGGTTTTAGGAAGAGCGTTTCAATCAGAAACTGCCTGGGGAAAGAAAAATGCCTTGGTTTTAGCAAATATTGGTTTCAGTGCACTTTTATGTGGCATGCGACGGACACCGACAACACGTTAGAGGATTCAGAATTTGGTATGCGAAGTTTAACGCATCAGGAGGTATGTCGTCTGTGGTCTCTGCCAGACAGGCCAGGACTTAGCGCAGAAGCTTCCGAAAGTGAGAGCTGCCTTCGTGAGAAGTCCCAAGTAGTGTATACAGAAAAGCTTGAATATGTCGTTTTTCATTTTACGGTATGAAAGAAGCGTTTGTGCGCCACACTTTGTCTGCCTTCTGTATATTTCTAAGCAGACAAGGACTTTTGGGACATCCTGTATTTCTCCTGTTCGTGCTCGCTTTCACCCTGTCATAATGTGATGTGTATATATACGCCGAGTCTCAGGCCCGTAGGCAGGATTTTTTTTTTTCTGGAGGGGCCGTATTGCTGAAGGCCTTGCCTATTTTAGAAAAACATCTATTTTCATTATTTGTTTTCGGTAAGAATCGCAGTATGTACAATAAGCGACTTTTTAAATTCAACGTTAGTAATTGGCTTAAATTTTATGTTATTAGCACAACGTAATGTTATCAGCAACAGCGCTCCCAGTCAAAATTTCGGAAGGGGGCCCGGGCCCCTAGAGTCCCCCCCCCTGCACACACACACACACACACACACACACACACACACACACACACACACACACACACACACACACACACACACACACACACACACACACACACACACACACACACACACACACACACACGCGCACACGCACACACGCACACACGCACACACACACGCACACACACGCACGCACACGCGGCTACAGGCCTGCTGCTATATGTGGGAAGTCTTGCTTTTTGTGGGAAAGATGACGGAGTCATGCAGGGAAATCGCTCGTAAATATTCTGGCTCAGTATAGCTGTTCGTATGCCTTTAGTTCACCGCGTTACTTGCATTCGAAGCGTGGAAGCTGGAACAAGACGTGAAGCTTCACTGTTCCTACCACAGCACGTTACAAAGTAACAATGCAGAAACAGCAATGCTTATTGTTTTGCAGATATTTCTCGACTACCTCGCCTCGCGCGAATTTATACACAGAAAAGATAACGCATTTTATGTTGACCAGCTAACTACACAGGGCTTAATTGTACCAAGCCTGCAGGTTCTCTAGCTACTCCGTTCCAACATCCATGTACATAGGCGAGACCAAGAAAACAAAAGATCAATATAAAAGGAACTCTTTAGTCGCCAATATGCACTTTTTTGCCGGGATGACGAAAAGGATGTATGGGAAGAAACAAGAGAGAGAGAGAATATTTTATTGATGAATCCGGAGATGTTAGCCTGGTTAATGGCCTGGCTTGCTACTCCAGGTGTTTAGCGGTGATTATGATAGTGATTAAGCAACAAGAAAGAAAACACAATCAGCACTACTTATGCGTCTGACAAATAAAGTTTTATTCAGTCTCTGGTGTTCTAAAAAAACACTATAAAGTACACTTAATATCCCCAAGATGACGCTGCTATGGATCATGCGGAGTCCAAGACTCCGAGAAGTCTGCTCTCCGACTCTTGTGGATTTCTTTTTTCGAGCGTGGTGTCTACGAACTGAAAAGAGGGCGTTCACACACGACGTGACCAACCACCTGCTTTGCGCCAACTAACTTCGCATTCGGTATTTCTCGCCGTTCCCGTGAAAACAGCATATAGGAATTTGTGAAAGCTGACCGCAAGCCGGCATGGTCGCAACAGATGCTTTTCAGCGGTTGTTGCTAGAAGAGAACAGCCGAGTTCGTCCACGGTGTTTCCTAACATTGTTGCTCTGATTCGTGTGCTTTCTTCTTCCGCTGCCGGCCACCCCCTTCGTGGGGCCTCTTCGCACGTGTCTGGAATGCCGGGTCGGTCCGACGCACACATTGTCCACGCGGGGCCCAGCGATGGACGACGAACAGATCACGCGGTTTCCGTGATCGTCTTGGCCGTCGTCACCTCGGCGCCCCCGCGTCTGGGCCTCCCTGTGTGCACGGCCGGCCGTTCGCGTCTCCTCCGATGCGAAGCGAACGCATCGGTCATCTTTTTGTTGCGGAATGCTGCGCTGCGCCATCGTGACGGCTCGATTAGGGGCCGCCACTGCGGGCGCCGCCTTTGCCTCCCTCTTTTCGTCGTGGCTCCACGTGTCTCGCATCCTCCTGTCAATGGTATTTATTTTTATCTTTTCACCTTTGTGTGACACTGCGGTGCCTTGGAGGCCACTGTCGCTCGCTGTCCGACTGCGACAACAGCGTCCTTTCTATTCTCGCCGCCGCTTATAGATAAGATTGGAGTTTTTCGACGTTTGCGATATGCATACTGTGAGGTCCTTGTTGCATCTTCAGATCATTTTGCTACCCCGACGTGCCTTGTACATTCTTTTCTCGTTATCCTTTTTTTTGTTGTTTTTGTGGAGTGCTTCTATAGCCTTCGTTGTTTTCTTATGCACTTACTATTTATTTATTTACTTATTTATTTATTCATTTATTTATTCATTTATTTATTCATTTATTCATTCAAAATTTCTTACAGGCCCATTGAAGGACATTGAGTAAGGGGGCATCCGTGCCAAAATTTTCAAAGCTGAAGAAATGCTATGCATGCTTACCACGACTTTGCACCACGTCTGACCGCATTTTCAATAATTTCCTGCGTTAGCTCAAGAATATTGCGTGTACCTTCTCCAGCTTCCGCTCCTCCAACCAAAATGATGATAAGTCTAACGTGACATCAATTAGCCTGCATTTTGAGCTTTTTGTCAGTGGCCAGCAGCAGCCTTGGTGGTACGTTCAGCGGAATTGGCTGGACACCTCTTGCGAACAGTTCTGTGCCAATCAGTTCTTGAGTTATCAAGATACCAAGATATCAAGATACCAAGATATCAAGATACCAAGATATCAAGAATCGGCCTGTCGCGAAAGAACATCAACGGAGGCATAACCTGATAACTACAGCGCGCGAGATCCGAAAGTGCCAAATCGGTACAGCGTGCAAAACATGATAGTGCTAAGCATCCATGCAAGTTATGAATATACTATACTATATATAGCAGCTCCTAACGTCCACAGTTTGCTCTATAAAGTAACGTGAGCCAGCAGTATTTATGCAATCTCTCTCTGCAGTGAGATCCATGTTTTTCGCACGGAATGCCCAAAATCGCTGCGCGTTATAGGTTCGCCCAATGCTCACGTTCTGCACAGTTTGTGTGGAATGACTATTGAGAGCAGCTCTTTTACGAAATGTCTTATGGAGATCTTGTCGCAATGAAACGTCGCAAAAGCCAAGCCGCGCTATACACGTCTCTCGCTCAGCATCTGTAGTTCACTTTCACAGGATTCGCATATCACAAAACCACGGCCCACACCTCCATCACTGTCTTCACATTCCCCGACGATGCTTCAGGTCGCGCAGGGAAATCTGTCAACCAGGTGTAACATCGTCATTCACGCGCCACGCAGCACAAGTCAAGTATATGTATACTCGCCTCTCCCAGCGCTGCACCACCCCGTATACAAACGTGTGATTGCGAGTTGGTCATTACAGCTCGGGCGAACTGATTAAGACACCCCCGCGGGGCCCAAACCGCGGCTGCTCGCGCTGCCATGGCTCTATATAATGCGAAGCGCGCGCTTGCATTTATAATGAAGTCAGATTCCTCCCTTCTTGGTCTCGCCGGACGCACATGTGCGAAATCAAATTGGCTGTGGCGTCCGAGCTCATCCCTCAAAAAAAGAGAGGAGGACGATCCCAAGGAAATCTAACGCAATTACATCACGGCCGGCCACACCGTGGTCCACGAACGATGCTCGGCGGTCAACCGGCACGTTTTTCACGCGTACGATCTGAACGTTCTCTCCATTAGCCGCGCCACACCATGCATGCAGGCCATAGCGTGACTTCCCACCGGGCGTCCCCTCGCTCGCATCCCTTTCCTGCATCCATCACGAGGTGCCAGTTCCACGTATTTCCAGCACCGACCGCGTGCGGGTGAAAATGTTGGCGCCCGCATTGTAACTTTTAGGTCTAATCACGTTACAGGTGCGCGACTTCGCGTTTTATTTCGTCGCTGGTCGTAAAACTTCGAAATCTCCGCCTCCCGCGTCGCGATCCGTGTGTCGTTTAAGAAACAAGACACCGAGTTGGCGCCGACATGCTTATGCTATCACGCTACCGGGGTTGCGCGCCACTCTCGCTTCGCGTCATGCGTACATTTAAGCGTGATGGTTCGCACGCTGGATGTGGGATATATGCGTTTGTGTGTATGTCGTATATAAGGCGTTAGTACGAAGCGCTGCATAGTTTTCATATTGCCGGCACAAGCGCGATTTTATGTCGCGAAGCACATGTTCTCACGCGCACCTTGACGGAGTGCACGTTGCGACTGCTGTATCACGTTTGTTGCGGCGTGTGCGATCGGAGCCACCACCCCTACACGCACGCGTTCAGCGACCTGGCACTAATGTGCGGGTTTATTATAAAAGGCCTCGCGGTGGCGTGTTGATGGAGAGTCCCGATCGTCTCCTGCGTGGCTTCTAGTATATTACCGGCCCCACCTCGTCCTCCATCGGCTGCGGAGTGTAAGGCGGACAGCCGATTACAAATCATTACGGAGGCGTGAACTGCCACGCGACGAGAATAACGTGACACGCTCGAAAAGAAGAAGAAGAAAAAAAAAAAAGAAGCGTGTCTTGCTCGTCGAGGCTTGAGCGATACAAATTCGCCAGTTTCTTGCAGGTACGATTTCATCCTCTCCTTCACAGACTGTCTTATATACTGTTTCTCGATGTTTTGTATCCTCTCTTTTTATTTTCCTTTCCTCGATCCCAACCTCAAAATCATACCCGCATGGCCAGCGCCGCACAGGCCCGCGGCGAGCGTTAGAAAACGATTTACCACAGCCAATTACAACCGGCCGCCTTGAGGGATCCCTAGGTTTTTATGCGCCCGCAGTTACACACGCGGCAGGGTCGACGAGCGTCTGTGCTGCCGGCCGAGACTGAGACGGCCCAAAACTGGGTCTTCGACGAATACACACATACACAAACGCACATACACAAATGTATATACAGTCGTGCGCTGTCGAATCAGAAATCGTTGGCTACCGACCGCTGTCCCTTCCCCCCCTTTCATGTGCCGCATGGTTGGCTCTGTGCTTTTCTCTTCCTCCTCTATCCGAGAATCACTTCTCGAGCAAGGGTGTCCCGAGGAGCACATATGTCTATGCGCCTGCACCCGCCGACAGATGCAGGCATGTGGGAAGGAAAACAACAACGCAAACCGAGTCTCTTGAAAAAAAGACCGTGGGAGGGAGGGAGAGAGAGGCCTCGGAGTGGTGGCGCCGGCGTGCATGCAGTGACGGCCTGCATGCCGTCCGTGGCTGCGGTGTGGTCGAAGGTAAATCATCCCTTTGGCGCACAGGAGAAGCATCGCCGGCGCTGGTCAGTCGTGTGTCCCGTCGTTCGTGTGTCATTACGCTAATAAAGCGCGACGCTGAAGGCAGAGCCCCTCGGCGCCATTAGGGGCGTCCCGAGCGCGGCGGCTCGGTGATGGTTCTCGGGCCGCCCGACGGGTCCGTTCACGACGCTGCCGCTCGTGGTTCGTGCCATCAGCCGGAAGTCGAAGCCCTCGGAGAATCCCTCTCGTGAGCAAAATCAAAAATGAAAAGGACGAAGGGGGCGTGATCTGTGGAAGCTGGGAGGGTTGGCAGGCGCTATATATACCCGTCTTGGCTGGCGCGTTGATGAAAAATTAAAAAAAGAAAATAGAGCTCCCGTTTTGTATCATCGTCTGCAAGGCGAGAGAGGGGAACCGCAACATATAGCCCCGTTGATGTCCTCTTGTGTCGTGCCGATGCCCGAATCTCATAAACCATTTCGATCGACATCACCTTCTCCCTCCACCATCACCTGCTCAAATCATTCATCCGCGTTAGCATCAAAGAGAACCGCAAGGCGAGCGTGACACGGCGCCCTGATACGCGACAGACTTTCCTCTAAGATACTTAGGAAGGCGAGACGCGTTCTGAGTGGAACGAGGGAGCGTCAGCGCACGCTGCCGTCGCTCATGTGAACGACGCAACCCACCATTGCACCATTCTGTGTAATGCAGTGCTGCCCTGTAATCACGCGCGTACAGGCCACGCGCGGCGCACGTACGCCGCGTGTGCATGTCTAGGAGGCGCACACGACTCCTCCGTGCTTGTCGATTATGCGCGTGCCGCGCCAGGTGAGCATCGAAAGAAGCGAGACGGCGTCGTGTAAGCACCCACCCACGAGCACGCGCACACAGTAGCTTTCCGAAGAAGGAGAAAGGAAGCCGCCGCCTGTCAGCAGTGAACGTCCCACGCCGTATCGGTCTCCTCGCTTCGATCAGAGACAAATTCCCAGGAGCGGCGCCGAGGCGTCTGCGTAGCGCCGCGCGCTTAGCTGTTGTTGCGTGGAACCGGAGCTGACCGAGAATCCCGGCGGTAATCCCCTTGATGGTGCGCCGAGGGCCCCGCACTTGGCTCTGCGCCGCTTGTCTTCGCCAGCACGCCCCCGATCCCGCGGCGCGCTCTAAGCTTTCGGCATCTCTCCTTGGGGACCTCTTGCCTTTCTTCTGTACGCGCCGATCGGTATCGCTTCTTTTGGCTCTCCCGTGTGTTCGCGTATGCTGACCGGATGCGCGCGTTCCTGTATCCGATCGAGTTGCTTGGAAGACCGTCGGGCCCGTAGTCATTGCTCGTCACCGGTCGCTGAGCAAGATCGATGCGATGGGGATTTTTAAGGCTGCCGATGTTGTTATAAAAAGAGAGAGAAGGGGGGGGGGGATAGAAAAGAGAGAAGATTCAGTTTTGCACAAGAGCGAAGCATTGATTGATTTATTTCTCCGGTTGTACGTTTCAAAACCACGATATATGGTGATCAGAGATGCCGTATATATATAGGCTCCGGAAATATCGACCACCTGCAAGTTCTTTGACGTTCACAGATATCGCACTGTATACACGCGCCTCAAAATTTCGCCTCCGTCGAAATGCAGCTGCCGCGACCTGGATTCGATCCCGCATTCCTCGGATCAGCAGCCGAGCGCCGTAGCCGCTATAGAACACCGTGGCGGGACAAGAGCGAAGTCTCGGAAGCGTATATAGATGCTGAAGTCGTCTCGAGAACGAGGGCGCGATAAGACGAAGAATTAATTTTATTAATCGAACTAACTTTATTAAGTGGGTCATGGCGGCTGCATTTCGATGAAGTCGAGATGTCGAGGCCCGTGTACTGTGCGTTGTCAGTGCACGTTAAAGAACCCCAGGTGGTCGAAATTTCCGGAGCCTCCACTACGGCGTCTCTCATAATCATAACGTCTTTTTGGGACGTAAAACCCGAGAAATCAATAAACTTTATTAAGTTAACTGACTGGCGCGGTTGAGGCCCTAAGGACCAGGGAACTCAGTGGTATATAAGGAAGGAGCGAACCAGTTGGTGTCACACCTCGATGGCGAACGACATGGGACCGTATAGGAAAACCGCGCGCCGTGGTCGGTCATGACCCATAGGAAAGATTACAGAAACAACGGCGAAAATGATCGCACGTGTAGCATAGATTCATATGTATACCTCCCCGGCACAAGGAAATACTGACACGCGACCTCGCAATCACTGTTTTGCCATATATTTTCTTCTTTGAAAGCAGAGTGCTTAAGCTAGGAATAAGAAAGCAATAAACGTCTTATAGCGAAGTACTTTTTCATGGGTCTGCATTTTGTACTTGTCATACGCGTCATATGTAGCAACGTCGAAAGCGAGTTGTAAACGTTATTTAATAGCAAGAGCCCAAGGAGAACAGCCAAGGGCCAAAAGGAGCCAAGAAAATAATGCGAATTTACATTACGATTAACATGCAAACGATTAAGTCAATTAATCTTCAATTGCGGTTTTAGACATGCCAGGTATGTGCCGAAGTGCCTCCGCACCATGCATGACAAGGGAATTCCCTGAGTGGAAACACATTGGAGGGAGCTCCCAGTTTGTGTTTGACTGCGTGCTTAACCATTTTGTTCGGTATAGAGGGGCATATAATAAGTGCATTCAGTCACTATGCTCAAATGTGCATTGTAAATTTACATGGACAGCACTGAGAGCTGACATGTTCCTGTGAGACATGATCCGAGTGGTAGAACGAGAAACAGTAGATGGCGGGGCTAATTAACACGGATCAAGCGAACGCGCCTACCAACATCCGAATTTACGATTCTTTCGATCGTAAGGGCTCTGTTCCGTTGGTCGCTTTCCTTCGTTAATAATATGTGCAACATCGTAACTGGCTAAGAATTTCTCCTACGGATAATTGTATAGGCTAAGATGTTCCCTGTATGCAGGCCCTGTTACGCAACATATATTATGGAGCCTTTATAACAATTTCCTCTGTTAGTGGGGGGGGGGGGGGGGGGGCTTTGCAGGGTGAGTTGATCACGCACCTTTAAGCAAAAACTGCGCAAAAAGAACGACGACCCTGAAAATGAACACTGACACAACGCAAACTATATCAACTGAAAATTTACTGAAGAAATGAAGATTATGTTGCATACAAATTGATTACATAGAAGCCTATCGCTTACGGATGTTTACAAGTTTCTGTCACGTATATGTGTTCAGCTAGTATGAATCATGGTTTCCTGGTTAAATCATCAGCTCATATTCTGCGCTGTGTCTGTGCTTTTCGTTTTCGCCGTTGTCGTTCTTCTTGAACAGTTATTCTTGCTGTCCATGTAAAATAATTAAGCGAGGCATGCACTTCAGATACCATAATCAGTCGTATATAAGCCAAAGCCCTTATTCAGCAAAACATGTTACGCTGGAATCATTCGTGAGAGAAAACTTCGACCATTCCTGATGTGAAACATATCATTAGCAAAGATAGCTGACCAATGGCAAGGAGTACTTACGAGGAAAGGTTGTGCGAATTCGATTGGGTCCAAGTTTCCGAAAAAGCAAAAAGGAAAAGAAAAAAGAAAACCACTTGAAACACATCTCGAGTTTGGTGGTGCCAAGTTCTTTGCGTGGCTTTGCACATGTGCCAGGACTAAGAACTCCATCCCGTAACAATATATTTTGGGATATATCTTTTAGTAGAAGAAAACTTCCGCAGACCAGTGACGACGTCTGACCATAATGACAGAGGACAAAATCTGCGAGCTTTGCGCAGAGGCAGTGCCGCATCTAATGAAGTTCCAGCTGAGGGACTCGGCTGAGTGCCTCAGTTGGAATTCAACCGGAACTCAGTTGGAACTCGAATTTCCAACTGAGTAACGAACTCGGAGTTCGGCCACAGGCCCACCCAGGTGAACGAAACGTTTACTTCTAGAGGAATCTCTGTCATTGGCCGGGAGCCGTGACTAACCATACGTCCAGCGCGCGGATTGGCTGAAATTCTCTCTTACGAAAGATTCTGTCACAAGACGTTGCTATGCACATGGGTCCGGCGGCAGCATGTTGAAAATCCTTTTGCGTCCTATACGGACTTTTTGACATCTACGTGTCTCCCTTAGTATAAAATAAAATGCGTAACGATTCGCTGGCACTTCTAATCTTAGGGACAGATTATAGAGCGAATTTAATTCCATGCCAACAAATATATAGGAAGTAATCTAGGGCCGAACTCACGCTGCTTTTCGTTCGTAAGTGCGTACTGCCATTGGACAGCGGACTTTGATAATGATATGTGCAGCATTACGATTGGCTGGAACTTGTAAGGATCAGTTCTAGCGGGAGGCGTTTTTATGAATACGCGCCCTGGGGATTCAGAATCAATTTCTGAGATCACTTCAGTGCATGAAACCATCTTCGCTTCTCCAATCTAAAATTGCGATAATTACCGGTGGAGCAATGTAGGACAAACATTATCACATCAAACATCAACCAAAACGCTTTGCAAAAATTGAATAATTTCCCTTGGAACTGTTAGCAAGTGGGACCAAACTCACAAAACATTTCGTTCTTAATTTCAGTTGGTGATTACCCGGCTGCCTTAATGCCCTAATGATATGTCCAGCGTAATGATTGGCTAAAATATTACGTAAATGTTTAGCGCGCACCCTACCAGCCATTCCTGACACCATATAGCTCGCATCAGCTAAACATTTCTGAGTGTTGCCTAACTATTGGCAAACCTTATACTTGCTATTGCCACGTGTTGCCGGTGAATGGCGTGAGCGTCTAACGGTTAACACACACGACTTGTTTGCCCACGAGATTTTCCCGCTATTTGTTAATATATACAAGTCCCTGGGCCCAAACCACATCTCCTTCGTATAAGTGCTTTGTACTAGTTGACCAATCGGTTTTGCAAATTATATGTTGCAGCATTGGGATTGGCTGAAGTATTTTCTTACGAGCATCTTTAGCATAGGATTTTTTTTTTTTTAATACAGGCCCTCGAGCAGTTTCTTTTCGAGCGGTTAAGTGCAGCGCCTGTTCTTGAGAAAAGTCTGTATGCTGCCCTGTCTTTTCTTTTTCTTTATTTTTCATTTAATGTTTCGTTCCGGGCATCTTGTTGCCACTCGCGTCGCTTTGTATCGCCATTAACATCACCTGCTGCCAACTATACACCATCAGCATCTACACCACACGTCCGTCACTTCCTCCTCGCCCCGCCGTTCCCTCTCCTCTCTTTTCGCATTTCCAATTCATTGCGGGCCGCGCCAGCGAGCGGGCGGAAATAACAGGGTGCGCGTCGTGTAAGCGACTCGTAATGTGACGCAAAATCCTCACCTGCTTTATTATTGTCATTTTTCTCTTCTTTCCCTCCATTCCTGTTTCGCAAACCTCGTCTTCTATACCCGCAGCGCGCGTTGTAGACGTCGCATTCGCCGATCGCGTGATCACCTGCGTTTCTCGCCAGCCACCGCAGATGTCCGAAGCCACACCTTGTCGCTTCGCGGTGCCGTCGCGCGCCGCTGAGGGCGTCCTGCGGCGCGAGGCTTGGTTCAATTTGCAAAACCGATCATTTTTCTTTTTTTTGCAACTGCTTGTTTCGGAAAGCCGTGGAAACAGCACGTTCAAGACCAATCAGTGACTGTATATACGCATGCATCCCGTGTATAAGGCTGCGTGTGCGCTAGCGCGTAGCGCAGTCGCGGCTTGGCTCGGCTTGGTGCTTTCGAAGTCGGATGTCGGAACGTCTTGTTTGCGGCCTCCTTCACCGAGCTCCATTAGTGGCGTGGTTAAGCTACCTCGCGACCTGTTATTACGTGCGCAGGTCCAATGAGATACCTGGCAGATGAATATTCGGTGCGGGCGGTTCGAACAGCTCCGTTTGGTTTCCTGCTTCCCGTCCTGCATGCGTCCACAACCGCCCGTGGCGCGTTGCTATAATGCATACACGCATATATATATATATATATATATATATATATATATATATATATATATATATATATATATATATATATATATACACACACACACACACACACACACACACACACACGACAGTTCCAGACGGACTTGATTGGCCGGAATTGGCCGATGAGGTGTTCCCGAAATCGCGCTTTCTGTTATATATAGGCCGGCCGCCACAGTTAAGACGGCACGTGTTTTACACCAGCGTGAGTCACCGCGTGGAGACGGTTCGCTCCATTCATGCGCTCCTATATTTCCTTTCTCAATTGAAATTGGACTGGCTGTCACGGACTGAGGGTCTTCTTTGCCACCTGCTTATTCATGAGGTCTTCATCACTGAGTGTCTGTCCTCTACCGCCTCCGCCTCCCAGATCCCGCATGGTTCCAGCGTGCATACTCCCCGCTTTTCACTCTTTCTGCACGGGATATATGCCATCAATATGCGTGGAGAAGTTAGCACTTTTCGCCTACTGCGTGCGCAAGGGGGTGTTCGTTGATTAGATCAACTCTCCCGCCGCTTTTTCTTTCTTTCTTTCTTTCTTTCTTATTCACCTTCCACCGCTTTCGATTCTTATATCTGCTCTATTTTTCGCTTATAAGTACCCGGCTGACAGGTCCTCGCGCTGAGAATTTCACTGATAAATTCGCAGCTAATTTTCATTTGCTTCCTCTTTTCCCTATATTGTCTTTATGCACCCGAAATTATAGAGACCTGCATATATATATATACGCACACTTTTGTTTCCTTCAACAGCAGCAAGGCATTCGGCAGCGACACTCTTGACGGCAACCAACGGTGACAGGAATGACGTAATTACAAGGAGATCCCAGGGACAACATTCAAGTTGTATACGTCTTTTACTAGCCAAAACGTGGACGTGTTTATGAGGCATTATGTAGTGGGTGACTCCTTGTTACATTCTACCACGTGGGTGTGCTACACGCACGGTTACATGCGCGGATAATGCTATATTGCGTCCCCACTGGTATGAGGATTCTGTGGCAGTGAGTCGAACCCGATACTCATGTACATGAACAGCTGCTACGGGAAAGCACAGACCATACGGAGAAGGGAAGGAAGCGTTGCACGTTACAGATATGTGACTGAATCAGAGATGAGATCACCATCTTGCAAGTAAATTTGACCATGACAAGCGTGAACATATACACGTGACCGATGCTATATCATACGATATAGTAACATTTGGCGTTTATCTTTATGGAGTGCAATATCGGCCCGCTCCGCTGCTATGCCTGAGTTTTCGTTGAGGGAACAGCGCCTGAACGTTGACTGCTTTTGCTGGTAGCTTTCTAGAGAGGCACAGATTATTTAAAGGGAGCTGCGGATACTTATCGGCCAATTTAAAGAATGCAAATATTCAGCCCAGTTGCTTGCTTCAGGGCCTTTTCCGTACGTGTTCCTCAAAAAGAAAAAGAAAAAAAAGAGAAAGGAAAGAGCTCGGACTATGAAATTACTTGTATACGAGAAAAAAATGTTCTGCTAATCCTGCTACTGGACGCATCATCAGCGAAAGCACCCTGTCAAAGAGTGCTGTCGCAAAAAAAGAAAAAAAAAATACTTTTGTAAGTCAGTCTCAGATGCTGGTATAGTGACTTATGAATGAATGTTTATTGTTATGGCATTCTGGTGATTGGCTGATCGTTACAGCGTTTGAAAAATGTGCTGTCATTCTGTGAATCTGGGTTCAACAAACGGCATGATTCAGCTGACCAGCAGGCTGCAGACATTGGTTGCAAGAGCAGATAGCAACTTTCCCTTTTTGTTTTATATAATTTCAGGCAAGGAAGTTTGGTTAGCCATGGCTTCGCATATGTAGTTGTTCAATGTTCACCCTGCACAAGAAAGTAGTAGGGAGAAATAAACACAGAAACCATTCGCTTCCATAGGCCCCGGGAATGTGTTGTATAGTATAATACATATAGTGTGTTGTTTAAAGCGCCAAAGCTGAAGTATAGACAGCTTATGGTGACTGGACGCGTCTCTCCATCATTATTTAAGATGCATTAATATATTAAAAGTATTTGCGAATACCTATTTAATTTTGACAACGACAAAACTGAAGGCTGCTCAAGAAAACACAGGGGCGCGGAGACGTAAAATCAGGTGTGTACCACCATAATAATTGAGAGATTCCGTAACGCGGTTTGGCGTCAACGCACCATCAGATCTCGAGAATATGTCGAACATGTGTATATGCCTTCTCTAGTTCATGGTTACAACCCTTAATTAACTAAAGAATTTTATTTCGTCTCTTCGCGCAACGCTTGGCGGCTGAAAACGGCGACACGCTGCAGTTTTCCGCCCCACTTGAGTCGGCTGCAAAGCCTATTAGAAAAAGAAAGTGAACTAACAACAAAAGCTCAAAGACATCACTTCTGCGAGTGAGTTTCCTGCGGAACTGTCTCTTCTTCCTTTACGCTTTACCGAGCTTTACTTTAAGCCATTATTAGACTACTAGGTATATATACAACCAACGAAACTCAGACACACACTTCCAACCCCTCTATCTTTTTTCTTCTTCGCCTCGGCCGTCGAGTGTGCTGCACCTTTCAGCACCACAGAAGCGTCTTGGCAGCAGTTAAAGCACCGGCATGCCTGTGTGTGCGCGTGTGCTTCTTTGCAGTGTTCTTTCTTTCCTTCTCTCTTTCTTTTTTTCGGCCGCACCGAACGGTTGACGACAAATCGGGTGACAAACAAGGCACCGGAAACGCGAGCGTCTTTGACGACTGGCGAGCACGGCGCTGATTTATCGCCGGAGCGCATCCCTGACTCTCAACGAAGAGGAAATTAATAAATCAGTGGGCACGGCCCGATTTTTTCTTCTCGTATATTAGCATGTCTATGGCAAGACACTGCGAAGGGTCGCGCACGATTTGCGATGAACTATATGGCTTGCCACACTTACACAGGGAGACGCAGAAGGGTCTGAGGGGTAAAGAGGGACGTAAGGAGCTGGATGTGGGAAAGGAGAGAGAGTGTAGGGGGGAGAGGGGTAGCGTGGCGCCTTCCCTCCCGTGCGAGGGGTTGAGAACCCTGTCTAGCGGCGGTGACACCGCGGCGTGAGAACCGAGGTGGTATGTATAAAAAAGAAAGAGAGAAAGAGAGATAGAAAGAAAGAAAATAAAGAAAGAAACCTTCGCTTGCCGGCACTCCTTTCGCTCGCAGCTTTGTGCTCTGTCTGTGTGATTTCAAGTGGCCGCGCATTGTGTCCAGGAAGTCCTCTTGAGAGGTGCCGGCGCGGACGCCCGTACGCCACGTGGTCTGTCGCACGCTTTGGTCGCGACTTTGGTGACGTCGTCGTTTCTCAGCATCTCGCCTTCTCCTCCTCGTTCTCTGCGGCTCTGTGTTAGATGGCATCGCCATTCGCAGCTCTCCTATATACCTGTCTCTTTCCCAAGTCCTTTAATGGGGTGTTGGCCGATCGTCCGGTGCCCGACTGTTGTCCTCACGCGTCAAGGTCGGGACCCCCTGCTGATCTGCTCGATCGGTGCGCTGAAAGCGCAGGTTGACGCAGAAAGTTCGGAAAAATTGGAGCCAGCATTATAGGTGATAATATTATGCACCCTCTTCCCTGCGTCCTGTGGCTTTACTGGCGCAGAATGCCACAGCGAGCTTTTCATGGGTATATGAAAGGATTTAAAGAGGGAATTGTGGGCTGTCTTCTATTATACACTTCCGCACTTTTTGGAGATGGACTGTCTTATCATAACACTGTAGAATATATACTTTCAGATTTTATTTTTCGACCCAGCTTTTACTGTTGCAGCGTATATCCAACGGTAGCAGGGAAGGCTGGAAGGAGACATTGGCATTCATGCGCGTGGCAGGCAGATAAGCGATGGAGTTTAAATGCCGCATCCTTCGTATTGCCTCTTTTAGGCTTGTAATGATGTAGAGGCTTTCAATATGGAAAAGTGTGTGTGTGTGTGTGTGTGTGTGTGTGTGTGTGTGTGTGTGTGTGTGTGTGTGTGTGTGTGTGTGTGTGTGTTTTGAAAACAGCATTCACGGAGTCATATGTTGGCGGCCCTCAACCTTTCGTTCCTGCTTTCCTTTCGTTTACCTTTCTTGTTTCACTATCGACTGACAATCCTCGTCATCACCCTGAGTGTGCACTAACGAGAAGCTTGCCCTCTCTCGTTGGTCTACGTGTTGTGTGTCGTTTTCGGGAATACTGGCTGGTGCTCTTTCCTATACTATATATTCCTTGCTCGATTCTAAGAAGCGCGTTGTGAAGATACTCCTGCACAAAGCGATGCAGCTTTGCTGCCCTACACGTCTCACTCGGCAGCGGCCTTGAGGCCGTGCCATGCTATCAGCCAGTTGTGGCAACAAGTTTGCAGGCGCGGGATACGTTAAAATGCTGGCGAGTGCGCGAAGATTTCTCGATGTGGCACACCGTGGGAGTTGAGACCAGGTAACGTATACAGGAAAGAACTTGTTAAGAAGCTATCTGTGTATGCACACGTGGACGTCCGACAGCGCGGCCACCCATTCCCAGTCGACATGTCCATTCCTCACCTCCCAGAGACGGAAGAGCTGCAAAAACAACCCTTTTCTTTTCTCCTTCGCCAAAAGAGATATCTGGAGAGGGGGAGCCGCGTGTAGTGGACACCACTGACCCCCGGTGTGCGTGCGCCTGCTTTCAGTGAGCGTCGAAACGACTCACTCTTGTTCGCTCTCACGCAGAGAACCATCTTTCAAAAATTGACCCTTCCGCAATCGTTTTCGGACGCGCGTTTTGCTAAACGGCGCCCCTGTAAGCGTCCCACAGGGGGTGAGCTTGGGGCATTTTACCGCTTGTTCCAGGACTTGTGTCCACTCGTCGCAGCAGTCAGACTCGGCCCGACTTCGCACCAGGAGCCAAAAAGCAACTAACTGCTCATGCTCGAAGATGCCCGACGAAACATATAATAAATAGAGGAGGACGTTGACAAAAAGTTCCGGCGTGAAGGGGTTAAAAGAAAAGGTTGAGCAAAAGATGGAGCGCAGTACAAAACGACGAGGCTGATGATGTCGAAAGCGGTGAAGGGCAAGCAGTGGGGCGCGGGGGGGGGGGGTTGAAAGAACGCGCGTCGCAGTGTTGTCCCGAGGACGAAAAACGCCGAGAAATATCTTTTTAAACGATCCCAAACGGGCCGGCGGGGTGTCCACGCGGAGGAAAAGAGGGTTCGAGGGACACGCGACGACGACTCGAATGTCGCAGGCAGCTCTGCGCGGCCGCGGAAGCAGCAGCAGCAGTAGTACTCGAGCGTTTGTAGTGCGCGCGGAAAATTTACGACCCGACAATTGCGAGCGCGCGCGACACGTCGCGTAGCTAAAAGGCGAGCCCCACGCTGCAGAGCGAAAGTGGAAATAAAGGGGCTCTTTGCTGGGCCTCGCAGAGAACGCCTGTAAAGCACCGGCACTCAGCGGGAATAACAGCAGCGGCTTCTGTGTACACGTCGCACGATCGCCATTTTCCTGAATGAGCCTCCCACCCTCCTCCTTACTTCGCCTCTTCTCCCATACCCTTCTGGGACTACTGTACCCTGCCGGATGTCCAACTGACCACAGGTCTCCGCTTGGGGGTGGCCTGCAGACGAAACGACGCTGCTGCTGCTGATGTTGTTCTGCGGTTGTTCCGAATACTGTCCGGGTGCTCGGATCGTTCCTTCGTTCCTTCGTATAACCACAGGGCGACCTTGGTCGTTCAGTGGCGGCTTGGCGTCGGAATGTCCTTTCCCGGTGGTTCGCTTCCGAGGATTCGTCTTTTCAGTGCTTTGCGGTCAACTCGTTTCCGGGATGCGGAGAGCCGTACGTCCTGTAGGGAGGGATCAGCGTGGCGATTGTTCTCGCCTTCAGTGGCGACGGAATGCAACTGGATGCAGCTGTGTCCGTCCGGGTAAGCGTTGCCATTTTTTTTTCTTGATTGTTAGCCTTGTTAGCGCCGACAACGACAAGGTGGCTGACGCCTGTTGACCAGCCTCTCATTCGTGGCGCCGTCAGAGCAATCGTGAAAGGCAGACGCTCTTCAAAAGGAGACGCTGGCAGGAAAGTTCGATCTCTCTGGCAGGGTACTAACGATGACCTTAACTGTGTGTGTGTGTGTGTGTGTGTGTGTGTGTGTGTGTGTGTGTGTGTGTGTTTGTGTGTTTACCTTTCTCCCGTCCTATGTCGATCGCTTGTAGGCACTGAATAGCAGCCAAAGTATGATGTATGTCGATACTTGTGCAAGCAGCTTCGTGTCCCTGGCCCTAAAGTTTTCTCCATAGAGGTTAAAGTGAGTTTTCGTAGCTCGTAATATATCCTCAATGTCATTAAGAAATGAACTATTTCCTTAATGCAGTTAAAATGTGTGCGGTAAATAGCAACTACAGGTTTCTCACAGCGCATGTCGAACGGAACGAAGCTATGATCTGTGTTTATTCACATATTTATACCGTACGCTGGCAATCTGATATGATAGACAACAGATACGTTGGGCGTCTCCTTCACCAACGCCTGCAGGCGCCGTGACAACGGCAGAAAGGGTTCCTCAGCACCTTATAGCGTGGAAAATTCGGAGTGCTCACTGGCGCGACGCCTGTATTGCCTCGGACGGAACTTGCAGGCCGGGATTCCTGCTTGTGACTCGGCTCGGTTTCGGTGCCGTATAGCTAGCCGGAGTAATTAGGTAATCGATTCGTCTTCATTACACCGAACTGCGCACGCCGTCGGTACAGCGCTGCAAGCTCGCGCAGCGTTCCCTGATGCCTCTGCCGCGCTAATCTCTCTCACCAAGAAAACGGTGTCATTGTGCCGGGGTCTTAAGCACCGCCGTTTGCCCTTCGCATCGGCGTCTCCTTTAGTATTTGTTTGTTTGTTTATTTGTTTGTCGTGCTCCACGTGTATTCCTTCCGCTGTTGCGAAAGGAGTAACTTCCAGGTATAATGTTACAAGGTTCTTCTCGTTCTTTAGCAGTCGCGAGTGATGTGAACGATCGAGGCGTACGTGTTCGCACTGCGGAGGTTCGCTTACATTTTGTTTTTCGTCATAGATTTGAAATGCCGAAGTGTTTAGGCTGTCGTCGACGGTATAGACAACATGTAATAAAGAAATAAATTGGAAATACTCATGACGATTACAATACTCGGGAACAAAGCTCCAAGTTAAGCTATTAATCTGTAATGCCGGAATAATAAATACCATATTAGCAGGCCACACATTGCGTGGAAATTTTCCTTGCTGATTTGCGACGCCTGGAATTGTATTGTCGTTCTAACAGCGTAATTGTGCCGTTGCGTCACGTGTTAGATTGGGTTCAAATGTTTACAGTTTCGTTGCATATTTATAGTCATATTCAGGGGCGATCAAATCTTATTCTGGCTGGTGAGAACCGTCGAGAAATTGGCGTTTTGAAGGTCGTATAGACATACAAAATGCCGATTCTCAATTTGGTTCCAGAAGTTGACAATTCTCAACGGGCCACAAGTCAACATCTGCTGTGCTTTCTTCCCAGGGAATCGACATAGTATCACAAGTTCGTTAGTCATGTAACGTGAAACCTGAAGCTTGTGAAGTAATGTGAAGTGTGATAAACTTGCCCCGCGTCTCATCAAAACTGATGGCTTCTAACATTAGGCTTCTAGTAAATGCCTAATACCAATCCAGTCACGAACCCCAGGTGGTCGAAATTTCCGGAGCCCTCCACTACGGCGTCTCTCATAATCAGAGCTGGTTTTGGGACGTTAAACCCCACAAACAACACAAACAACAATCCAGTCATGAGCTGTCTTTTACATGGGATAGCAACAGCCAAAAGAAATAAGAGGCATATCGATGTCGTATATGCAAATATATATGTGAGGCTGACAATAACATTTCTTGTGTGTGTGTGTTCTGTGTTGACTTCCATTGTCTAAATGTATCGGGAAATTTATGAGTATGAAAAATTGGGCTTTCTCGCTGAAGATCCACATATTAACGCACTACAACGACCTAACATAGGAGCAACGCTGATATATTTGCTAGGGAGGCTTGAGACGCACGCAATGTATCATATGCATTTTTATGTCAGTTTTCACAGAAACACATATTATTCGTAGGAGTATAAGGAAGAGTTTTCGTGCGTTCACACTGACAACAATATAAGATCACATCGTGAAGACGCCGACGTATTATTCTCATTATTTTATTAGTGTTAGTGCACGTATACATAGGTATATTTCTTTAGCAAATAGGAATAACAGAGATGCAGAAATGTGGGGTCTTAGCATGCACTTGGAACAGAAAGATTTCGGTAGCTTACGTTCCCGTTACATCATGATGTGTTGCATGTAACGTCGTCCAGTCGGCGTCTTATAGGTAAGATAGCACCTGGTTGGCGCGTTTGCTATAGGCGTTATTTTGATTGGATAACGTAAGGAAAACGGCTCAGTACAAAGTGAGCGTGCTCCGAGGCATGTGTTTCTGAAGCTCTAACATTGGTGAACATATATGCTGTGGCAGCATGTTTCTTCTTTGCAGTCGCAAACGGGACAAGCGTTACTGTGATGCTCCAATGCGTCACATGCCACAACTGCACAGCGCCGTGTTGCCGGACTTACCGTTGCCACAACCGATCTAAGGACTTGGGATCGATTGCGCGTCCACGCAAGCTCGGCGCCCTACAAGCGAAAGAACCCTAATGGGTCCCATCGGAAGTGGCTTTTCCCGACGTCTTCGACTAAAGTGCTCGACCAGAGGCATAGGAAGTGAACAGATGGCGCCTTCCGCTCGTCGCGTGCCATTCTGTAAACTACGCGGCTCTCGGAAACCACAAGGAGCGTGCGTGGACAAGCCTCATTCCGGGGCCAAGGCGGAGGCCCTGGTTTACCCATATCCGCTCGGCCAAAGGCTATTGCGGGGCCAATGCTTGGGTAAGGAACACTCCGAAATGTCGTCACCAACTGCCCCTCCCGCTCGATTTCATTTTCAGCTAATGTTCATGCGGTATTTGTCATGTAGTGTACCCTATTGGCACGATATCTGGGTAGACGATATTACACGTGTAAAGCTCATTATGACATACACGAAGAGATGATGAAGCTCGAAAGACAAACCGGACGTTGCTTTTGCAACGTGTTGCGAACGTTGAGCAACATGACGTCAGCACATGTCTCGCAGCGATATGCAACGAAAGATTAAGTAGCCGCAATGAGCGGTCGCGCGCTTTCTGGTCGAAACGAAACCGGAGAAACATGTCGACTGATATTTGAGAACCTGCGCTGCTGTGTCCGGTCTCTCAGTGCGGTGCGTAAGTCGTATTTAACTTTGTCTTGCACTCTTGCCTGTTTTCTTTTGGAGTCTCCACAAGCATTTGTCTTAACTGCCAATTTCTTCGAACGCATTTCCTAACCGTCAATTAGGGTCAGTTAAATTCTCACTTCGAGTCTTTATGACTGCATAGTGTCAAAACTTTATATCTGTAAATTTGTGATACAAGTTTAATTGTAGCTGCAAAACGTAACTCACCTCTATACGACATGATCGGAAGATTGCGTGCATACGGAGAAATTCCGCATGCATGTGAATTACCACATAGTCGTGGTTACAATCAAGCTGAGCTTCCGATACGTTATATCCTCTTCTAGTTGTATAAATGCCTCAGGCATACTTTCCTACCAATATGACTTTACAAAAACCGCTTAGTTTGTATAGCTACATGGGTCCATTGTGCCGGAATCACAAAAGGTATGGGATATATTGGTATACCTATAGTTGTCGCTGCAGCCTTCAGTGGTCTTTGTAAAACGGCAAGCACATTAAGGCGGCAATTTCTGAAAATTGTTCAGAAGGAACTAAAAGGTGACACAATGAAGGGAAAGAAATGCGTTCATTGTCTGGATGCATCAGAACCGTCACTGTGAAGCGGCTCTCACCAATGTCGAGATATGTCGTATGTTCCATGCTTGGTTGATATGGACTCCTCAAATGTCAAGCCTTCCCATATCCTTACGAAGTCGTCAATGAAACTGTTGTTTCTATTCACTTTTTTTTCATATTCTTTATAAATAGCCTTGCGCCACTAATGCAAGCCTCCCTATTTTTTTCCACCTCATATCCCCTATAATTTTGCACACTGTGGAGTTGAATGTCGTAGCTGGTTCGTGTGGTGGTATACTCGCGCCTTGTCCGACGTAATCTTCCACTGAAGTTCGAAGTTTATAAATTATAAACTTCGATCTTCGAAATATTATAAAATCGAAGTTTCCGTGACTGTACGATTGCGTACACATGCCCCATATGTAATTATGCACTTGTACAAAGTGTGGGTGGGGTGTTTCTTTTTTTTTTTTACCCCCGCTAAACGATAGTACGAAATGGAAGAACCCAAAAAGGCTGAAGCATCATCTCTCCAGACAGGCCTGAAGGAAGGGCTTCGCCCGCGAAGCGTGTTCAACGCGGCGCCATGCTTTGTTCCGCTATCGAACCCTAATGAGTCATACTCGTTCTGCCCATCATTCCGCCCGAGGAAATTAACGACCCCGGCGAAGTCATCTCGATACAAAACGCTCAATGCATATTTAAGGCGCGAAGTTCTTTCACGCGCCGGCCAAGGTTCCTTCCTGTATCGCTGTAAAACACCGCACAACGCTATACTCTTTACTCGTCTTATTCTCAGTTTATCTTCAGCCGAACTTGCATGGATTTTTGTCCTAGCGCTTCTTTATTTTATTTTCTCAGACACGTGAGCGGTGTGTGAGTCTCCGCTTGAAAAACGAAAGAAAGAAAGAAAGAAAGAAAGAAAGGAAGGAAGAAAGAAAGAAAGAAAGAAAGAGAAATCGACGCACCTTGGCAGAGCTTAACGGAGCACGTGCTTGTGTATTTAAATGATCGAGTTTCTGTGTTGCATTTAATTTTCCTTGACACTGGTTACTATCAGCGACTCTACGAGACAAGGTTTCTCTTTTCGCTGCTATGCGCTCGCCTGAGAGAGAGGGCCTGCTAGTCGGAGCCGAAGCAAGCAAAAATAGCCAAACGAGAAATGAAGCAACTCCGTGCGCTCTGCACGAGAAAAAGGGACGGCTCGCGTGAAGTGGGGAGTGCCTCTGCTGCCGGGGCTGGCTTTTGGCTTGGCTCGCTCAGTCGTCCGCTGCTCGGTGTAGGCAGGCCACCCCCTCCCGTACCCGGCTCGCAGCCCTATCGCCCGAATGATTAATGAACGTCAAACTTATTGGAAAGAGACGGCGCCAAAAAGGAAGCAGAAAAAGTTATTAATGAAAGCAACTTTGTGGCAAAGGTCTTCTTTTTCGTTTTTCTTTCTGATCACTCGTCCTCTTGCATGTTTCTACGGCCTGCGACGATTCCTCCCCCCCCCCCCCCACCCCCCAACTGCCTCCCCCTTGAATGGCCGGTTCCTTGTCGTAGTAGCGGTTGCCTGTCTTATAGCCTTTCGGGCTTTCCCTTCTCCTTTATTTTTGTTTCTTTTTTCTTCAGATGTCCCTTGCCACTTTTCTAAGTTCCCGCTCGTTCTTTTCGTTTCTAGCCAAAGTAACGCTTTTTGATCTCGCTTGCATTTCGATTTACGATGCCTTGCTTGCTTGCATGCGGGGGCCTTGGATGCACGCGCTCATTTTTGTTCCGTTTCGTTACATGCTTGCGCAAGTGCATCGCCGAAACCTCCTTTCTTTCTCATTTACGCAGTTTCTCGCGTTGTTGTCCACTCCTTGCTTCGGGACGAGCAGGCACCGCGGTCGGCGCCAGCCGACTGGTCCTGTCCAGCCCACTGTCGAGTCCGGCGACCGCAGTCATTCGTTCGGCGCATGCGCGTATAGAAGAGAGTTGAGAAGATGGATGAAGTCCGCGGGGGAACCCCCCTCTTCTCGCGTCCGCTCCAAGCAAACGCGCTCGAGCTCCGCTGTCCCGAACGAAGTAACCATTTCGTAGAGGCGGAGCTATACTATATACCATCGCTCTCACCGCGGCTTCCACTAAGTACATTTTATGTTTTGCTGTCCTCCTTACGTATGCACAGGCACCGATCGTTGTTTAGCTGCCCCCTTTCGTGTCGATTTGTTGCCATTTCATTTGGAGGGAAGATGAGTGTAAGACGGGCGCCTATAGGTCGTCGCAAATGGTCCCTGAACTGATACAATGTATAGACGATGTCGGTTTGAATCGGCAGCTATGTGTTCGTTTAAGGTACGTCTGCGAAAGGCGCAATGCTTCGATTTCATTTCTATTTCTTGCTGTTTTTGTTCGCTACGCATTGTTTTCCGCTACACATTATGTCTACCTATATCTGGCACGACTTTATACCTATATACGCCGTAGAACAATGGGCGTTTGCGAAGCGGCCACGCGGTTCAGTGAAACTGTGCTGCGCTGCATGGTTCGACGGCGAAGCAGATTTAGTGTCTGCTTGTGGTCGTTACTTCTGCATATCGCTCAGTGCATGGACGTAGGCTGAGAAACGAAAAAAAAGAAAAAGAGCGGCTCGGACGCCTCTTGCAGCTAAGGCCACGGAAACGAGAAAGTGAAGCATCTATATTTGAATC
Organism: Hyalomma asiaticum; assembly: GCA_013339685.2. Classification (NCBI taxonomy): domain Eukaryota; kingdom Metazoa; phylum Arthropoda; class Arachnida; order Ixodida; family Ixodidae; genus Hyalomma; species Hyalomma asiaticum. The sequence continues at coordinate 88,732,991 of CM023485.1, forward strand.
GCTTCTCAGTCGTATCTCGTCAAAGGAACGCCATTATACAATAGTACTTTGTTTTGTATAGCTTCTACAGCTCGCCGAGACCTGATATACAAGCGTGCGTCGCCATATGAGAATGCCCAGAAATATTAAATAGGAAGGTTTCTATGCAAAATAAAATTCGAATCTCATTCGAAGTTTCTGTCTTTCGTGTGACGATCGGTTGCACAAAAACGATAGCGGTTCGCAAGGCACCTAGCAGGCTTGACGACTGTTATCTTTTCCGAAAGCAGTGTTATTGTACCCTGATGCGAGCTACGACCAGGGGTTTACCGGAGTTCGATTTTTTTTTGCGGGGGGGGGGGGGGGTGTATACCAAGTCACTGGTCATCTGGAGAATTGGGGGGGGGGGGGGGGGCGAGTGTATAAATTCCTGGCTATGACAGTCTTAGTTGTTCAACGAAGACTTGAGAAAGCATGCAGGGTCAATTAAAATAACAGAAAAAGGAAAAGAACTTGAGCAGTTCATACTATAGTTAATCATGCTATAGTGCTGTTATAATTTTTCGTTTCTTGTTTCTTCTCGTAACTCTTGTCCTTCCGTTCGCCCAGCGTGTATAGAGTAGTTAATGGGACATAACCTGGTGCGCTCACAGTGTCTCTTGGTCCGTACACTGTAAACAAAAATTAGCCGAGATGGGAGCTTTTACCAGCGTGTCAACCGAAAAAACTCCCATGCCCTAACCATTTACTCCGTCATAGCGGAGTGAATTCGGCACATTACATCATTTTACCACCATCGCTAAGTGACGGAGTATAAAAACGACATGACCTTATTATACTACCCACACGGAGTTTCAGTTCACGTGGTCCCAACCCCCACATGGGAGTTTTTAACAGCCGTCTTCGGTTGCGACGCTCTTGCGGCGGTGTGATGTGTGTGTGTATGCGCGCTCGCGCTCGCGCGTCTGTTTAGTGCTTCCGTGTGATGCTCCAGTGCATTGGTTGGTTCGACGAATCGTCGGTGGGAGTTGTACCTGTGCGTGCTCGCACGTGTGCTTAGTGCGTCCAAGTGAAGCACCACTTCGTTTTTTTAAGCGAGTCTTGAGTGCGCAGTGAGTTTGCAACGGCCGATCAGTGTTCTGTGTAAACGTGTCAAGGCTCTTTCCACTGGTGACCACTCTGCTCCTCCAGCCATAAGCCGAATGCCGCACATCGACCAGACCACCACAGTGATGCGCGAATCGGAAATATTTTGTTATGAAGTGGCTGGGGCACCACCACCCAGCGAGTGTTGACGTGGTCTTAGGTTTCCGAAATTGTCAAGATTGTATGCGGACAAACCAGGATTATCGGAAAGCAAACGTCAAGACTATCGACCGGAAGGAGAAAGGACCAAAAGGATACCAAGTTTACCCAGGTAGATCGAATGTTAATAAAATTATGCAAGAGATTGTCCCGGACCACGCCTAGGCTTAGCTGGCTTCAGCAAAAGCTCCTACATGGATGTAAACATTAACTCCCATATAGGTACCCGCAAGAGCTCCGCGATGGATGTAAACACATACTCCCATAGCTACCCGCAAAAGCTCCTCGATGGATGTAAATATAGCTCCGGTCAAGCGGAGTAAATCTTTTACTCCGCATGACCGGAGTATATTAAACCCTTAAGCTGCATTCACACGACGGACGTGATCGCGGACCGAATCAGTCACGTGACACGTGACGTCGTTCGGATCGCTCCGCAGCTCTAGCATTCACACGACAGGGGAGAATAGCAGACGACGGCGCAGACGGACAAACCGTACTCTCGCACCCACACGCATGGGCGACGGTGCAGACGTGCCGGAGACCTGCTGTAGACGCTACATCGCCACAATCTGCAAAATAATGGACGTCGAGCGCAATTTTTGCAGCAGAAGACGACGACTACGACGACGAATGCGGATTTCTGCGGCGCAAGCGCTCGGTATATTGCGCTTTGCTCGCCAAAGATCCCAACCGGTCCACGTTGGTCCCCACTGCGAATGGGGCCTCCTCCATTTCACTATTCGGTCCGCGCGGACCGAGGGATCTCCGCGGAAACGGGTGACGTAGGGTCACGTGGTGTGTGGTCCGCGGACTCGAATCGCGATTTGGTCCGTCGTGTGAATCCAGCTTTATCGGGGAGTGCGCTAGAGGACAGGTCATTTACTCCCATCTCGGCTAATTTTTGTTTACAGTGTATATCTCTGGCCGTAGATGTGTTTTCTTGTATAATGCGAATACCAGTGGGGGTCTCGTTTACATAAATTAATTATTGCGCAGAAGCTTCCTTAACAGGTTTGTTATAAAAACAAATAGAAAACACAACTAAAATCTCGGTATTGACGCAAGGATTTGGCTTTATGTATTAGATCCTATCGTACCATTCATTCCAGGGGAATTTGATTAGTGAACGGTTGGTACAGAATGTGACAACAGTTGATTTAACTTACGTTTTCATTACGCGTTGAGCCTCAAAACATTTATCAGCAGCTATATACATAGCGGTAACGTACCTGTTTGTCCTTTTTCTGTCACCATTTTTTACGCACACGTGTATTTTATGCAGTCGGTGCCAAGCGAAATTACAATCTCAGGCAAAGGCAGTAATGATGACGAGAGTGCGAAAGAGAGGAAAAGAAATACCGCTTCATCGACAGCGGTATTTCGCGAGTAATTTTGGTGAATACAGAAAGACATATTTGCCAAGTAGTGTGGAGTGAAACGACAAACACAGTTTTGACGCGCGTCAGGGTTGCGCATCACCGAATTTCGAATCCGGATACCTTTGTGGCGGCACTGCCGACAATTAAGTTACCCGACGAGCTCCATAATATTGCCGCAAGGCAATCGTGTTCTTTACAGCAGTGATTCAAAGGCAACCCAGTATCATCACTCCAATCCTTACACTATATATACGGAGGTGATCGCGTGGATTCCAACGGACCAATACAGAAATAGTGACAACGAACACATTATAGCATAAATTGCTGCGCTTCCAACTCCGACAGAGAGAAAGTAAAAACATAGGGAAGCTATATAACAGACACTATATGTTCATTTAATTTCAATATAAGCTCTACTCCTGATTTTACAAGTCAATGATCACTATAAGCCTGCGATGCATCTTTTTGCCGGGGTCTCCTCCGATTCGATGCTGGAAACAAACGATGACTGTACCGGGAACACACACGAAGGTATACTAGAGCGCATATATCTGCATTCCAGTGATTTTCACCCGTGCAACGTCAGACCTATTCGCCTCAGGCTGTTAAAGTTTGCTCGTCAAAATTACTATGTATACTAAAATGGCCAGCTGTATAGTGTCAGTACGAGGCGGCTCTCTCTCCTTTTTGTTCTTACGGCCAGCTGTGTCCATCCAAGGGACAATAACCTGAACCTTCATACCAACCCTCTGCCCGCAGTATAATCGGTTCCTATATAAGGCCCGTTTTGCGTCGAGGCAGCGATGCATTGGACAAGCAACTTCTGGGCCAAGTCGGCGACCGAAGACATCCCCCTGGAAAAACGTAAGCGCCTAGACGCACCCGCTTACTCTGCGTTTCCTGCAGATGCCGACACCGAGGAAACTAACCGCCTGACCTCCTTTTAGACTATCAACTGCTCCGCGTCCAATAAACTCGAACCTAGTAATCACTTTGGCTGGCTAGCGCGCACCTTCTCCGTAACTACAGCCTAAACCGAACGCGAAGTCGGTGAGAGCCTGTCTCGTATGCATGTATGCTGAGATCGCGATGCAGGGTGCTGTCAGCGGGGCTGCCTGTGGCGGCACTGTATAGGGCGGAGCATGTTCGGAGCAGCGTTCGACCTGGGCTCGCTGCCGGCGGTCGTCCTCCCCGACTGGAACGAATGTGATCCACAATGGCTGAAGCTCGGCGCTGCCGGGGAAAGAACGGCCTCTGCCGCCGCCCGCTACGGGCTGCGGGCATTCAGACCACTAGCGTCGCGGCAGAGCCGGCTTCGCTTGAATCTGCATTGGATGCCAAAGGCCCGCGGATGTGCGCGTTGGTTCGCGAGGAATAGATGAAACGAAGCCGGCCTCGCGGTTGACAGCTGGCTGCTTATGATGGATCGCCGATATTTCTTTCTGGTGCCATTCCCTGTCTGACCTTGGCAGTGAGCTTGCAGGCTGTAGATATGATCAGCACTTCTTTCATCTTTCCTTTCCGCACGCGTCCACTCCCCCTCTACTCTTTATCTTTTTAGTTTTTTTTTTAACTAAAAAGCAAGCTGACTTGAGTGAATATAGATTAGGTTCTTGGCTTGTGTTACGTGCCGGAGGAGGGCCCCTGTACTGCATGAAAAGAGGAAAAAGTATTCGGCGGACTTTCATTTAGTGACGTTGCACGTAACATACAGCATATGTCGTACGTACATGACATGCTTCTCGAAAACCTTCAACCGTAGCGTAAGCATAATGAAGGGATGGGGTATACTCACAGTGCAATGCGCGCAGCTGTGTGCCTGATATATCTGGGTGGAACAACTTCCGGCGCCAAACTTAAACCACCTTTTATTCCCTTTATGTGCTTTCGGCATCACTGCTTAACGAGCAGGCCTGTAACTGCGGGCTTCCCGTCATTTAATTCATTGTTCTACCGCCGCATAATGTTCCGTTTAATAACCGAAAAGTACGTTCCATAAACAGTGGTCGTTTCTTTGTCGTTCGCAAATGGCCCAAATCTTGATTGTGCTTCGAAGGTGAATTAGCCCTTTACTTTTAAAAGTCTACCTGCTTGAAGAGGCGGCGTCATGTGCTATACGTCACAAACACAGGACTGTCCGCGTTGAATGGCATGATTCGGGATCCCGCTAAAATCCTTTAATATTAATATTTAGGAAATTAAGTGACTTGCATCCGGCCCGTGTATACCGTGAGCTATCAGTGAACGTTTAAGAACCCCGCATGGTGGAACTTTCCGGAGCCCTTCACTGCAGCGTCTCTCACAATCATATTGCCGTTTTGGGACGTAAAATCCCGTAAATCAATCAAATGACTTGCAACTGGCCGACTTGGCATGTATTGTAGCGTCAAGGAGAACATACATTGAAAATTTCATTACGGTCTGTGGATGTCGAAATGATCGCGAGAGTTGCCCTTGAAGCGCTTAAATCTTCCATTTTTGTAAACCTGCGTCTGTTCGTCACCTTTTTCACTTACTTCCTTTGTTCTGGGGCTTTGTACGTAGCCATTGTGGAAAGCGTTTGCCGTTAGTGTGTGAAGTCTATACACATACATAACGCCGTGACGTTGCCATATACAGCGACGATGCTTGACGTTGCCTGTCGCCGAGACCTTACTCGATTGGGCAAGAAAATCTGGCCGGGCTTATACTTAACGCGGAGCCTTCCTTCACCGTCGAGCACCATCAGTCAACGTCGCCAATCCGCCTGCCGTAGCAGTTTCGCCAGGGTACGTCCCATACTTCACTGTCGTCCTTTATGGGTCACAGGACGTGAACGAGAAAGGCGGCGTATTCAGCGGGAACAACGATACAAAAGCCTCCCGCTAAAAATGTGCCTAGAGGACACTTTAGTGTCGGGTCTACGTTGTCAGGGAAATTGCCCGTTTCATTAAACTTCAAGAGGGGAATAAGAACATTTATTTCACTTTGCAGGTCGGCGGACTCTCTAATCCTTTGCACCCAGGCCGTGGCGGGAGTGGACTCTCTTCGTCCGTGCATCGGCTGTGACCCTGGCGTACTGACTGCTTCATTGTTCACGTTCCTGCGTACAGCAAAGGGGGAGGGGGAGGGGGGGGGGAGTGTAGGTCTTGCAAGATGCGGCACGTCACTGTGAGGTAATATACAGCGAGGTGAAGTTGACTGATTTTATATAAGAAACACTGGTTCTCACGTCTTTCCTCACTTCTGCAGCGTCTGCAGAGGTGCCCCGTAAGGCCATTATTTTTAATATGCAAGCTGAGAGCGCTTTCTTTTCACGGCCATACGTTTTGCTCGAGTTCGGAGGACTGCATGGTGAACGAGCGAAGAGGTCATTATGCTGTGCGAAGGTGCAATTGACGGACTCTTCAGTGAAGAATATATATATGCGTGTAAGCGTCGCTTGTTTGCGTTTCGTACATAGGAGGTCCAAATTTTGTGTTTCGGTTGGCAAGGGTTACAAATCAAGCGACTTAATGTTTAATTATCAGAATCCTTTTTAAAAAATAACACTATGGACATAGCTCCATTTTGGCGTGCATTGTATAAGTATTTATTTTTTGTTATATTATTTCCTGCCAATGTTGTAATTGTGTGCGGAGTGCAATGTGCTTCATACTTGAAGCGCTCTTCGTTATAAGGTTGGTTGTTCTTATGTTGCTTACACATTCCTCTAACACATCTAGCCCTGACGGGATTGGCGGTTCTTTTACGCCTGCTTGTACACTAAACGGGATGGAAATCGTGATCTCGGCCATTTCATAGTACCATGCGCCATAAGGTCGACAGACATGCCATATCATATCCAACCTAACCAGGAAACTTCATTCGGATTTTACGATTGCACGGAGCTCATGTACTCGCCCGCCGTACACTGCCATGTCAATTCTCGCTTTTTCTCAGGATCAGTTCTGCTCTGAAAACAAGCTTCCATGCCCTTCCGTCTCGTCGTCAAACGGCCATGTGGGAAACAAAAGATCGGTCGTCCACATGTCTTTCGCACGTATATATACACGGAATTTGCATGGCGAAGTTGATGAACTCCCTCACTTTCAATTCCTTTTCTTTTTTTTTCCCCCGCTTGGTCGGCGCGCAGCGCCGCCCTGGTGGAGGGTAAGAACCGCACGTGGGTGACGGATTGCCCGCGATGCTGAGGAATGAAAATTCTGGTCTAACCCCATGAGGCCCCCGCAGGAGCCGTCTTCTCTCTCTCTCTCCTCCTGTCCTTTCCAGCATGGCTCTTCGGTGCTCTGCGAAGACTCCTACGGTGAAACTATGCCGCTCGACTTTTCTTGCTCGAAGACCATGAATGATTTATGGTGTCGTACCTCGGCCAAGAGGTCCGGTTCTTGTTTTATTATTTCCTCATACGTGTAACGTTTCTTTCTTCTTTTCTTTTTCTACCCTCGCCTGTTACAAGGGGAGTATACTTTCCGCGTTGTATGTTTTCTGTCCATCTGGAGGGAGAAAAGAAAGAGGGCGAGAGAGGGTAAATGAAGAAGCGAGCCGGGCATGAGACGGGCGGTGACAGAGGGCTCAGCAGCGGAACTGCTAAGATAAAAATGTGAGAGAGCGGCGACAGGCGCGGTGTTTCGTGGGCTCTCTCCTTCGTTCATAGTTGGCGGAGTTATTTCGCCGCCGCCGGGGCGCGCTCTGACACAGCACTTTAGTGCCATCTTTCTTCTTGTTTTTATTTTTTTGTCGGTCTCATGTCCTTTCGAGAAAGTGGTTTGGAGTGTCGCTACTAATTTGTGTGTACCGATCGCGTTAGCGCCTCCGCAACGTTATCGCGGCAGTTGAAGCCAGTGAAGAGAAGTTGTATCACATCAGCTGTTCTCATGAATTTCAGTAAATTTTATAGCGTCAACGCGACTTAGCGTTAATGATATTCACTGCGAGGAAAGGCATTTTTTTTTTTTTTGCGATTTCTGCTATAGCCACGATTTGCCACAAAACGCAAGGCTATATGCACTTACCTCCGATGGCCATTATGGGCAAAATTATTAGCAACAATATTATTAGGCAACGGCACGCGTAATAAGCTGAGGAATGATATTGAATGCGAGAAAAGGCTTTTATTGCGATTTCTGGTAACATAAATTTTGCCACAAAACACGCTTCCCTCTCTTGGCCATTTTAGGCAAAATTATTAGCAACCATATTAATAGTCGGGCGCACGCGTAATATGAAGAGGAACATATATTCAATGCGAGAAAAAGCTTTTATTGCGATTTCTGCTAACTTAACTTTTGCCGCAAAGCGTACTTACTTCCTGTGGCCATTTTAGGCAAAATTATTAGCAATCATATTATTAGATAGGAGCAGGTGTCATAAGTAGAGAAATCACATTCAATGCCAGGAAAAGCTTTATTTCTTGCGATTTCTCGTCGATATAAAATTTCTCACGAAACGAAAGAATATCCGCTTGTGGAACGATCTCCCGATGACATGGCACACGAACGGAATAAAGATAACTTCTATAATCTCCTGCACTCCCGTTTTCTCAAGTAACGACTATTTACCTTGATTATTTTTCTCATGTTTTTTTTTTTCGAGGATTATTTGGAGTATTCGCTCACTATATAACTATTCTTTGCGTAAGCCTTAATTCGTTTTCGTAATGCTCTATACTGCCTGGCAATGTGTATTATCTTCTTTATTATTATATGTATAATTTCCTAGCCTTAATACACATATAGTTATTTAGGTTGTGTGACTATCAACAATCCGTCCTTGTCATTGATAATCGATGTTGTTTAATCTATGCTTTTGTGTTTGTTGTATGCCCTCCTTACCTAAAGCCCACCTGTAGGGCCTGTGAGGTATTTTAAATAAATCAATAATTACACTTACCTCCGATGGCCATTTTGGACAATGTTACTAGCAACCATATTATTAGTCAGGGGCACGCGTAATATGTAGAGGAATGATATTCAATGCGAGAAAAGGCTTCTATTCCGATTTCTCGACGACCTCAAATTTGCCGCAGAACACAAGGCTAGTCTTGGGTCTTGGGGCAAACTTTGGGTCGACCAGAAGTCGAATAAAATTATTTTCACGCCTTGAATATCATTCCTCTACTTATTACGCGTGCCCCCGACTAATAATATGATTGCTAGTAACATTGTCCAAAATGGCCATCGGAGGTAGGTGTATAGCCTTGTGTGTTTAGGCAGCGTTTACGTCGACCAGAAATCGCAATCAAAGCCTTTTCTCGTGTTGAAAATCATTCCTCTATTTATTACACATGTCGCTGACGAATAATATGGTTATTACTAATTATGCCTAAAAATGCCCATCGGAGGTAAGTGTATCTAGGGCTGTTCAGCAAATTTTGGGCGGACCAAAAATCGCAATACATGGCCTTTCTCACATTGAATATCATTCCTATACTTATTACGCCTTACCCTGACTATTAAAATGGTTGCTAGTGAGTTTGCCCAACAATATTCATCGGAGGTAAGTGTACATACAGTCCTTTCTTTTGTGGAAAATTTTAGGTCGACAGGAAATCACAATAAAAGCCTCTTCACGCCTTGAATATGATTCCTCTACTTATTACGCGTGCCCCTGACTAATAATGAGGTTGCACCTAACTTTGCCCAGAATGGCCATCGGAGATAAGTGTGTAGCCGTGTGTGTTTATTCAACTTTTACGTCGACCAGAAATCGCAATCAAAGCCTTTTCTCCCGTTGAAAAATCATTCCTCTATTTATTTAAAATGTCGCTGACGAATAATATGGTTATTAATAATTTTGCCTAAAAATGCCTATCTTAGGTAAGTGTATAGTCTAGGATTTTTGACAAATTTCGGGTGGACCAGAAATCGCAATAGATGGCTTTTCCCACATAGAATATCATTCCTATACTTATTACGCCTTCCCCTGACTAATAAAATGGTTGCTAGTGAGTTTGCCCAACAATATTCATCGGAGGTAAGTGTACATACAGTCCTTTCTTTTCTGGAAAATTTTAGGTCGACAGGAAACCACAGTAAAATCCTCTTCACGCCTTGAATATGATTCCTCTACTTATTACGCGTGCCCCCTAACTAATAATTAGGTTTCTCGTAACTTTGCCGAGAGTGGCCATCGGAGGTAAGTGTATAGCCCGAATTTCATCGCACCACCTAGCCTCTCTTCCCGTTTCTAGGCCAGACTCCGAATTCAGCGCCATTATTGCTGCTCATCGTGCAGTCCTACCATCGGGTTTCACGCCTCCAGCAAGGCCATCATTACCATTGTGGTGCCTTCATCCCCTCGAAGCGCTCCTGACCATTCCCGGAATTAAAAAGAAAAACCACATGTCAACTTTAGCCTTACAACAAGCCACCCTAATGTTCCTGCATGAGCAACACAGCGGGCGCCTGCACGTTTACACGGATGGGTCAGTTTCCTCTGTGAGCGCATCAGGAGCAGTGATCATTCCAGCCATGTCTGTCACCATACGATTCGACGTCCCATTTCACAACTTCGACGGCTGCAGAACTCGCCGTATTCATGCAGCGGTAGAAGTCATAATTGCAGAACGTTCCCATGCATGGTCCATATTCACAGACTCCAAGGCAGCTCTTGAATGTCTGATATCGCCATTTCGTCATGGACCTCACGAGCAACTGGTTGCTGACATAAGAATTCTTCACCACCATGTCGTCGAGCAAGGACACATCACGTACCAGTGGATACTGGGGCACTGTGGGATCAACGGCAATGACCTTGCTGATAAATCCGCCCGATCTGCCCACGATGATAACCACTGTAGAGCAATACCATTCTCCAGGACCGACGCATCTGCAAGGCTTCGATCCCTAGCACGTGAACTTACGCGCGCACAGTGGAATTCGTCAGAATTCACCAATGCTCGTGTCCATAGTTTGCACCCAGACCTTCAGTTCCGCCTTCCGTCAGGAATACCTCGAGCTGAAGAGACACTTCTGTGTCGCCTGTGGCTTGGCGTTGCCTTCACAAACGCCTACTCATTTCGTATTGGAATGGCAAACGACCCTATGTGCGAGAACTGCGGCTGCGACGAAACGATCTCTCATCTTCTGTGTGAGTGTCCCCGTTTCAGTGGCCCCAGGAGAGAACTTACCGCTGCTCTAGACAGACTTGACAGGCAGGCGCCCTTTGTCGGAGAAACAAGTCTTGGGACACTGGCCACGTCCATCGTCAGAACGGAAAGCGCTCAACGCGTTGTTGCGATTTTTGCGGACGAGCGGTTTAAGGGAGACTTTAAGCAGTGTCGCGTTTGTGTGCGTGTGTGTTTTTATTTCTCTCTTTTTCTTTTTTCTTGTCATGTCTCCTTTCTGCTGTCTTTCATTCCCCTTACCCCTCTTCCCCTGCACAGGGTAGCCAGCCGGTCTCAGCACTGGCTAACATCCCCGTCTTTCCTCCTTTCCTCTTCCTTCCTTCCTTAGGTAACTCTTACGTCGACCAGAAACCGCAATAAAAGCCTTTTCTCGCGTTGAAAATCATTCCTTTATTGATTACACATGTCGCTGGCGAATAATGTGGTTATTAATAATTCTGCCTAAAAATGCCCATCGGAGGTAAGTGTGTAGTCTAGGGCTTTTTGGCAAATTTCGGTTGGACCAGAAATCGGAATAAATGGTTTTCTCACACTGAATATCATTCCTATACTTATTACGCCTTCCCCTGACTAATAAAATGGTTGCTAGTAAGTTTGCCCACAATGGTCATCGGAGGTAAGTGTACATACAGTCTTGTGCATTGTGGAAAATTTTAGGTCGACAGGAAATCACAATAAAAGCCACTTCACGCCTTGAATATCATACCTCTACTTATTACGCCTGCCCTGACTAATAATGAGGTTGCTCGTAACGTTGCCTAGAATGGCAAGAGGAGGTAAGTGTATAGCCTTGTGTGTTTAGGCAGCTCTTACGTCTACCAGAAATCGCAATCGACGCCTTTTCTCGCGTTGAAAATCATTCCTCTATTTATCACACATGTCGAAAACGAATAATATGGTTATAAAAAATTTGGCATAAAGACGCCCGTTGGAGGTAAGTCTATAGTCTTGGCGTTTTTCAGCAAATTTTGGTGGACCAGAAATCGCAATAAATAGCTTTTCTCACACTGAATATCATACCTATACTTATTACACCTTCCTCTGACAAATAAAATCGCATTTTCCCATCAAATGGCAAGCCTATAGACCAGGGAAATTAACTAAAATCGAGCAAAATTCTGTTTCTTCGTATTTCTGCCAGTTTGGTTCGATTTGAACGGGGTCGCATTTTCCCATCAAATGCCAAGCCTATAGCCCAGGGAAATGAACTAAAATCGAGCAAAATTCCGTTTCTTCGTATTTCTGCCAGTTTGGTTCGATTTGAACGGGGTCGCATTTTCCCATCTAATGCCAAGCCTATAGCCCAGGGAAATTAACTAAAATCGAGCAAAATTCCGTTCCTTCGTATTTATGCCAGTTTGCTTCGATTTGAAGGTGGTCGCATTTTCCCATCAAATGCCAAGCCTATAGCCCAGGGAAATTAATTAAAATCGAGCAAAATTCCGTTTCTTCGCATTTCTGCCAGATTGGTTCGATTTGAACGGGGTCGCATTTTCCCATCAAATGGCAAGCGTATAGCCCAGGGAAATTAACTAAAATCGAGCGAAATTCCGTTTCTTCGTATTTCTGCCAGTTTTGTTCGACTTGGACGGGGTCGCATTTTCCCATCAAAAGCAAGCGTATAGCCCAGAGGAATGACTAAAATCGAGCAAATTCCGTGTTCTTCGTATTTCTGCCATTTGGTTCGATTTGAACGGGGTCGATTTTCCCATCAAATGGCACGCCTATAGACCGGGACTTAACTAAATCGAGCAAAATTTCCGTTTCTTCGTCCTGCTTCTAGTCTGGTTCGATTGTCGGAGAAACAAGTCTTGGGACACTGGCCACGTCCATCGTCAGAACGGAAAGCGCTCAACGCGTTGTTGCGATTTTTGCGGACGAGCGGTTTAAGGGAGACTTTAAGCAGTGTCGCGTTTGTGTGCGTGTGTGTTTTTATTTCTCTCTTTTTCTTTTTTCTTGTCATGTCTCCTTTCTGCTGTCTTCCATTCCCCTTACCCCCCTTCCCCTGCACAGGGTAGCCAGCCGGTCTCAGCACTGGCTAACATCCCCGTCTTTCCTCCTTTCCTCTTCTTTCCTTCCTTAGGTAACTCTTACGTCGACCAGAAACCGCAATAAAAGCGTTTTCTCGCGTTGAAAATCATTCCTTTATTGATTACACATGTCGCTGGCGAATAATGTGGTTATTAATAATTCTGCCTAAAAATGCCCATCGGAGGTAAGTGTATAGCCTTGTGTGTTTAGGCAGCTCTTACGTCTACCAGAAATCGCAATCGACGCCTTTTCTCGCGTTGAAAATCATTCCTTTATTGATTACACATGTCGCTGGCGAATAATGTGGTTATTAATAATTCTGCCTAAAAATGCCCATCGGAGGTAAGTGTACATACAGTCTTGTGCATTGTGGAAAATTTTAGGTCGACAGGAAATCACAATAAAAGCCACTTCACGCCTTGAATATCATACCTCTACTTATTACGCCTGCCCTGACTAATAATGAGGTTGCTCGTAACGTTGCCTAGAATGGCAAGAGGAGGTAAGTGTATAGCCTTGTGTGTTTAGGCAGCTCTTACGTCTACCAGAAATCGCAATCGACGCCTTTTCTCGCGTTGAAAATCATTCCTCTATTTATCACACATGTCGAAAACGAATAATATGGTTATAAAAAATTTGGCATAAAGACGCCCATTGGAGGTAAGTCTATAGTCTTGGGTTTTTCAGCAAATTTTGGTGGACCAGAAATCGCAATCGACGCCTTTTCTCGCGTTGAAAATCATTCCTCTATTTATCACACATGTCGAAAACGAATAATATGGTTATAAAAAATTTGGCATAAAGACGCCCATTGGAGGTAAGTCTATAGTCTTGGGTTTTTCAGCAAATTTTGGTGGACCAGAAATCGCAATCGACGCCTTTTCTCGCGTTGAAAATCATTCCTTTATTGATTACACATGTCGCTGGCGAATAATGTGGTTATTAATAATTCTGCCTAAAAATGCCCATCGGAGGTAAGTGTACATACAGTCTTGTGCATTGTGGAAAATTTTAGGTCGACAGGAAATCACAATAAAAGCCACTTCACGCCTTGAATATCATACCTCTACTTATTACGCCTGCCCTGACTAATAATGAGGTTGCTCGTAACGTTGCCTAGAATGGCAAGAGGAGGTAAGTGTATAGCCTTGTGTGTTTAGGCAGCTCTTACGTCTACCAGAAACGGGGTCGCATTTTCCCATCAAATGCAAGCCTATAGCCCAGGGAAATTAACTAAAATCGAGCAAAATTCCGTTTCTTCGTATTTCTGCCAGTTTGGTTCGATTTGAACGGGGTCGCATTTTCCCATCTAATGCCAAGCCTATAGCCCAGGGAAATTAACTAAAATCGAGCAAAATTCCGTTTCTTCGTATTTATGCCAGTTTGCTTCGATTTGAAGGTGGTCGCATTTTCCCATCAAATGCCAAGCCTATAGCCCAGGGAAATTAATTAAAATCGAGCAAAATTCCGTTTCTTCGTATTTCTGCCAGATTGGTTCGATTTGAACGGGGTCGCATTTTCCCATCAAATGGCAAGCGTAAAGCCCAGGGAAATTAACTAAAATCGAGCGAAATTCCGTTTCTTCGTATTTCTGCCAGTTTTGTTCGACTTGAACGGGGTCGCATTTTCCCATCAAATGGCAAGCCTATAGCCCAGGGAAATTAACTAAAATCGAGCAAAATTCCGTTTCTTCGTATTTCTGCCAGTTTGGTTCGATTTGAACGGGGTCGCATTTTCCCATCAAATGGCAAGCCTATAGCCCAGGGAAATTAACTAAAATCGAGCAAAATTCCGTTTCTTCGTATTTCTGCCAGTTTGGTTCGATTTGAACGGGGTCGCATTTTCCCATCAAATGGCAAGCCTATAGCCCAAGGAAATTAACTAAAATCGAGCAAAATTCCGTTTCTTCGTACTTCGTCTAGTCTGGTTCGAATTGAACGGGGTCGCATTTTCCCATCAAATGGCAAGCGTATAGCCCAGGGAAATTAACTAAAATCAAGCAAAATTCCGTTTCTTCGTATTTCTGCCAGTTTGGTTCGATTTGAAGGTGGTCGCATTTTCCCATCAAATGGCAAGCCTATAGCCCAGCGAAATTAACTAAAATCGAGCAAAATTCCGTTTCTTCGTATTTATGCCAGCTTGCTTCGATTTGAACGGGGTCGCATTTTCCCATCAAATGGCAAGCGTATAGCCCAGGGAAATTAACTAAAATCGAGCGAAATTCCGTTTCTTCGTATTTCTGCCAGTTTTGTTCGACTTGAACGGGGTCGCATTTTCCCATCAAATGGCAAGCGTATAGCCCAGGGAAATTAACTAAAATCGAGCAAAATTCCGTTTCTTCGTATTTCTGCCAGTTTGGTTCGATTTGAACGGGGTCGCATTTTCCCATCAAATGGCAAGCCTATAGCCCAGGGAAATTAACTAAAATCGAGCAAAATTCCGTTTCTTCGTACTTCGTCTAGTCTGGTTCGATTTGAACGGGGTCGCATTTTCCCATCAAATGGCAAGCCTATAGCCCAGGGAAATTAACTAAAATCGAGCAAAATTCCGTTTCTTCGTACTTCGTCTAGTCTGGTTCGATTTGAACGGGGTCGCATTTTCCCATCAAATGCCAAGCCTATAGCCCAGGGAAATTAACTAAAATCAAGCAAAATTCCGTTTCTTCGTATTTCTGCCAGTTTGGTTCGATTTGAAGGGGGTCGCATTTTCCCGTCAAATGGCAAGCCTATAGCCCAGCGAAATTAACTAAAATCGAGCAAAATTCCGTTTCTTCGTATTTATGCCAGTTTGCTTCGATTTGAACGGGGTCGCATTTTCCCATCAAATGGCAAGCCTATAGCCCAGGGAAATTAACTAAAATCGAGCAAAGAAATTAATCAAAATCGACTAAAATACGATCGTCTCTTATTCCAGCCAGTTTCGTTCGATTTGATCGGGGGCGCATTTTTCTCGAAAATACCAAGTCTATAGCCTTGGGAAATTAATCAAAATCGACTAAAATACGATCGTCTCTTATTCCAGCCAGTTTCGTTCGATTTGATCGGGGGCGCATTTTTCTCGAAAATACCAAGTCTATAGCCTTGGGAAATTAATCAAAATCGACTAAAATACGATCGTCTCTTATTCCAGCCAGTTTGGTTCGATTTGATCGGGGGCGCATTTTTCTCGAAAATACCAAGTCTATAGCCTTGGGAAATTAATCAAAATCGACTAAAATACGATCGTCTCTTATTCCAGCCAGTTTCGTTCGATTTGATCGGGGGCGCATTTTTCTCGAAAATACCAAGTCTATAGCCTTGGGAAATTAATCAAAATCGACTAAAATACGATCGTCTCTTATTCCAGCCAGTTTCGTTCGATTTGATCGGGGGCGCATTTTTCTCGAAAATACCAAGTCTATAGCCTTGGGAAATTAATCAAAATCGACTAAAATACGATCGTCTCTTATTCCAGCCAGTTTGGTTCGATTTGATCGGGGGCGCATTTTTCTCGAAAATACCAAGTCTATAGCCTTGGGAAATTAATCAAAATCGACTAAAATACGATCGTCTCTTATTCCAGCCAGTTTGGTTCGATTTGATCGGGGGCGCATTTTTCTCGAAAATACCAAGTCTATAGCCTTGGGAAATTAATCAAAATCGACTAAAATACGATCGTCTCTTATTCCAGCCAGTTTGGTTCGATTTGATCGGGGGCGCATTTTTCTCGAAAATACCAAGTCTATAGCCTTGGCCCAAGGCTATAGACTGGTATTTTCGAGAAAAATGCGCCCCCGATCAAATCGAACAAACTGGCTGGAATAAGAACGATCGTATTTTAGTCGATTTTGATTAATTCCCAAGGCTATAGACTGGTATTTTCGAGAAAAATGCGCCCCCGATTCAATCGAACGAAACTGGCTGGAATAAGAGACGATCGTATTTTAGTCGATTTTGATTAATTTCCCAAGGCTATAGACTTGGTATTTTCGAGAAAAATGCGCCCCCGATCAAATCGAACGAAACTGGCTGGAATAAGAGACGATCGTATTTTAGTCGATTTTGATTAATTTCCCAAGGCTATAGACTTGGTATTTTCGAGAAAAATGCCCCCCGATCAAATCGAACCAAATGGCTGGAATAAGAGACGATCGTATTTTAGTCGATTTTGATTAATTTCCCAAGCTATAGACTTGGTATTTTCGAGAAAAATGCGCCCCCGATCAAATCGAACGAAACTGGCCGGAATAAGAGACGATCGTATTTTAGTCGATTTTGATTAATTTCCCAAGGCTATAGACTGGTATTTTCGAGAAAAATGCGCCCCCGATCAAATCGAACCAAACTGGCTGGAATAAGACGATCGTATTTTAGTCGATTTTGATTAATTTCCCAAGGCTATAGACTTGGTATTTTCGAGAAATATGCGCCCCCGATCAAATCGAACCAAACTGGCTGCAATAAGAGACGATCGTATTTTAGTCGATTTTGATTAATTTCCAAGGCTATAGACTGGTATTTTCGAGAAATATGCGCCCCCGATCAAATCGACCAAACTGGCTGGAATAAGACGATCGTATTTTAGTCGATTTTGATTAATTTCCAAGGCTATAGACTTGGTATTTTCGAGAAAAATGCGCCCCCGATCAAATCGAACCAAACTGGCTGCAATAAGAGACGATCGTATTTTAGTCGATTTTGATTAATTCCCAAGGCTATAGACTTGGTATTTTCGAGAAAAATGCGCCCCCCGATCAAATCG